>CAWUFW010014268.1:0-423599 GCA_963921515.1 Calotriton arnoldi
GCCTTTGGGGTGATTTTTGTGTTACTAATATACCACTTGGTTCCCTTGGGGTCTACTTTGGGGCCCTTTATGGAACTCCCTCTGTTTACCCTTGTCCCCCCACTCTTCTGCTGGGGACCCTGCCCACCCTTGGCAGAGTCTCCCACGTGACCCTTGTGGACCCGGATACTCACCCAGCGGTCCGCCTCCTCAGCAAGCTGCCTAGGGTTAGTCAGCTTACTATCAATAAGGTGCTGGCGTAGCTCAGGAAAGCAATTACTGGACAAGTGCTCCCATGAAATCAAATCAAAGAGCGCCTGAAAATCAGTCGCTTTGCTACCCTTTACCCAACCATCCAAGGCTCTGCAAAAGAAGGTCACCTATTCAACCCAGGTACTGCTTTCAATCTTACTACAGTTCCTGAACCTTTGCCTATAAAGCTCAGGGGTCAAACCATACCTAGTCATTAAGGCATCTTTCAAGTGGCTGTACGAATTATAGACTTCAGAGGGCAAATCCAACAAGGTATCCCGCCCTTCACTGAGGAACCGTGCCCACAACCCCGCTCCCCAATCCTTCTCAGGGACCCGGTGGGAAGACATGGCTACCTCATAGGCTTTGAACCACTGCCCAATGTCATCATTTTTAAAAACTCCTTCACCACATCTTTGGGAATATACACCCTAGCTTCAACAGGCACAGGCGGTACACTGCCACCAGAGGGAGTAATCTCTAAGCTTTTGGCCTTCAATTCCAACTCCCTCAAAACTTTCTCATGTTCAAACTGCATTTTCTTTTCCTCTAGGGCTAATTTCCTAGTTTGCATTTCGAATTCTAACTGCCCATTCAGCTTGAGCTTGGTCAGCTCCATTTCGTGCATCCTACTCTCTTTCCTGTCCTCCAACTCCTCTGGAGACAGTCCTCTGGCAGAAACACTGCTACCTACTGGGGAAGGTGGTCTTCTAGCCCCTAGACCCAATAGCCCCTCCAGCTGCCCTTCTGCATTCTCAGCCCCCTCCACAGGGGCACTCCTTGATTCGACCCAGGCCCTCAGCGCCTTTTGGAGGTCCTCCTTCCTGGAGAGCCCGGTCATGGACACTTTAAACTTTTTGCAGAATTGCCGGAGCTGCTTGAGGGTGTAGCATTCTAGCCTCTCTTCTTCCCAATCACACTCAACTGAGGCTACTGATGCTGGTTTCTCCATAGTGATTAAACTTGGCAGTTGCAAAAATAGGAAATCCCAGAAAAAATGCTATAAAAGTATGTGGTTGCGTTTTGGTCTGCACTCACTAAGTAGTGTTAACCAATCACTGTACATGAGTCACAAATGCAAGTCCAGAATCCTCACCGCTGCCCACCAATGTTAGATTTGGGGGTCTCTAGTTGGCAGAGGTAGGTACCTTTGTCCAAATAGGGACCCTTGAGTCTAGTCAGGGAAAGTAGGTACACTCCTGAAAGAACCCCTGCTCACCCTCTTGGTAGCTTGGCACGAGCAGACAGGCTTAGTTCAGAGGCAGTGTGTAAAGCATTTGTGAACACATACAGTAATCAAGTGACAACACTACAAATGGACACCACACAGGTTATATATTTATAAAAATAGGTATACTTTATATAGATTTATCACAAGACCATAAACGACAAAAATAATCCACAATACTGTCAAGAGTGCTTAGTTCTGATCAAAAAGGCTTAATTCAAGGTTCTGTGCGAGTCGGTAGCCTCCTCCGGCTACGGCGATGTTGAGAACAAACAGAGTCTAACAAATACAGCTGACCGCGTCGAGACGGGCCAACACAGCGTAGACAGACTCGGTCACAGTACCTTTACTTGAAGCGGCAGGCACGGGCGTGCGAGCCGGATGGCTTTTCGTCGCAGGATGCATTGTCCCTCGATGCGGTGCAGGCAGCGACTTCGTCGGCGGAGTCGGTGAGACCAGGGCCGTGCGTTGCAGGGCGAGACGGTGCTTCGATGCGGTGCTGGCAGGTTGCGGTGCGGCGACGGAGCCGGATTCAGGAGCTGGCGTCGATCAGTCCGGACAGCGGTGCGAGTCGGGCGGTGCGTCGCAAAGCGTGCGAGCGGTGCCCAACTCCGGTGCGGTCACAGGACTCGAACTCAGCAGCAGTGACCGTGTCGGTCGGACCAGTTCAATTCGGCGTAGCGAAGCGTTGCAGGGCGCGTTGTCCCTCGATGCGGTGCAGGCAGCGGCTCGTCAACGGAGTCGGTGAGACCAGGGCCGTGCATAGCAGGGCGAGACGGTGCTTCGATGCGGTGCTTACAGGACACCGAGTCGGTCGTGAGAGTCGGTCACAGCTCCCTACCTCTGTAGCCACTGAAACAGAGTTTCCAGCAGCAATTCACAAAGGGGGTGAAGTCCAATGGTCCTGGGACTTCGGTCAGGGGGCAAGCTCTCTTCCAAGCCCTTGGAGATCCTTCACAAGTTGATGAAAGTCACAGCAAAGCAAAAGTTCCTTTCTCCTTTCTTTGGCAGTCAGGCAAACCACTGCAGGCCAATCCCCCAAGCAGCACTTCAGGCTTAGGGATAGTCTCTCCTCAGTTTCTTCTTGGTTCCGCTCCTCAGCAAAGGTTTCTTCTTGTTCCCAAAAGTGATCTAATTTCCTAGGGGTCTGGGTCCCCTTTTTATACACAGTTTCTCTTTGTTCTCTGAAGGCAGAGAGGCCTCTGCCTAGCCCAAAACCAGTTCTGGTCAGTCCTGGAGCACTTTGTTTTTCTGACTCCTTCTTTCCTTTCAGAATGTGGGGCAGAGTGCTCAGCCGCCCGGCAGGAGGTGGAGCCAGCTTTGTGGAAGGCAGGTACAGCCCTATTCAGACCCAGGTGCAACTCCTCCCTCCACTCTGGATGCAGATCTTTCTATTCAGCGCTGTGCTGACTCACCCTGTCTCCTGTAGCCACCCCCAGCCCCTGTCACTCAATCTCCAGACAAGGAATACACAACCTAGCAGAGGCAGGCTTGGATAGTTAGGCAAGAAAATACCCACTTTCTAAAAGTGGTATTTTCAAACACAGAATGTTAAAACCAACTTCACTAAAAGATGTATTTTATCATCCTGAGTTCAGGCATACTAAATTCGTTTTTCTACCATGTTCCCTGGGTCAGTTCTGACTATAAGGTGTAATAGTCAGTCTGCCCATTCTGGCCTATGGGGAGCAGGTAGCCTTGCAATAGTGAAAAACGAAAATGGCTGTAATTCACTATTAGGACATGCCACACACACCAGGGCATGTCCTACCTTATACTTACAATGCACCCTGCCCTAGGGCCTACTTGAGGGGTGACCAACACGCAGTAAAGGGAAGGTTTAGGGACTGGTAAGTGGGTGCACTCACCAAGTCGACATGGCAGCCCTAGGCTGCACACAGGCTCTGCAATGGCAGGCCTGAGACACACTTTACAAGCTGCTTCTGTGGGTGGCACAACCCGTGCTGCAAGCCCACCAGCAGCATTGGGTTTTACAAGCCCTGGGCACACTCAGTGCCCGGTACTAGGGACTGACAAGTAAACCAATCATCCAATCATGGAGTCACTAATACATACATCAATTTATCATAGGGAGCACTTGCACTTTGACACTGATTAGCAGTGGCAAAGTGCCCATGAGCATCTAGTCCAGCAAAAACATATCGGCAACAGTGGAGGCATTACGAAAAAATGGAAGGGAGACCCACGCCAAGGATGCCAGGTCTAACACCCCCTTTCTCCACCACTCTGCAAACACACCCCCTGGCGCGTTTTAAGTTGGTGGATTAAGTCCCCTTGAATACTGGGGGTCCCTGGGGGCCAACTAGCCCACCATGTTCCTCCAGTAAGCACCACACAGCTGGATTGCAGAGAGGTGGTCCGAGGCCACGCCCCTTTTTACACCACTCTGCAAACGCGCCTCTTGGCGCTCTGCTGGTGGGGTGATGAGGTCCTCTTGTGTCCTGAGGTCCCATCCCCCGGGGCCAGCCCTTTGCGTTCGGGACCGTGGGGGGAGCCCCAATGCCCTCACGGTCCCGCCGGCTCCCCGCGTCCTGCAGGAGCCGACATTGCTTTTGAGCAAGGGGAGCTGCTAACATGCAGCTCCCTTGCTCAAAGCAACCCTGCTTTGCTTCATTGAAGCGAGAGCAGGTTTTCCTGCTCTTGCTTCAATGAAGCAAAGCAGAGTTTGCTATGGCAGGCCCGCCCTGCCATAGCAAACGGCAATGTCCCGGGGGTGCAATGTCCCGGGGGTGGGCACCCCGGGACATTGCAGGAGCTGGCCCTGGAGGGTGGCGGTCCCCAGGGCCATCAAGGGCTCCAGGAGGGGGGCCGCACGGCCCCCCTCTCTTCATTTCTAATGCCACGGGGAGGTGGTGGTCCCCGGGGCCGGGGGTCCGTAACGGACCCCTGAATTTGCATATTTAGTGCCCCAAGGAGGTAGTGGTCCCTAGGGCATGTGGGGGGGCTCGAGCCCCCCCACACACATTTTTAAAAAAAATAAAGAGAGCCCCGGGAAAGTGGGGGTCCCTGGGGCTGCGGGGGGGCCGCGTGCCCCTGAGTTTAATTGGCAAAGCCCCGGGGAGGAGGTGGTCCCTGGGGCTGCGGGGGCCCCTGTGGGCCCCCGCTATTTAATTTGGGATTGCCCCCGGGACCTGGCCCACCCGGGGGCTAAACAATAACGAAGCGCGGGAGTCAGCGCTTTGTTTTTTTAAAATTTTCTCTGCAGGATTCGCGCACCCAGCGCGAATTTTACCGTTTAAAAAAAAAAAAATGCTTTTTTTGGCCCTGGGGGTCCCTGTGGGACTTTCTCAGCAGGCCTAGGGGGTCAGGGTGTTTCTACCCTGCCCAGCTTTTCTTGATTTTTAATGTTTTTTCACTGTTTTCTTGTGACTCGGTTACCGAGTCACAAGATGGCTGCCAACACTTCCTGGTTTGGAGTGTTGACAGCCAATCAGAGTGAAGCTCATGCCCGGGAGGGTTCGCGAACCCTCCTCGGTGCTCAGATATCGAAACTTTTCTTTTTCTAATTTCTCTGGAACTACTGAACGGATTTACACCATTTTAAAAAAAGGGCTCTTTCTGCACCAAGACCTACTTTTTAGCCAAATTTGGTGTAATTCCGTTCAGCAGTTCGGGCTGTAGCTTTGTCTAAAGTTCCTATGGAAATTAACATGGGGAAAACGCGTTTTGGGACCCCCCCTTTTTTCTCTGCCCCTTCTTGACGAATAACCCCGAAACTTTCAAGACAGGAGCTGACCGGAGCGCCTCATTAGTTTTGAAAATTTCGCGAAGATTCGTCAACCGGTGCCAAAGATATTTGCAAAAGAAAAAACGCTTTTTGAATAGAAACGAGGTCCTAACTATAACTACCTACTGGCGACCGCCAGTAGGTAATATATATATATATATATATATATTCACTGAAAAAACCATAGGTTTTAGGGACAGTTATAGTTAGTTGGACATTTCACTCGTACAAAACCATAGAAATTCCCCCGTTATAGTTAGTTCAGCTAACTATAACTCGCGCCCACAATGCACTGCTGATGACGTCACATATTACATCACTCATGACATGGTCAGTGACATCACTGATGACATCTCAAATGACATCACTGATGACATCATCCAGTGACTGTGTGTTTCTGTAAAGTTTAAATATGTTTAATATATATTGGGAAAGGCGTATTGAAGAATGAGTGGGTGTATAAGTGTCTGAATGGATGATTTAGTACGTGAGTGACTGACTCTACAAGTGAGTGATTAAATGTATCTTACTGAATGCATGGGTTAGTGACTAAACTGTGTGAATGTCTGTATCCGTCTGTCTGTTGGTTTGTAAGCGGCTGCATGGCTTTCTGAATAGCTACATGAGTGTCTACATGGGTTATTGATTGATTGTCTGAGTATCTGTATGGGTGCCTGAGTGTTTGTGTGGGTGGGGTGTGTGTGACTCTGTGCATAGATGTGTGAGTTGGTGATTCACTGGGTGCATGGTTTCAAGAGTGCATCTGTGATGGACTGTATGGGTGGGTGAGTGTGTGTATGGGTGTGTTAGTGATTGAATGTATATCTCAGTGGTACATGTGTGAGTAACTATATATGTGAAAGGCAGTATATATGTGTGTTGGAGTATATAAATGGCTATAAGTGAGAGTGTGTGATTGTGAGAGTGGCTGTATGGATGAGTGTGTACTTGTATCAGTGATTCTATAAGAGTGTAAGAATGTGCTAGTATTTGTATGAGTAAGTGAGCTGGTGTGTGTATAACTGTATAGGTGAGTAAATGGGTGTGTGATTAAGTTTTTGCATGACTGACTAGGTGTGTGAGTACCTCTATGGATGAGTGGCGGTGTGTGAGTGTTTATATAGGTGTATGAGTGCATATGATAGTCCTGTACTGAGTGACTAAGTATGAGTGACTGTACGGGTGAGTGAGTGGATGTGTGTGTAGACCTAAGAATCAGTGAGTGGGTATGTAGTTTTTGGTGTTGGAGTGTCTATGGTTTTGAGAATGGCAGTCTGTAATTTAGAGTGGGTGTATCAAAAGTTATATTAGGGTGTGAGAAGATGCATGAAATTATCACATGGATGATGTCATCAGTGATGTCATTTGAAATGTCATCAGTGATGTCATCAGTGATGTCACTGACCATGTCATGAGTGATGTAATATGTGACGTCATCAGCAGTGCATTGCGGGGCGCGAGTTATAGTTAGCTGAACTAACTATAACGGGGGAATTTCTATGGTTTTGTACGAGTGAAATGTCCAACTAACTATAACTGTCCCTAAAACCTATGGTTTTTTCAGTGAATTTCAAAGGTTTTTTAAATGCTAATTTCTAACTATAACGTGTCTGAAACCTATGGTTTTTTCAGTGAATTTCAAAGGTTTTTTAAATGCTAATTTCTAACTATAACGTGCCTGAAACCTATGATTTTTTAAGTGAATTTCAAAGGTTTTTTTAAATGCTAGTTTCTAACTATGCCTACAGAGGTAGGACATGTGAAGAAAGAAGAAAAAACGCACAGAAAAAAGCAAAAGATGTGCAGAAAGAACCAGCAGAGGAGCAGAAAGAGGCCTTGTTGCAAAATCATCCTGTGCCCACAACTTTTTCAGACGGGTACTGGTGGTAACTGACTCTGACTAACCAGAGCCAGTGCTATGCTAAAAGACACTTAGAATACAGTGAAAACACCTACATACACTAGGGAACACTATGCGTTGGGGTACCCCTGTGATTAGCATGACCTCCTCTGCAAGTCCCTAGTACATAATAGGGCAGGGGATTAAAACTACCACTTAAAACGCGCTACAGGGCGCGTTTGCACAGTGGTGAAGGGAGGGGGCCTGAGGTGACATGTGTGCAAACGCACCCCGTGGCGCATTTTAAGTTGCGGGATTAAGTCCCCTTGAATTCTGAGGGTCCCTGGGGCCCAACTAGCCCCCAGATACCTACAGTTAGGACCACAGAGCTGAGTTGCAGAGAGGCGTTCCGAGGCCACGCACCTTTTTCACCTCTCTGCAACGCAACTCTGTTGTGCTTACTGAAGGTACCTGGCGGGCTAGTTGGCCCCAGGGTCCCTCAGGATTCAAAGGAATTAATTCCCCAACTTAAAACGCACCACAGGGCGTGTTTGCGCACATGTCACCTGAGGCCCCGCCCCTCCCTTCACCACTGTGCAAACGCGCCCCGTGGCGCGTTTTAAGTTGGGGGATTAGGTCACCTTGAATCCTGAGGGTCCCTGGGGCCCAACTAGCCCACTAGGTACTTCCAGTAAGCACCACAGGCCTGCGTTGCAACGCCTGTAACAAATTGTGCAGTTGTGTTTAGGTAGTGAAGAGGGTCGTGCTGGGGGTAGTGTTTTAGGGTTTAGGGTAGTGCAGTGGTGTTTGTGTAGTGTAGGGGGTCATGCTGGGGGTAGATTTAGGGTTTAGGGTAGTGCAGTGGTGTTTGGGTAGTGTAGGGAGTCGTGCTGGGGGAGTGTTTTAGGGTTTAGGGTAGTGCAGTGGTGTTTGGGTAGTGTAGGGGGTTGTGCTGGGGGTAGTGTTTTAGGGTTTAGGGTAGTGCAGTGGTGTTTGGGTAGTGTAGGGGGTCGTGCTGGGGGTAGTGATTTAGGGTAGTGCAGTGGTGTTTGGGTAGTGTAGGGGGTACTGCTGGGGGTAGTGTTTTAGGGTTTAGGTTAGTGCAGTGGTGTTTGGGTAGTGTAGGGGTACTGCTGGGGGTAGTGTTTTAGGGTTTAGGGTAGTGCAGTGGTGTTTGTGTAGTGTAGGGGGTAGTGTTTTAGGGTTTAGGGTAGTGCAGTGGTGTTTGTGTAGTGTAGGAGGTCGTGTTTTAGGGTTTAGGGTAGTGCAGTGGTCTTTGGGTAGTGTAGGGAGTCATGCGGGGTAGTGTTTTAGGGTTTAGGGTAGTGTAGGGGGTCATGCGGGGGGTAGTGTTTTAGGGATTAGGGTAGTGCATTGGTGTTTGGGTAGTGTAGGGGGTCATGCGGGGGGTAGTGTTTTAGGGTTTAGGGCAGTGCAGTGGTGTTTGGGTAGTGTAGGGGGTCGTGCTGGGGGAGTGTTTTAGGGTTTAGGGCAGTGCAGTGGTGTTCGGGTAGTGTAGGGGGTCATGCTGGGGGAGTGTTTTAGGGTTTAGGGCAGTGCAGTGGTGTTCGGGTAGTGTAGGGGGTCGTGCTGGGGGTAGTGTTCTAGGGTTTAGGGCAGTACAGTGGTGTTTGGGCAGTGTAGGGGGTAATGCTGGGGGTGGTGTTTTAGGGTTTAGGGCAGTGCAGTGGTGTTCGGGCAGTGTAGGGGGTCGTGCTGGGGGTGGTGTTTCAGGGTTTAGGGCAGTGCAGTGGTGTTCGGGCAGTGTAGGGGGTGGTGTTTCAGGGTTTAGGGCAGTGCAGTGGTGTTCGGGCAGTGTAGGGGGTCGTGCAGGGGGTGGTGTTTCAGGGTTTAGGGCAGTGGTGTTCGGGCAGTGTAGGGGGTCGTGCTGGGGGTGGTGTTTCAGGGTTTGGGGCAGTGCAGTGGTGTTCGAGCAGTAAAGGGGGTCGTGCTGGGGGTGGTGTTTCAGGGTTTAGGGCAGTGCAGTGGAGTTCGTGCAGTGTAGGGGGCGGTGCAGGGGTGGTGTTTCAGGGTTTAGGGCAGTGCAGTGGTGTTCGGGCAGTGTAGGGGGTGCTGCAGGGGGTGGTGTTTCAGGGTTTAGGGCAGTGCAGTGGTGTTTGGGCAGTGTAGGGGGTCATGCAGGGGTGGTATTTCAGGGTTTAGGGCAGTGCAGTGGTGTTCGGGCAGTGTAGGGGTCGTGCTGGGGCTGGTGTTTCCGGGTTTAGGGCAGTACAGTGGTGTTCGGGCAGTGTAGGGGGTCGTGCTGGGGCTGGTGTTTCAGGGTTTAGGGCAGTGCAGTGGTGTTCGGGCAGTGTAGGGGGTTGTGCTGTGGCTGGTGTTTCAGGGTTTAGGGCAGTGCAGTGTTGTTCGGGCAGTGTAGGTGGTCATGCTGGGGCTGGTGTTTCAGGGTTTAGGGCAGTGCAGGTGGTGTTCGGGCAGTGTAGGGGGTCATGCTGGGGCTGGTGTTTCAGGGTTTAGGGCAGTGCAGTGGTGTTCGGGCAGTGTAGGGGGTCTTGCTGGGGCTGGTGTTTCAGAGTCTAGGGCAGTGCAGTGGTGTTCGGGCAGTGTAGGGGGTCTTGCTGGGGCTGGTGTTTCAGGGTTTAGGGCAGTGCAGTGGTGTTCGGGCAGTGTAGGGGGTCGTGCTGGGGCTGGTGTTTCATGGTTTAGGGCAGTGCAGTGGTGTTCGGGCAGTGTAGGGGGTCGTGCTGGGGGTGGTGTTTCAGGGTTTAGGGCAGTGCAGTGGTGTTCGGGCAGTGTAGGGGGTGGTGTTTCAGGGTTTAGGGCAGTGCAGTGGTGTTCGGGCAGTGTAGGGGGTCGTGCAGGGGGTGGTGTTTCAGGGTTTAGGGCAGTGGTGTTCGGGCAGTGTAGGGGGTCGTGCTGGGGGTGGTGTTTCAGGGTTTGGGGCAGTGCAGTGGTGTTCGAGCAGTAAAGGGGGTCGTGCTGGGGGTGGTGTTTCAGGGTTTAGGGCAGTGCAGTGGTGTTCGGGCAGTGTAGGGGGCGGTGCAGGGGGTGGTGTTTCAGGGTTTAGGGCAGTGCAGTGGTGTTCGGGCAGTGTAGGGGGTGCTGCAGGGGTGGTGTTTCAGGGTTTAGGGCAGTGCAGTGGTGTTTGGGCAGTGTAGGGGGTCATGCAGGGGTGGTGTTTCAGGATTTAGGGCAGTGCAGTGGTGTTCGGGCAGTGTAGGGGGTCGTGCTGGGGCTGGTGTTTCAGGGTTTAGGGCAGTACAGTGGTGTTTGGGCAGTGTAGGGGGTCGTGCTGGGGCTGGTGTTTCAGGGTTTAGGGCAGTGCAGTGGTGTTCGGGTAGTGTAGGGGGTTGTGCTGTGGCTGGTGTTTCAGGGTTTAGGGCAGTGCAGTGGTGTTCGGGCAGTGTAGGTGGTCGTGCTGGGGCTGGTGTTTCAGGGTTTAGGGCAGTGCAGTGGTGTTCGGGCAGTGTAGGGGGTCATGCTGGGGCTGGTGTTTCAGGGTTTAGGGCAGTGCAGTGGTGTTTGGGCAGTGTAGGGGGTCATGCTGGGGCTAGTGTTTCAGGATTTAGGGCAGAGCAATGGTGTTCAGGCAGTGTACGGGGTTTTGCTGGAGGTGGTGTTTCAGGGTTTAGGGCAGTGCAGTGGTGTTCGTGCAGTGTAGGGGGTGGTGTTTCAGGGTTTAGGGTAGTGGTGTTCAGGCAGTGTAGGGGGTCTTGCTTGGGTTGATGTTTCAGGGTTTAGGGCAGTGCAGTGGTGTTCGGGCAGTGTAGGGGTTCGTGCTGGGGGTGGTGTTTCAGGGTTTAGGGCAGTGCAGTGGTGTTCCGGCAGTGTAGGAGGTCGTGCAGGGGGTGGTGTTTCAGGGTTTAGGACAGTGCAGTGGTGTTAGGCAAGTGTAGGGGGTCGTGCTGGGGGTGGTGTTTCAGGGTTTAGGGCAGTGCAGTGGTGTTCGGGCAGTGTAGGGTGTCGTGCTGAGGGGTGGTGTTTCAGGGTTTAGGGCAGTGCAGTGTTGTTCGGGCAGTGTAGGGGGTCGTGCAGGGGCTGGTGTTTCAGGGTTTAGGGCAGTGCAGTGGTGTTTGGGCAGTGTAGGGTGTCGTGCAGGGGGTGGTGTTTCAGGGTTTAGGGCAGTGCAGTGGTGTTCGGGCAGTGTAGGGTGTCGTGCTGAGGGGTGGTGTTTCAGGGTTTAGGGCAGTGCAGTGGTGTTCGGGCAGTGTAGGGGGTCGTGCAGGGGCTGGTGTTTCAGGGTTTAGGGCAGTGCAGTGGTGTTCGGCCAGTGTAGGTGGTCTTGCTGGGGGTGGTGTTTCAGGCTTTAGTGCAGTGGTGTTCGGGCAGTGTAGGGGGTCTTGCTGGGGGTGGTGTTTCAGGGTTTAGGGCAGTGCAGTGGTGTTCGGGCAGTGTAGGGGGTCTTGCTGGGGCTGGTGTTTCAGGGTTTAGGGCAGTGCAGTGGTTTTCGGGCAGTGTAGGCGGTCGTGCTGGGGCTGGTGTTTCAGGGTTTAGGGCAGTGCAGTGGTGTTCGGGCAGTGTAGGGGGTCGTGCTGGGGCTGGTGTTTCATGGTTTAGGGCAGTGGAGTGGTGTTCGGGCAGTGTAGGGGGTCGTGCTGGGGGTGGTGTTTCAGGGTTTAGGGCAGTGCAGTGGTGTTCGGGCAGTGTAGGGGGTGGTGTTTCAGGGTTTAGGGCAGTGCAGTGGTGTTCGGGCAGTGTAGGGGGTCGTGCAGGGGTGGTGTTTCAGGGTTTAGGGCAGTGGTGTTCGGGCAGTGTAGGGGGTCGTGCTGGGGGTGGTGTTTCAGGGTTTGGGGCAGTGCAGTGGTGTTCGAGCAGTAAAGGGGGTCGTGCTGGGGGTGGTGTTTCAGGGTTTAGGGCAGTGCAGTGGTGTTCGGGCAGTGTAGGGGGCGGTGCAGGGGGTGGTGTTTCAGGGTTTAGGGCAGTGCAGTGGTGTTCGGGCAATGTAGGGGGTGCTGCAGGGGGTGGTGTTTCAGGGTTTAGGGCAGTGCATTGGTGTTCGGGCAGTGTAGAGGGTCGTGCTGGGGCTGGTGTTTCAGGGTTTAGGGCAGTACAGTGGTGTTCTGGCAGAGTAGGGGGTCGTGCTGGGGCTGGTGTTTCAGGGTTTAGGGCAGTGCAGTGGTGTTCGGGCAGTGTAGGGGGTCGTGCTGTGGCTGGTGTTTCAGGGTTTAGGGCAGTGCAGTGGTGTTCGGGCAGTGTAGGCGGTCGTGCTGGGGCTGGTGTTTCAGGGTTTAGGGCAGTGCAGTGGTGTTCGGGCAGTGTAGGGGGTCGTGCTGGGGCTGGTGTTTCAGGGTTTAGGGCAGTGCAGTGGCGTTCGGGCAGTGTAGGGGGTCTTGCTGGGGCTGGTGTTTCAGAGTCTAGGGCAGTGCAGTGGTGTTCGGGCAGTGTAGGGGGTCTTGCTGGGGCTGGTGTTTCAGGGTTTAGGGCAGTGCAGTGGTGTTTGGGCAGTGTAGGGGGTCGTGCTGGGGGTGGTGTTTCAGGGTTTAGGGCAGTGCAGTGGTGTTTGGGCAGTGTAGGGGGTCATGCTGGGGCTAGTGTTTCAGGATTTAGGGCAGAGCAATGGTGTTCAGGCAGTGTAGGGGGTTTTGCTGGAGGTGGTGTTTCAGGGTTTAGGGCAGTGCAGTGGTGTTCGTGCAGTGTAGGGGTGGTGTTTCAGGGTTTAGGGTAGTGGTGTTCAGGCAGTGTAGGGGGTCTTGCTGGGGTTGATGTTTCAGGGTTTAGGGCAGGGCAGTGCAGTGGTGTTCGGGCAGTGTAGGGGGTCGTGCTGGGGGTGGTGTTTCAGGGTTTAGGGCAGTGCAGTGGTGTTCCGGCAGTGTAGGAGGTCATGCAGGGGGTGGTGTTTCAGGGTTTAGGGCAGTGCAGTGGTGTTCGGGCAGTGTAGGGGGTCGTGCTGGGGTGGTGTTTCAGGGTTTAGGGCAGTGCAGTGGTGTTCGGGCAGTGTAGGGTGTCGTGCTGAGGGGTGGTGTTTCAGGGTTTAGGGCAGTGCAGTGGTGTTTGGGCAGTGTAGGGTGTCGTGCAGGGGGTGGTGTTTCAAGGTTTAGGGCAGTGCAGTGGTGTTCGGGCAGTGTAGGTTGTCGTGCTGAGGGGTGGTGTTTCAGGGTTTAGGGCAGTGCAGTGGTGTTCGGGCAGTGTAGGGGGTCGTGCAGGGGCTGGTGTTTCAGGGTTTAGGGCAGTGCAGTGGTGTTCGGCCAGTGTAGGTGGTCTTGCTGGGGGTGGTGTTTCAGGCTTTAGTGCAGTGGTGTTCGGGCAGTGTAGGGGGTCTTGCTGGGGGTGGTGTTTCAGGGTTTAGGGCAGTGCAGTGGTGTTCGGGCAGTGTAGGGGGTCTTGCTGGGGCTGGTGTTTCAGGGTTTAGGGCAGTGCAGTGGTTTTCGGGCAGTGTAGGCGGTCGTGCTGGGGCTTCAGGGTTTAGGGCAGTGCAGTGGTGTTCGGGCAGTGTACGGGGTTGTGCTGGGGCTGGTGTTTCAGGGTTTAGGGCAGTGCAGTGGTATTCGGGCAGTGTAGGGGGTCGTGCTGGGGGTGGTGTTTCAGGGTTTAGGGCAGTGCAGTGGTGTTCGGGCAGTGTAGGGGGTCGTGCTGGGGCTGGTGTTTCATGGTTTAGGGCAGTGGAGTGGTGTTCGGGCAGTGTAGGGGGTCGTGCTGGGGGTGGTGTTTCAGGGTTTAGGGCAGTGCAGTGGTGTTCGGGCAGTGTAGGGGGTGGTGTTTCAGGGTTTAGGGCAGTGCAGTGGTGTTCGGGCAGTGTAGGGGGTCGTGCAGGGGTGGTGTTTCAGGGTTTAGGGCAGTGGTGTTCGGGCAGTGTAGGGGGTCGTGCTGGGGGTGGTGTTTCAGGGTTTGGGGCAGTGCAGTGGTGTTCGAGCAGTAAAGGGGGTCGTGCTGGGGGTGGTGTTTCAGGGTTTAGGGCAGTGCAGTGGTGTTCGGGCAGTGTAGGGGGCGGTGCAGGGGGTGGTGTTTCAGGGTTTAGGGCAGTGCAGTGGTGTTCGGGCAATGTAGGGGGTGCTGCAGGGGGTGGTGTTTCAGGGTTTAGGGCAGTGCATTGGTGTTCGGGCAGTGTAGGGGGTCGTGCTGGGGCTGGTGTTTCAGGGTTTAGGGCAGTACAGTGGTGTTCTGGCAGTGTAGGGGGTCGTGCTGGGGCTGGTGTTTCAGGGTTTAGGGCAGTGCAGTGGTGTTCGGGCAGTGTAGGGGGTCGTGCTGTGGCTGGTGTTTCAGGGTTTAGGGCAGTGCAGTGGTGTTCGGGCAGTGTAGGCGGTCGTGCTGGGGCTGGTGTTTCAGGGTTTAGGGCAGTGCAGTGGTGTTCGGGAAGTGTAGGGGGTCATGCTGGGGCTGGTGTTTCAGGGTTTAGGGCAGTGCAGTGGTGTTCGGGCAGTGTAGGGGGTCTTGCTGGGGCTGGTGTTTCAGAGTCTAGGGCAGTGCAGTGGTGTTCGGGCAGTGTAGGGGGTCTTGCTGGGGCTGGTGTTTCAGGGTTTAGGGCAGTGCAGTGGTGTTTGGGCAGTGTAGGGGGTCGTGCTGGGGGTGGTGTTTCAGGGTTTAGGGCAGTGCAGTGGTGTTTGGGCAGTGTAGGGGGTCATGCTGGGGCTAGTGTTTCAGGATTTAGGGCAGAGCAATGGTGTTCAGGCAGTGTAGGGGTTTTGCTGGAGGTGGTGTTTCAGGGTTTAGGGCAGTGCAGTGGTGTTCGTGCAGTGTAGGGGGTGGTGTTTCAGGGTTTAGGGTAGTGGTGTTCAGGCAGTGTAGGGGGTCTTGCTGGGGTTGATGTTTCAGGGTTTAGGGCAGTGCAGTGGTGTTCGGGCAGTGTAGGGGGTCGTGCTGGGGGTGGTGTTTCAGGGTTTAGGGCAGTGCAGTGGTGTTCCGGCAGTGTAGGAGGTCGTGCAGGGGGTGGTGTTTCAGGGTTTAGGGCAGTGCAGTGGTGTTCGGGCAGTGTAGGGGGTCGTGCTGGGGTGGTGTTTCAGGGTTTAGGGCAGTGCAGTGGTGTTCGGGCAGTGTAGGGTGTCGTGCTGAGGGGTGGTGTTTCAGGGTTTAGGGCAGTGCAGTGGTGTTCGGGCAGTGTAGGGGGTCGTGCAGGGGCTGGTGTTTCAGGGTTTAGGGCAGTGCAGTGGTGTTTGGGCAGTGTAGGGGGTCGTGCAGGGGGTGGTGTTTCAGGGTTTAGGGCAGTGCAGTGGTGTTCGGCCAGTGTAGGTGGTCTTGCTGGGGGTGGTGTTTCAGGCTTTAGTGCAGTTGTGTTCGGGCAGTGTAGGGGGTCTTGCTGGGGGAGGTGTTTCAGGGTTTAGGGCAGTGCAGTGGTGTTCGGGCAGTGTAGGGCGTCTTGCTGGGGCTGGTGTTTCAGGGTTTAGGGCAGTGCAGTGGTTTTCGGGCAGTGTAGGCGGTCGTGCTGGGGCTGGTGTTTCAGGGTTTAGGGCAGTGCAGTGGTGTTCGGGCAGTGTACGGGGTTGTGCTGGGGCTGGTGTTTCAGGGTTTAGGGCAGTGCAGTGGTGTTCGGGCAGTGTAGGGGGTCGTGCTGGGGGTGGTGTTTCAGGGTTTAGGGCAGTGCAGTGGTGTTCAGGCAGTGTAGGGGGTCGTGCTGGGGCTGGTGTTTCATGGTTTAGGGCAGTGCAGTGGTGTTCGGGCAGTGTAGGGGGTCGTGCTGGGGGTGGTGTTTCAGGGTTTAGGGCAGTGCAGTGGTGTTCGGGCAGTGTAGGGGGTCATGCTGGGGGTGGTGTTTCAGGGTTTAGGGCAGTGCAGTGGTGTACGGGCAGTGTAGGGGGTCTTGCTGGGGGTGGTGTTTCAGGGTTTAGGGCAGTGGTGTTCGGGCAGTGTATGGGGTCTTGCTGGGGGTAGTGTTTCGGGGTTTAGGGCAGTGCAGTGGTGTTCGTGCAGTGTAGGGGGTCGTGCTGGGGGTGGTGTTTCAGGGTTTAGGCCAGTGCAGTAGTGTTCGGGCAGTGTAGGGGATCGTGCAGGGGTGGTGTTTCAGGGTTTAGGGCAGTGCAGTGGTGTTCGGGCAGTGTAGGGGGTCGTGCAGGGGGTGGTGTTTCAGGGTTTAGGGCAGTGCAGTGGTGTTCGGGCAGTGTAGGGGTCGTGCTGGGGCTGGTGTTTCAGGGTTTAGGGCAGTGCAGTGGTGTTCGGGCAGTGTAGGGGGTCTTGCTGGGGGTGGTGTTTCAGGGTTTAGGGCAGTGGTGTTCGGGCAGTGTAGGGGGTCTTGCTGGGGGTAGTGTTTCAGGGTTTAGGGCAGTGCAGTGGTGTTCGTGCAGTGTAGGGGGTCGTGCTGGGGATGGTGTTTCAGGGTTTAGGGCAGTGCAGTAGTGTTCGGGCAGTGTAGGGGTCTTGCTGGGGGTGGTGTTTCAGGGTTTAGGGCAGTGCAGTGGTGTTCGGGCAGTGTAGGGGGTCTTGCTGGGGGTAGTGTTTCAGGGTTTAGGGCAGTGCAGTGGTGTTCGTGCAGTGTAGGGGGTCGTGCTGGGGATGGTGTTTCAGGGTTTAGGGCAGTGCAGTAGTGTTCGGGCAGTGTAGGGGGTCGTGCAGGGGTGGTGTTTCAGGGTTTAGGGCAGTGCAGTGGTGTTCGGGCAGTGTAGGGGGTCGTGCTGGGGGTGGTGTTTCAGGGTTTAGGGCAGTGCAGTGGTGTTTGGGCAGTGTAGGGGGTCATGCTGGGGCTAGTGTTTCAGTATTTAGGGCAGAGCAATGGTGTTCAGGCCGTGTAGGGGGTTTTGCTGGAGGTGGTGTTTCAGGGTTTAGGGCAGTGCAGTGGTGTTCGTCCAGTGTAGGGGGATGTGTTTCAGGGTTTAGGGTAGTGCAGTGGTGTTCGGGCAGTGTAGGGGGTCGTGCTGGGGGTGGTGTTCCAGGGTTTAGGGCAGTGCAGTGGTGTTCCGGCAGTGTAGGAGGTCGTGCAGGGGGTGGTGTTTCAGGGTTTAGGGCAGTGCAGTGGTGTTCGGGCAGTGTAGGGGGTCGTGCTGGGGGTGGTGTTCCAGGGTTTAGGGCAGTGCAGTGGTGTTCCGGCAGTGTAGGAGGTCGTGCAGGGGGTGGTGTTTCAGGGTTTAGGGCAGTGCAGTGGTGTTCGGGCAGTGTAGGGGGTCGTGCTGGGGTGGTGTTTCAGGGTTTAGGGCAGTGCAGTGGTGTTTGGGCAGTGTAGGGTGTCGTGCTGAGGGGTGGTGTTTCAGGGTTTAGGGCAGTGCAGTGGTGTTCGGGCAGTGTAGGGGGTCGTGCAGGGGCTGGTGTTTCAGGGTTTAGGGCAGTGCAGTGGTGTTTAGGCAGTGTAGGGGGTCGTGCAGGGGGTGGTGTTTCAGGGTTTAGGGCAGTGCAGTGGTGTTCGGCCAGTGTAGGTGGTCTTGCTGGGGGTGGTGTTTCAGGCTTTAGTGCAGTGGTGTTCGGGCAGTGTAGGGGGTCTTGCTGGGGGTGGTGTTTCAGGGTTTAGGGCAGTGCAGTGGTGTTCGGGCTGTGTAGGGGGTCTCGCTGGGGCCGGTGTTTCAGGGTTTAGGGCAGTGCAGTGGTTTTAGGGCAGTGTAGGCGGTCGTGCTGGGGCTGGTGTTTCAGGGTTTAGGGCAGTGCAGTGGTGTTCGGGCAGTGTACGGGGTTGTGCTGGGGCTGGTGTTTCAGGGTTTAGGGCAGTGCAGTGGTGTTCGGGCAGTGTAGGGGGTCGTGCTGGGGGTGGTGTTTCAGGGTTTAGGGCAGTGCAGTGGTGTTCGGGCAGTGTAGGGGTCATGCTGGGGCTGGTGTTTCATGGTTTAGGGCAGTGCAGTGGTGTTCGGGCAGTGTAGGGGGTCGTGCTGGGGGTGGTGTTTCAGGGTTTAGGGCAGTGCAGTGGTGTTCGGGCAGTGTAGGGGGTCATGCTGGGGGTGGTGTTTCAGGGTTTAGGGCAGTGCAGTGGTGTACGGGCAGTGTAGGGGGTCTTGCTGGGGGTGGTGTTTCAGGGTTTAGGGCAGTGGTGTTCGGGCAGTGTAGGGGGTCTTGCTGGGGGTAGTGTTTCGGGGTTTAGGGCAGTGCAGTGGTGTTCGTGCAGTGTAGGGGGTCGTGCTGGGGGTGGTGTTTCAGGGTTTAGGGCAGTGCAGTAGTGTTCGGGCAGTGTAGGGGATCGTGCAGGGGGTGGTGTTTCAGGGTTTAGGGCAGTGCAGTGGTGTTCGGGCAGTGTAGGGGGTCGTGCAGGGGTGGTGTTTCAGGGTTTAGGGCAGTGCAGTGGTGTTCGGGCAGTGTAGGGGTCGTGCTGGGGCTGGTGTTTCAGGGTTTAGGGCAGTGCAGTGGTGTTCGGGCAGTGTAGGGGGTCTTGCTGGGGGTGGTGTTTCAGGGTTTAGGGCAGTGGTGTTCGGGCAGTGTAGGGGGTCTTGCTGGGGGTGGTGTTTCAGGGTTTAGGGCAGTGCAGTGGTGTTCGGGCAGTGTAGGGGGTCTTGCTGGGGGTAGTGTTTCAGGGTTTAGGGCAGTGCAGTGGTGTTCGTGCAGTGTAGGGGGTCGTGCTGGGGATGGTGTTTCAGGGTTTAGGGCAGTGCAGTAGTGTTCGGGCAGTGTAGGGGGTCTTGCTGGGGGTGGTGTTTCAGGGTTTAGGGCAGTGCAGTAGTGTTCGGGCAGTGTAGGGGGTCTTGCTGGGGGTGGTGTTTCAGGGTTTAGGGCAGTGCAGTAGTGTTCGGGCAGTGTAGGGGGTCTTGCTGGGGCTGGTGTTTCAGGGTTTAGGGCAGTGCAGTAGTGTTCGGGCAGTGTAGGGGTCTTGCTGGGGGTGGTGTTTCAGGGTTTAGGGCAGTGCAGTGGTGTTCGGGCAGTGTAGGGGGTCTTGCTGGGGCTGGTGTTTCAGGGTTTAGTGCAGTGCAGTAGTGTTTGGGCAATGTAGGGGGTCTTGCTGGGGGTGGTGTTTCAGGGTTTAGGGCAGTGCAGTGTTGTTCGGGCAGTGTAGGGGGTCTTGCTGGGGGTAGTGTTTCAGGGTTTAGGGCAGTGCAGTAGTGTTCGGGCAGTGTAGGGGGTGGTGCAGGGGGTGGTGTTTCAGGGTTTAGGGCAGTGCAGTGGTGTTTGGGCAGTGTAGGGTGTCATGCTGGGGCTAGTGTTTCAGGATTTAGGGCAGAGCAATGGTGTTCAGGCAGTGTAGGGGTTTTGCTGGAGGTGGTGTTTCAGGGTTTAGGGCAGTGCAGTGGTGTTCGTGCAGTGTAGGGGTGGTGTTTCAGGGTTTAGGGTAGTGGTGTTCAGGCAGTGTAGGGGGTCTTGCTGGGGTTGATGTTTCAGGGTTTAGGGCAGTGCAGTGGTGTTCGGGCAGTGTAGGGGGTCGTGCTGGGGGTGGTGTTTCAGGGTTTAGGGCAGTGCAGTGGTGTTTGGGCAGTGTAGGGTGTCATGCTGAGGGGTGGTGTTTCAGGGTTTAGGGCAGTGCAGTGGTGTTTGGGCAGTGTAGGGGGTCGTGCAGGGGGTGGTGTTTCAGGGTTTAGGGCAGTGCAGTGGTGTTCGGCCAGTGTAGGTGGTCTTGCTGGGGGTGGTGTTTCAGGCTTTAGTGCAGTGGTGTTCGGGCAGTGTAGGGGGTCTTGCTGGGGGTGGTGTTTCAGGGTTTAGGGCAGTGCAGTGGTGTTCGGGCAGTGTAGGGGGTCTTGCAGGGGGTGGTGTTTCAGGGTTTAGGGCAGTGCAGTGGTGTTCGGGCAGTGTAGGGGGTCGTGCTGGGGGTGGTGTTTCAGGGTTTAGGGCAGTGCAGTGGTGTTCAGGCAGTGTAGGGGGTCGTGCTGGGGGTGGTGTTTCAGGGTTTAGGGCAGTGGTGTTCGGGCAGTGTAGGGGGTCTTGCTGGGGGTGATGTTTCAGGGTTTAGGGCAGTGCAGTGGTGTTCGGGCAGTGTAGGAGGTCTTGCTGGGGGTAGTGTTACAGGGTTTAGGGCAGTGCAGTGGTGTTCGGGCAGTGTAGGGGTCATGCTGGGGGTGGTGTTTCAGGGTTTAGGGCAGTGCAGTGGTGTTCGGGCAGTGTAGGGGGTCGTGAAGGGGGTGGTGTTTCAGGGTTTAGGGCAGTGCAGTGGTGTTCGGGCAGTGTAGGGGGTCGTGCTAGGGTATGTGTTTCAGGGTTTAGGGCAGTGCAGTGGTGTTCGGGCAGTGTAGGGGGTCGTGCTGGGGGTAGTGTTTTAGGGTTTAAGGTAGTGCAGTGGTGTTTGTGTAGTGTAGGGGGTCGTGCTGGGGGCAGTGTTTTAGGGTTTAGGGTAGTGCAGTGGTGCTTGTGTAGTGTAGGGGGTCGTGCTGGGGGTAGTGTTTTAGGGTTTAGGGTAGTGCAGTGGTGTTTGTGTAGTGTAGGGGGTCAAGTTTTAGGGTAGTGCAGTGGTGTTTGGGTAGTGTAGGGGGTCGTGCTGGGGGTAGTGTTTTAGGATTTAGGTTAGTGCAGTGGTGTTGGGGTAGTGTTTTAGGGTTTAGGGTAGTGCAGTGGTGTTTGTGTAGTGTAGGGGGTCATGCTGGGGGTAGTGTTTTAGGGTTTAGGATAGTGCAGTGGTGCTTGTGTAGTGTAGGGGTCGTGCTGGGGTAGTGTTTTAGGGTTTAGGGTAGTGCAGTGGTGTTTTTGTAGTGTAGGGGGTCATGTTTTAAGATGTAACGCTCCAATACCTGACCAGTCTGCACTACATAAAACTGCAAAAAACTAAAAATAAAAAGTGTTTTGCACACTTTTGTCATTGGGCTATATGTGGGCTACATCTGGGTAATATTTGTGCTACATTTGGGCTCTTTTTTCACTGGTGGCCATCTTGGAAGACTTCTTTGTTATGAAGTTTCCTAATTTCCTAATTTACTGCAGTCTCCTCAGTAGGAAATACTTTCAGTTTTTTACTTTGATTCCATCAAGAAGGCATTCAGATGTGTCACACATTTGCCATAAATTCAGAATTTTATTACTCTAGTTGTTCATTAGATCACTGTAGTAAAGCTACTGCTCACCAAGGAGTTAACTGGAAGTCTACTGCTGGTATTGAAAGTGATTGTTTCAGTCTGCATGTCAGAATTTTCTAATGAAATAGAAGAGGATTTGAGATCTCACTTAAAACATGCACTAAATTTTCTTTTGCAGCACTAACCATAATTTCTATGGCAAAATGAACCCCCTCATTTTGTTCCTTTTTAAATTAAATGTTTTAAGTGTTACCAGTTTATTCCAATCAAGATGGCTTCAGGTGTGCCATACTTTTGTCATAAGTAAGGCTGTTAGCACTGTAGTTGTTCTTTAGAACACTCTGGGAAGCTGCAGTAGAACACAAAGGCATCAACTGACAGGCTGCTCCTGTTGAAATATAACAGGAAGATATTTGAGATCTCACTTAAAACATGTCCTAATTTTTCTTTCTACAGCACTAACCATAATTTCTATGGCAAAATGAACCCCCTCATTTTGTTCCTTTTTAAATTAAATGTTTTAAGTGTTACCAGTTTATTCCAATCAAGATGGCTTCAGGTGTGCCATACTTTTGTCATAAGTAAGACTGTTAGCGCTCTAGTTGTTCTTTAGAACACTCTGGGAAGCTGCAGTAGAACACAAAGGCATCAACTGACAGGCTGCTCCTGTTGAAATATAACAGGAAGATATTTGAGATCACACTTGAAAC
Organism: Calotriton arnoldi; assembly: GCA_963921515.1. Lineage (NCBI taxonomy): Eukaryota > Metazoa > Chordata > Amphibia > Caudata > Salamandridae > Calotriton > Calotriton arnoldi. The sequence continues at coordinate 21,491 of CAWUFW010014268.1, forward strand.
ATGTCCTAATTTTTCTTTCTACAGCACTAACCATAATTTCTATGACAAAATGAACCCCATCATTTTGTTCCTTTTTAAATTAAATGTTTTAAGTGTTACCAGTTTATTCCAATCAAGATGGCTTCAGGTGTGCCATACTTTTGTCATAAGTAAGACAGTTAGCGCTCTAGTTGTTCTTTAGAACACTCTGGGAAGCTGCAGTAGAACACAAAGGCATCAACTGACAGGCTGCTCCTGTTGAAATATAACAGGAAGATATTTGAGATCACACTTGAAACATGTCCTAATTTTTCTTTCCAGAGCACTAACCATAATTTCTATGACAAGATGAACCCCATCATTTTGTTCCTTTTTAAATTAAATGTTTTAAGTGTTACCAGTTTATTCCAATCAAGATGGCTTCAGGTGTGCCATACTTTTGTCATAAGTAAGGCTGTTAGCACTCTAGTTGTTCTTTAGAACACTCTGGGAAGCTGCAGTAGAACACAAAGGAATCAACTGACAGTCTCTGCCCTTGTTGGATGTACATGTTTTACTGAGAATGTCAGACTTCATTCTCACATGACTGAGAAAGATAATGTGAATTTACAGAAAATATGCTCTCATTTTAGCTTCTGGGGCACCTTCCAAAACTGTATGGGACAAGCATGTGAAAATAGTTTTCTCTCAAACATGATTCATGATATCCCAGCAGAAGGTTTTTCACAGGGTAAAATCACCTTAGAACACACCACAATTCCTGAAATTAGTATGGTACCATCAACAAATGAATTCTAATGTAACTAAAGTCTGTTATCACCCTTTATAGTTCTCCTTTTGGTAACCCTCAAAATCTTCGATTCACTACAATGCATTTCAATGGGGTACTATCATTTATATTGGTCCCAAGATGGCTGCCAGCAATTCCAGGATGAAGTGCTGACAGCCAATCAGATCTCACGATGACATGTGTGGTTAGGCTCCGCCCAGATATATATGTGTTTTTACTTTTGATTTTCTCAGCAACTACTGAACGGATTTACACCATTTAACAAAAAGGGTTCTTTTTGAACCAAGAACTACCTCTTTGCCAAATTTGGTGTCCGTTCAGCAGTTCGGGCTGTAGCCTTGCATAAAGTTTCCTATGGGAAATTGATTTTTTGACTCTTATTTTTTTAATTTCTCCGCAACTACTGAACGGATTTACACCATTTAACAAAAAGGGTTCTTTCTGAACCAAGAACTACCTCTTTGCCAAATTTGGTGTAATTCCGTTCAGCAGTTCGGGCTGTAGCCGTGTCTAAAGTTTCCTATGGGAAAATGAATGGGGAAAACACGTTTTGGGACCCCCCTTTTTTCTCGGCCCCCGCTTGACGAATCACCCTGAGACTTTCAGGGTAGGAGCGGACCGGAGCGGGCCATAAAGTTTGAAAATTTCGCGAAGATTCGTCAACCCCCCAAGAGTTATTTCAAATAGAATGTCGCGGATTTCCTATGGAAAATAGGTCCTAACTATAACTATCTACTGGCGACCGCCAGTAGATAATATATATATATATGTCATACACATTCATCCTTGGTGTTATTTATTCTGAAAGCCAAATTGCCTCTTGAGTCACTATTCTTTCTGAGCTTTGACTTTCTTGTTCCCTTGTGCAGAGATTCCCCTGTGGATCCCTTTTCTCCTCTGACTCCCTGTGTGACCTTGGGCGGCTCTGCAGAGATGTTTTAAGGCAAAGACAAATTGGGCAATTGCTCAGGGTCCCCACCTTCCATGGGGACCACTGGGACTTTCTCTCTCGCTGTGTGTCTCACCACTGTTTATTTTCATATCTAAACCTCTCTTCTTCTCTCTCCCTACCTCTACCTCTGTCTCTTTTTCCAGTGTCATTGTAGGGATTTCTGGAGTCGTCTGAAAGACATATTTCTACTGTATTTGTGTGAAACCTTTTCCGAAAGTTTGTTTGACATTCTGCAGGCTACAATTAGCAAAAAAGTGAGTGATAAAATTTGAAGACGTTATAAACATGGGGGCCTAAAATGTTCCCGGACCTCAAAAGTCCTTAAGACGACATAGCGGCTCTGTTACCAAAAATCTGTTCACTTTTTCTACACTGCCACCAGTCCTTGCCAGAGCCTCTGACACGCATATTAAAACTGACTATCTAAATACTACTGTATGAGATCAGGCAATGCCAACCATGCTTATTCCATGAAAGTGGACAAGGCTAGTTGTGCCACCTTGCCACCCCACAATGTTAATGTTATGTTATATTTTATTCATCAGTGTACACACACCAAAGTTTCTTGGCACTTTGACAGCATTAGAAAAGAAGACTAAAGTTAAAATCAAAAAAATACAAAGGGGGAAACGGATAAGAGGTGAACATTTAAAAAAGATATTCCTTCAGTTCCTTGCAGAAAACCACTAGGAAAGGCACAGCCCATAAGCCCAAGGGAAAGTTGGTCCAGTCCCTGGCTGCAGCAACAGGGAAGGCTCTTTCACCAAATTACACTGTTTTTGTCTCACGGATATGCAGTAACAATAACATATTTAAATAGTGCTATGTATTATCATTGTTTTATATATTTATGATGAAGCACATACACAAACATGGATGTCGTTTTTTAATGATTTGAAACATCCATCAGCCTCTAATATGCTTGCTAAGTGTCATGGCTCTGATAGGCCCAGAAGTTATGTTAATCAAAGTTTTTAATTCGCACATTTCTGCAAAGCAAAACCTCGCTTTCAGTCCTGGCAACTGGAAGTGGGATTTTGGGAAAATAATGAGCTCAGTATTGTATTAATAAATGATATCTTCTCCTCAATGGTCTCTTGTGCTTCCTCCCAGAGAAGATCCTGCCGCCTGCTCATTAGATAGATTTTTGCTGACAGTAACAAGTTTCTGACACGTGATTAGGTTCTATAGGCTTGTATTGAGAGAAAACCTATATAAACTGTCCTAAATTTTATGTATATTAGCATTGTGCTCCAACTGACCCTTTTTTAGCAAGAGCTCCGGTCAGTTGAAATGACAATTGTCTTCTACTTATTTTGCTGTACTGCTTGCTATTTTGCATTATTTGCAAATTAGACATTGGGCTTCTTGGCTTGTTGTGTTTTTTTTTAACATCATTCATCGCAGGAATGTCAGGCCCATTTCAGTGTATATTGACAAAATTTGGAAACCCTGAAAACTAGGGAGAAGTGAATGAATCCATAGTCAATAACCAGTATATATAACCCAATATTTTCTTCCAGACTGGCACCAATGTAGTGACGTAAGTATGGGGAAGATGTGATCCCACCATCTGGACTTCGTGGACTGTAGGGTTGCTGCAATTTATCAGTCAGGCACAGGTAGATGGAGTTCTCATAGTCAATGTGTGATTGAATAAAAGCCACGATGAAAAGAGAAGCAATGTAAGGAAGAATTTGTTTTAGGCTTTTTAACTGCCAGAGCAAGAACTTGTTGTTTTGGAGAAATGGGCCTATAAGAAGAGATCGGAGTTAATATAGATCCCAAGATTTTGCAATTGTCAAAGAATTGCTTTCTGCCTTTTCCATCAATATGCAATCTCAACAGAGGAAGCAGTGCATAGGAAATTTTGCGTTCCCAAAGTTTGCACTCTACCCAATGAAATAAGAGCCTTTTCTTGTGTATATCAACACTGTAATATAGGGACCACTCTGGCTCAACTCTCCCTCTCTGGGTGCAGCTGTCAGGAGTCATATCTTATGTTCGTATCTCAACATCTGGATCATTATCATCTGGGGGAGCATTCCAGGAGGCGCCGGGGTGTGATGCACTCTACTAATCAACTGTCCTTGACAAACTCCTCATTTGTGATAGGGAGGAAACCAGTTTCTCTAGGAATGTCTCTATGGGAGGTTTCATTGTGCTATCCGCTAATCCCAGTAGATGTACATTCTTACATCTCAGTCTGTCTTCCAAGTCCACCAACTTATCTTCGTGTCTTTACAGCGTGGCCCCCATCATTGTTAAAGCTTGCAGAAGCTGTGTTGTGCTGCTTTTCACATCTAAGGTCCTTGTCACCCCTTCACCGGTTCTGACTCTGAACTTGTCAATAGCCTGCCTGGGGAGGGCACCAGTAGTGGCAAGTGAGTCTACCTTTTCTGTGATAGGTTTATTCTCATTAAGTATAATTTGTTTCAGTTTGACATTGAACACTTTCAGACTGCTGAGTGACTCAAGAGCAGCCATTTGTTGAGATGTTGCAGCCATATGGTTCTCGTCCTTCCTCCATCACAGATCCCAAAGAGTGAAGGTGAACCACTCTCTCTCTCCCAGCCATCACCAGTATCCATGGGGGTCTCCCAAGGGTCCGCCCTATCTCCCATTCTCTTCAACTTGTTCTTGGAACCATTAGCCAATGTACTAAATTCCATGGACATTCTCTTCCATATGTATGCGGATGACACCCAACTTTATCTGAAAATCTCCTCCCCGGATAACATCATTTCACTCAACTCTACCCTATTGACTACTCAAAACTGGTTAACTGAGAACCTCCTCCTACTCAACACCTCCAAAACTGAATTCCTTCTCATTTCTCCTCCGAATCACACCCCTAAGTTAGACCTCTGGATGAACCACCTCACCGCCTTCAACTTCTCCCCCCTCATTATTGACTCAGCTAAATCTCTCAGAATCACCCTGGACAAGCACTTGAACATGAAGACTCATATTAGCAACGTGTGCAAGGGAGCTAACCACCTGATGAGGATACCCAGGAATCTCAAACCTTTCCTCCCACAAGCTGACTTCAAGCAAGTGGTCCAATCGCTTGTTTTGCCGAGGCTAGACTATGGCAGTGCCACGCTCTGTGGTCTCCCCAAATATACCTTGGCCCCACTAAGGGCCTCATTGAATGCGGCGGCCAGATTGGTTACGGGTACCAAAAGAAATGCGCACATCTCCCCAGTCTTAAAATCTCTAAATTGGCTGCCCTACGAAGCAAGAATACAGCTAAAGATTGCCTGCCTATCTCACAAAGCCCTCCATTTCAAAACCCCCAGTTATCTAGCGCAAAAGCTGGAACTATCTGGAGGGGGTAGACCTTCTAGGAGTGCTAACTCTCTCCTCCTGAAACCTCAGATCTTCCGCAAAAAGAGAACATGTCACCGAGCTTTCGCCGGCTCTGCACCAAAGATCTGGAACTCTCTCCCACCGGAAATACGTAGAATCTCCTCCAAGGTTGCTTTCAAATTGGAAGTAAAAAGATTGCTTATGAACAAGTTCTTACCTTAATAGGATGTTGGATCGTCTGCTCTAATGCACTGGACTTACACCTTTTAGCCCTGCGCTAGATATTATTGTTTTTTTTTTTTTCCCTTTCTTTCCGAATCATTTGCTCTCCTCCTATTTCGCTATGTACCAGTGATTATCTTACTCTCTGTTGTCCCCTTATATTGTAACCGCTCTTGTTCTGTCAGTCCTATTTGATATGTGTTCTGTCTGGTATTCCTATTTGACACATGTACTGCAACTGTTACCTCCCCTCTCCCTCCAATTGTAAAGCGCTCCGATATCCCTCGGGATCATGTTCGCGCTATATAAAACTTTATAAATACATAAATGTCATCTTGGCAATCCCCTCCCTATAGCTGAATGGAGGTGCCTCTCTGTCATTGCTGCACCTTTACTTTTGTTGGGCAGGTGACGGAAATGATGGGGCTACTCACCACGGCGTAATATCGATTTTGTTTAATGTTAATGTGGTTTTAGATGTCCCTACTACAGTACTGTTTAGAGTGTCATTGGTTTGCTGTCCAGATATCTTTTAAATTACAACGTACAGACACAATAGTATATGTGAGAAGTTGGCCTGGCATATGCTGTCCACTAATTATAGTGGGCACCTTGCACCAGTCCAAACAACCCCTTATTGGAGATAGGTTAAAGACAACCTTATTGAAAGCTATCCTAGTGGTAGCTATGGAGAGCAGCCTTCAGGCTAAGTCTTGAAGGAATGTAAAGCAGCTTGTTTTACCAGTCTATAATCTCTTGAGTGACCAAATGAAAGAGCACCACACCAGGTATATATTCAAAATATATGTATTTATTGCTAAACACACCCCTCTAGTCTCTTTATGAGGCTAGAGTTCGAAGTACATAAGTTAGAAGTTATTAAATCACAGTAATAGCACAAATACACGTTTGGGCCCTAGGGGCGTACCAAACCATATACCAATAAAGTGGTATGCGAACCACGACTGAACTAGACACTAGGCCTAGAGCCTCTAGAAGTGCTTGGACCACAAGGAACCACCCAAGGTAGTGACACAGGGGACCCACGGGAGACGCGTGCAGTGTAAATACACAACCGCGATACGCCGTTGACTTCTATGGAGAAAGTCGGGATCGGGAAATTATAGAAAAGGGACACTTAAAAGAGGACTAGGACAAAACCCTTTGAGATCTAGGACTTTGAAGAGTCTCTACCCACGGGAGCACCGGAGTACTCGTGTTACCTCACCCAGGGAAGCCGGGTGCATAGGTGCCTTTCGGGGTTGGGTTTCGTCGTCGATTCGAATGGCGATCTGCTGCAAAGTGCTGCTGGCGGCCAAGAGAAAAGTGTCCGGGTGGATCCAAGAGTGGATCGGAGTTCTGAAGAACCTGAAAGCAGAGGGGACAGAGTCTGGGTCACTAGCCAGTGACCAGGAAGGCGATGGACAGATGCCCACCGATGTCGAGTGCTTCAGGTGCGTTGACGGTCGTCTTGACTCTTCAGCCACGAGGTCCAGGAGGCGTTGTCGGCGACCAGGAGCAGGATTCGGGCTGGTACACGATGTCTGTCGAGTGCTGAGGTGTCGGCGACCGGATTGGACCCAACAAGCCTTGGCAACGGCAAGTCTCGGTGAAGATGTAGATCGTCGATGGTGCAGACCAGCAAGGTCTGTGGAACTCACCCAGCGAGGGTAAGTGAGGGCAGGCCTGGAGCAACCAGGATGCCAAGTAAGAAAAGGATTGGCCTTCGTTAAGGGCTACTAGCCAACGGGCTAGCGACCGCGAAGGAGCCTCGTGACGCCGCACGTGGATCTGGCTTACAGGACACTCGTGGAGTGGGGGCCAGTGATCTTCGGTGCAGGTGGTGCTGGAGGCTAGGGCTACTCGGAGCCCAAAGCACGACTTCTTGGGAGACCCAGAAGATGATGCACTTGCAAATGTGCTCGGTGTCCAGGGGTCACGGTCTCAAGTCACCCACGATAGCCACGGGCCTCAGCTTTGCTGGGGACTCAGGGTAGCCTCGGGGAAGTCTGAGAATCCACCTCTGGTGATGCGATGACTTCGGCGTCCGACGGGAGCTTCAGAAATGCAAACCGGACAGATGCTTCTTTGGTGCCTGCCAAGCAGGGGAGTCACTCCTTGACCCCAAGGGAGATTCTTCTGTCCTCTAATCGTGAGTAGAGCGTCGAAGGTCCAGGATTCAGTTTCAGAGTTTCGTCCAGGGATAATCTAAAGTCCTAAGGACTGGGTTCCTACCTTTATACTAAAGATAGGGGTTGGACTACTCTGTGGCCCCACCTATGGGTGGGTCAGGGCAGAGGGGTGGCTACACCCCTTTCCCTTTGTCCAGTTCGCGCCAAAGCAGGGGCTGCAAGCCCCTGATCCGGTTTGAACTGGGGTATGCACAGGGACACCAAATGTGCCCCCAGTGCAGGACTTCAAAGCACACAGATGGTGCTCCCACCCAGCCCCAATACACATTGTCCTGTCTGGGGAGGTGGTCACACCTCCCTGGGACAGGAAACCTATTGTCCAGGCCTCCCCTGCCGGAGTTTCGTCCAGCAGCAGGAGGCCAGACTCGTGTCTGTGGCAGCAGCATCCATTTTGTGATGTCAGGGCTTTGGAGAGAAGTTACCGGGTTAGTCAGAGTTAACATGTCTTTCCCTCTAGAAGGGTGGAATGCTACCCCCGCCGCCAGAATTGGCGGGGGGGGTAGTATTCCAAGATGTTTGACACCAAACACGACATGTTTAGGTGCAGCCATTCCAAAGTTAGCATTTTACCGCGAGGATATAATGCGCTTAAGAGTATATGGTCAGGCTGCACTACAAACAGCATCAGAGATGGTCTCCGAACGCTGCAGAGGGGCCCTGCTCATGCAGGGGCACCCTCTCACATAGGAACCATGCACTCTGCCTTTAGGATTGATAAGGCCTGCCTTAGGAGTGACTTATAGGTTTATATGTGTGTATGTATTTAGTGATATAGGTAACCTATATCCCAGTAAGGGGTGCATGCACCACCTTACCCAGGCTGCAGTAGCAGACCTGTGGTGTCAGTTTGGATGGCCTTCCAGGGGTGGCATAATACATGCTGCAGCCCCTGGTAGGCCTCTGAGGTACCTATGCCCTTGGTACATAGTATACCATATACTAGGGACTTATAAGGGCACTCCAGATTCCAATCAGAGATGTGCCTAAGGCACATGGAAACCTTTTTACAGAGAAAGCAGATAGACTGGGGCCCTGAATAGCAGGATCCCAGTCCAACTAAGTCATAAACCAGCAAAACACCATAAAAAAGTGGGGGCAACCATATAGTCAGATTCCACCTTCCTACAGTATAGATAGACCCTTAAACTAATAATAATTCTGCTGTTAATGTCCTGAAAATCATTTGCTGTAGATAGAACATCTGTTAGTTTGTCTACACCCCATACGTATTGTTTCCATGTAAACTTGTCTCGGTTTCCCACCAGGTCCACGGTTTCATTTGGAAATTACTTTTGGGGAGATGGTACACGGGATCCCTCTGCTCTGTCTAGGCAGTATCAGTTCCACTCCAAGACCATGAAACTCAGTTAGACTAGGTCCAGTCACCACTGGTTTCGTGCTCAACCCACAATTGTTCAGTGGAATCACACTTTGCTGATCCCCCTTCAATTTTCTCAGCCTGGCCATGTGGGCAAACCTCCGCATTTCGCTTATTTAGATGGCCAAGTTGCGCACAACCAGGCCTGATTCAGAACTCTCAAGTCCTGCAGTCTCACCACGCAAACCAGCAGGGTCTAGCTCAACATTCTCCTCTGTTACTCCAAATAAATCGTCAACAGATGCTTGGCCTGGGTTGTATCTCTTTCTGTGCTGAGACTGGGAGCGGGCTTCAGAGGTCACCAATCCTCTCCAACGCCCATGTGGCAGGCCCAGTGCGTGTCTTCACCTTGTGTGTGTGCAGGATAATTTCCTTTTCACTCCGACTCAGGCCACTTTTTCCCATGCATAGCCTCAGCACTGAACTGCAGGCATAGTGGTAGCGCTCTGAAAGCCCAGCAAGTGGGTTACTCTGATGCGGCAGCACAGCAGTCAACCAGAACCGGGCTGCCTCACTCCACCAGTCCAGCCACTCAGTACAAAGCCAATCTGTCCAGACTGCAATTTAGGGTGAAGAGTTTCTTCATATCAATATCTGCATCTTTGCTTTGTCGAGGAACCTTAGATGAGACGTTATATGTTAATTGAAGTGCACTTTTGTGACAATATGGTGCAGAAGACTGAACGAGTGACTTGCTAGGGTGCCATCTTGGCTCCTGCCTCACATGCTTACTCCACTTTTAACCTCTCCAGGGTCTCCAATTTGCTGCTTAGGGAGCTAGAAGAAGGGACTGGAAAGCTCAAAGAGGAAACAGATTGCCATGTGCGTTGCCAGGAGAGGGGTCTGAGGCAAGCAAAGTTAGCAACTGCTACCTCTGGATACCATTTATTGATGTCCATAAACACAGAACTGACGACTAGACAAGAGTCACTAGAAATTCAAAGACAGTGTCACAAACCGACCTAGAATGCATAGTCACACCGGGTCTGTTAACAGTGGGACCTGGGCCTTGCGTAAAATTAGATACACTTCCTCATACACTGTAGCCTATATATGGAAACAGAACAGCAATTACCCACAATTTAATTGACTTACCAATAGTTGAAGATGGGTAAAGCTTGACGTGCTGCTGGGAGATATCACAATGCTGACAGAATTGTTGTCAGCATGTGACCCCCTCAGAAGCTCAAATATCCTTATAAAAAGCTATTATAACTCCTCTTGATTCTTAAAGAACTGGACAACTCATAAACCATGAGGATGAAGTGGTATAGTAGTGTATTTTATTGTACCGTAATCTTCATTAATAATCTCATGAGAACCAGTACAGTCCACTCTCTATCCTGCTACGAAGGGCCACCTAGGCACTGAGGTCCTCACTGAGGGAGTCCTGAATAAACATTTTTTGACTAACTGAATTTTACACAGCAAATTCCCATTAAATAGCAGACACTGTAATATTTGTCTGAACAGCACACACGTGTATGTACAGCATGCTACATCACATTCCCCTCCTCAGCTAACATAAATAGCACAACTCAGAAGTGTAACAGTAGGAGGATAAAGTAGTCTACTTAGTCCTTAGTTCTCCAAATCTTGAAGCCAGGGGAGGATTGTTTCAGTGTACCTGCCTGGCTCTGGACACTAGTGGTGAGTATTGTTTTAGGACATGGTTGAAAGTCTTCCGGGACCATGGGAGAGTCGGCTCCTTGCCTTATTTCTGCTTCTTTTCTCATGTGGACTCGCCAGGAAAACCTTGAAAAAGTAGTTGTTCTGTGAGATGGCAGGTGTGCACCAGGAATCTTCACTTTCTTGACAAATGATGCATTTAGAGGCATTCTGTACCAAGCTTTTTCAGCTTTTAAATCATGGTGCCCTGTTTGATTGCCACAGTATACAGTTCTGGATACTTGAAATTTATTAAAATGACCATTCCAGTGAAGGAAGAATTTGGGGTTATTTACAGTTTAGCAGGACATCCACCAAAAACTAACATTCTTTCTAGCTACAGTCCAACATGCTGTTAAAATCCCACAAAAGTACAGAAACATCTATTTAGCACATACTTTCTATTTAAACAGAGAGCATTAGCCCATCATTACCATATTTCTCCACTTCAATCTCATTTTCAAGTGTCACAAAAAGAAAGCACCTTAAAGAAGCGAAACATTAAGCGAAGAATGTTTATTCTTTTTGGATGTTTTCTTCCCATCTAACTCTCCCCCAACCAATGCCTCGCGAAATATGCCCCTCTCTTCTTTCCGCTACTTACCCTTGAGGGATTCCTTTCTTCTACATGCAGTTCTGAAGCACAAGGGAGCTAAACTACAGCACAGGTAGACTGTACAAATCTAGTGATGTGCTTATAAGCACCATGCCCATAGAGAATACTTAATGAATGTATCTCCGTTATTAATGAGGTGGGATTTAAAAAATGGACAAACAACAAGATGGGTAGCTTGAGAAAGGAGAGAAAACAAAAATTCGGAAGAGGAATCTTGTTATATGTTATCTGCACCTGGTTAAGGTGTTTCTCTATTACTAATATTAATATTATTATATTAGTAGTAATTTACTACTAGTATTATTATGATTTAATTTATTCTTCCTTCTTTTTATTTCCTCCTTGACTTCCTGTTTCACCCTCTCTTCACCCGTGCTCCCACTCTTGCCTCTCACCTCAGCCCTTCCTCAAATTCTTTTTGCTCATTGAGTGTATCGGATTCAGACAGAGAACACAAATTTAGGGATTTGTGGGAGCAACATCTTCAACCTGGCTGGATGCTGTGTTTCACCTAAAAGAGTCCTTATTTGACCTGGAATATGACACGTCATCAAGGCCGCCTGTTGACTTATTTCAGGTTGAATTTATTCCCCCGCCCAGTCCCTTTTAATCATATTTTTTTTACGTACTCGGACCTGCCCCTTTGTAATTGTGATAATAGATCGATCAGCGACAGTTTACATATTATCATGCTTTGTCCAAAATGTAATAATCTGCAACATAAGTTTTTACACCTAATTTTAAAACCAATGAATTTTACACAAGTCAGGCCTGCCTTACTGTATTTACAGCTGTGAAATTCTTCAACAGTTTGCTTTTTTCTTGTACGTTTTCTCACAGGGTTTTAAAATAAGCATGAGTACGTTAATGATAATTTGTGTACCATTTTTAATGACTTGACTTTTATGATTTTATTTATAAAATCGAATAAAGATTATGATGATGATCTAAAAGAGTCTCAGTCATTGATTAGTACATGGAATTAGTCAGTATTTTCCTGTCATCAGGATGGCTCTGTCCTTTATCGTTGTGCAGGTTCCTTGTAGCTGTCCTCACCAGAGGCTGATACCAACCCCTTATAGTCTACCCTGCGCACACTCTATTCTATGGGTCTGATATTTATGAAGAGACGGGGCTAAATGTTGCTTAATTAGTTGAGGTGAGGATGCCACTGCTCTGCCGCATGTCATCAGGCCTCAACCAGGACACGTTGGAATAGTCCCAGAGCTGCAAGCAGAACCCTCCTAAGAGAGATCAGTTTTTGATGCTAAATTAACCAAAATGGCTACCACAGATAATGTCCTCACTCTTTCAAATGTTCAGATATGCCAGTATCCCAGTCAACATTATTGTTAGTCTTAAGCAGTAATAATGGGTCGGCTGTGGCTGACTTCATCACCTCTAAAGCTACTGTATGAGTGTCTACCTGCAGATAAAGCATAGGGCACAACCCCTCCAGCACTAGAAATTGATTAGCCATAGCTATGACTTCAAAGGTATCAATATAAGGAAACTGATCAAAGAAATGGCCCAGAGGCGGCTTGAAAAGACTGGTTCTTGTTCTTTAAAAACTATGGGTCTGGTGCTAGGGGATCATTTATTCAGTCAGTCAGTCAGTCAGTCAGAAATACTTTATTCGACAGCCAAGAGTCATAAAAGCATACAATATTATTGAAAGAAAATACACATTCCAGCCAAATACATAGCAATAAAATAGTCCCACATATCAATCACAATATTCACATCTAAAAACATTTATAAAAAGGAGCCAATATCATATAAAGTGCACTGTGCTTAAGCAATAGACCAGATCCTTAATTAATATCACGTTTAAGAATAATAATCAGGGAGGGGAAAACACAATTGAGCCAACAGACAGCACAAAATTTCTATTACGGGAGTAATCTGTTCCTATATCTAATGGCCCCAATTAAAAAACTTGCGACCCCGTGGCAAACCATGGGTGATGCCAGCATTTGTAAATAGAGCAGAGCTGGCCTCACTTGGACAAACTGGCATTCTCTAAGTAAAGGGAGGATATGCTGCCTACGCAGAGACTCATAGTAGGTGCAAAAAAACATTAGGTGCAAGGTATCCTGTTCCGAGAAATTATCACAGGGACAGGGTTTTAACAATTCAGATTTTGAATATCCTCTCGGGAATGCCAGCAGCCAGGGGACCATATTTAAACGAAATCTTGTTAAAACAAAACGAAGGTATGGTTTATTAACATAAATAAATATGGTTGCAGTTGCGGGCCTAGGCTCAGTATGACATACCTTCTCACCGAGGGCTTGCCTAGCTCAGCCTCCTCCCTAAGGCATTTCCGCCTGTCCACAAACTGCCGTTTAAAATTTATGATCGCAGTGTTGCCCAAAGGCTTTGGGGTCAGAAACAAATCTGGGCACCCTAGACATTTTGTTTCTTCCTTTATATATTTAAGCCAAGGGATATGCTGGGCTCTCTCTAGTGCCATACAATCCGAGATTATAAGTTGATTTAAATTCGGAGGGGGTTGAGTCCAGATTTTAAGCCATCGTAGCAGGGGGAAACTGCGATCTGGTCTGCAATATATCCCATCCCCAGTTCTTCATGCAGGCAAGAAACAGGAGTGGCTACAGGGACACCAAGGAGTTTGCGCATAAAATTATTCTCTGCCACTTGTATTTCCTTTACATCTTTATAGCCCCAGATATCGCATCCATACATGGCCATAGGAATACATTTTGCAGTATAAACTTTCAAGAGTGCGGGCAGGGGTTTTGACCCTAATCTTTTTGCAAAATCCATAGTGGCCCCCGTTGCTCTTGCCAAGATATTCTTTTTAAGTGTTCGTTGTGCTCCCCATGTACCTTGGTCATCAAAGAGTACCCCTAAGTATGGAAAAGTAGATACTTTGGTTAATTCATCCCCATTACAGTAAAATTTAACCTTGGCTGTCTTTCGCGAACCGATCGTCATTGCATGAGATTTCTTAAAATTCGTTACCAAATCTAGTGAATTCATAAAATCTATAAAACAATGTAAAAGTTGTTGCAGGCCCCTTGCAGTTCTAGACAATAAAACCGCATCATCGGCATACAACAATGCGGGAATCAATTTGGCACCGGCCCTTGGCGTATCCTTACAGCATGATGTTAAAATGTCCCCCAGTTTGTTGATATATAGGGTGAATAGCAGGGGGGCCAAAATGCACCCCTGCCGGACCCCCCTTCCTACTGGCCAAGAATCTGTCAAGCTGCCATCTTCATTAAACCGTACCGCAGCCGTGGTGTTAACATGTGCAGTATGCAGGAAGGAAATCAATTCAGCCTCTAGCCCTATATCACGAAGGACCGACCACAGCTTAGACCTATTGACAAGGTCAAAAGCTGAGGTTAGGTCCATAAAGGCCAGATGCAGGACACCTCCCTTAGCGATGGTATACTTCCTGATCACCAAGTGGAGATTCAGGCATTGGTCTATTGTCCCCTTTCCCTGTCTGAATCCATATTGGAGATCGGAAATAACATTAAAATGATCAAGCCAGACTGTGAGGCGATCCAGGACTACCTTGCCCATAATTTTAGACGCAGTATCTAAAAGCGAAATTGGCCTATAACAAGCCGGATCGTCACGGAGGCCCTTTTTAAAAATGGGGACAATAACTGCCTTTGCCCATGACGGAGGGAAACCATAAGCGCAGGCAGCATTAAAAACATGTGTTAGGATCCTGGCCCAGACTTTGGGGTCTGCCTTATAAAGGTCTGCCGGTATCCCGTCAGGGCCAGGGGCCTTTCCCCCCGATGTCAATAAAATAGCTTTATAAACTTCTTCTATATTAAGATGAAGGGGGCACTGTTTAATCCGGAAGCTGCGTGCCCCACTGTTTCTGCTAAATTGGAGCTACTATAAATATTGCTAAAATGCTGGACCCACTTCTCCGCGGGTATTATACAATCCTTACTTAAATTTGGCGTATCTGAAAAAAGAGGACTGTTGACTATAGACCAAAATCGTGAGCTGTCCGACAGGACACCAAGCTTGGCCAAGCTCCTCCCAGGCGTGCTCTCTTAGTTGTTTTTTCTCTCACACACAGCCAATTTATACACCTTCCTGCAGCTCCTAGTTAGTATCGGGTCCCTCGGTTTTTGCTTTACAGCCTTCATTAACTCCTTATGGGCAGCTGAACATGTGTCATCAAACCACCTTTTTAGTTTTAAGGATTTCACCTTGGTTTTGGTCACTAAGTTCGAAGCTGCCGTTTTAACAATAATATCAAAGGCGTCTAAAGTGGCTCTATCTTGTAATGCAGGGTCCATGCATACTTTAAGCTCTGGGGCACAAGTAGTATACAAGTTCTCCAAAAAACTATCTGGAGTAATCTTTTCCCACCTCAGCCTTCGTGCTTGATCTTTGGTAGTAATGTTTACATTAGTGATATGGTTCGCAGCCCCCCTATTATACCAGATGAGAGGAGGAGAACCAATATTAAAGGGTTATGATCACTAAAACAATTACAAATAACATTAAAAGTCTGTACAGCCGAAGTTATTAAAGCAGATAAAAAGATATGGTCAATTATGCTAACACTACCATTACCTACATAAGTGGGAACCAAGGCGGATTTGTCAGATTGTTGTAAGCAGTTCAGGTTAAACACAGAGAGCAGTCCTTCTATAAGCGTTCCTGACAATGTATGCTCAAAGTGGTTTGACCCTTGTAAGTCATCTACCTCCTTCAATATCAAAGGACAATTAAAACAACATTTCCGTGTATTAAAATCCCCCATAATTAGCGTATCATAATACGTTTGGCTGTCTTCTCCATAATTTTTTAATAATTCTTCCAGGGCCATGAGATGCTCAGTCTCATGGGTCCTAGAAAAAGAATTATAAAAATTTACCACTAACAGAGTGGTAAGATTCTTTCCTGACAGTTCCACTGCTAGCACATAGGATGATGAAGAATCGATCAATTTAGCCCTATAGCAGAGTTTAAGACTAAACATCAAAAGGAGACCTCCTTTGGCTCTACCCATATTAGACGGAATTGCATGTTTGCAAAAAGAGGTAAAGCCATCAAGATAAAAACAATCGTTGGATTCCCAAGTCTCTTGGAGGGCAATTATATGATGCTTAGCAAGAAAGTATACCAACGAAGTATCCCCCCTCTTTGATCTCAGCCCAGCTATATTCCAGGACAATACCTTCATAGAGGCATTGTTAGGGCTACCTGGAATAATAATAGAATTGGCAGAATTATCCAGCAAACATTGAGGAGTGGGGGCAACTGTTAATGGTTCTATATATGCTACTGGCTGTGTGGTCTTAACCTGAGGCATTCCCACTGCCATAGTCAGTCAATCATTTTCATCAAGTCCTTGCAGATTCGCTAGTGGTAAGAACCGATTTGATGATGATAATGTAGTATTAAAATTGCTTTCTTGGGGGCATGTGAGTAGCTTAAAAGGCTTCTGCCAGCCAGGCATCTGCCGATCGCTATTTACTGGAAAATATTTGGGAGGATAAAAAGTTTGTAGTGGGACTATTTTAATTGTAGTTTTAGCATCATATTTATGTTGGCAATCTAATAGAGCTTTAGCTTGCAGATGGTGCTTAAAATTAACAATTATACAATCCCCCTCCCTATTTTTCCTAGTCCCATGGCCGATCCAACCAACCCTTCTTGCCATGATGATATCTGGAGTAATATTTGAGCTATTTATCACATTATTTTTACACCAGTGGATGGTCTTATGTATCAGATCTAATGAGGTTTCCTTTGTACCAGATGAAAGAGGAGGGACCCCCACAAGTACAGCTACCAAAGGCGCTGATTGTGGTGGAAGATCAATTATACATTTATTTATCAATGTTACCCGTTTATTATGGGCTAACGTGAGTGTGGATGGAAGATCCTCGTTCACACTTTCCCGGGTTTCCTGCCAAGCTACCCGCGGTTCAATACCACCCCCAATAGCACACAATCAGTAGTTTGGGAGCTAAGATGAGACACACCTAAGGTGGATCGAGTGCCAGTCACCCTATCTATTTGTATGCTACCGTGCTGGTGTCTACGTTCCGGGCCATTGGCAACTTCAATAACGCCCCTCCTCCTGCCGGCTGCAATATCACCCCCTGCAGAGCAATTGTTATGCATAGAGACAAAGGAATCAAGTTTTAACTTAATGCCTTCTATCTTAGCAATTACAGGTGCTAATAAGGCTTTAGTCATAGACTCAAGTCTCAGAAAAAGGCTATCCAACAGCAGATCCGAATTTGGCTTAGCCAATACCGCTGCCAGTGGTAATGTTGATTTGGTCCGTGGGGGCTTTCTCAAGGCTTTACTTCCCGCAATTCGTTTTCTCTTCGTTGGTGGTCCGTCCAAATCATCACCTACAATTACAGTGGCCACAGGAGTGCCAATAGATGGGTCCTGACCACCCATTTGGCCTTCCAACAATGTACTCGATGGTGCGGGGGAACCTATTTCTTCTGATAGGACCCTGTTTTCCTTCTGATTCAAACCGCACCCAACGTTGCCCAGTGCGATTTTCTCAGTTTCCAGAGAAAGTCTTTTCTCAGTGAGGGCTATCTCCTTTGTTATGGCATCTGCTGCCCTGGTTAAAAAGGAATCTATCGTCCCAGCTGAGCCTGCAGCAATTGACCCTGAAGCTCCCCCCACGGTCAATTTCCTTTTGCCCATTTCCGCTTGGCCAAGGAGCACTTACCGGTGAAAGAACAAGCCCTCCTCGCTCCAAAATGAGTAACAGCAAAATGGCAACAAAACGCAAAATAAAGTGAAGTAATGCGGACAGGTACCTTGTCGTTTTTCGGACCTCTATGCCATATCCCGGTGGGACACAGACCAAACCACGAGGATTTAGAGCCCCGGCCCAGCCCAGCCTCTCCCGGCCGCGGACGGGCGCAGACGGGCTCGCCCTTGGCCCGGGCTTTGCCCGGGCACGCCCGCGCGCGTCCCGCGCTGCGGGAGCCACGAGGGGATTTAAATAGCGCCTCCGGGCGCGAAGATCAGCTGGAGCGCTTCCTGGCGCGAAGCAGACTGGGGACTGAAGTCCCTACAACCCCCGATGCAGAGATGCTGGAAGCGACTTCCCGCGCTGCGGGAGCCGCAAGGTGATTTAAATAGCGCCTCCGGGCGCGAAGATCAGCTGGAGCGCCTCCTGGCGCGAAGCAGACTGGGGACTGAAGTCCCTACAACCCCCGATGCAGAGATGCTGGAAGCGACTTCCCGCGCTGCGGGAGCCGCGAGGTGATTTAAATAGCGCCTCCGGGCGCGAAGATCAGCTGGAGCGCCTCCTGGCGCGAAGCAGACTGGGGACTGAAGTCCCTACAACCCCCGATGCAGAGATGCTGGAAGCGACTTCCCGCGCTGCGGGAGCCGCGAGGTGATTTAAATAGCGCCTCCAAGCGCGAAGATCAGCTGGAGCGCCTCCTGGCGCGAAGCAGACTGGGGACTGAAGTCCCTACAACCCCCGATGCAGAGATGCTGGAAGCGACTTCCCCATTCATAAAGACGTTTGGGATCCACATGGGCTTCAAAAGACCCTTACTGCATTCTGAAATCCAGGAGATATATATTCCCTTCACTTTTTTTACTTTAGAAAGTTTTAAAAAGTGCGAAAAAAGAGCTGAGGGACATCATAGTGTTTCAGATTACATATGTCGAATCACTTTTTAAGTACAAAAGATACATACAAAATACCTTTATAAACACTCCAAGATCTGACCCCTATCGAACAGACAACTTTATAATTATGGGACCCACAGGGAGTTTTCACTGTACACTTTAAAACTTCCCTAGCACGGCCCGCTCATTGCATGTGGCCTGCTGGTCCGTGCTGTTCAATTTAAGCAAACGTCAGTAACCACAGCCTATATACACAGCAATTAGTGACTTCAAACCCTCACATTAATGTGTACTGCAAATTAGAAAAAAAATGTGAGAGAAGGCCAGTAAGCACCTCACGTACGCAAACCCAAGGAGCTGCTGGATGGTACTCGCCAGTATGCCCACGTTATCATCATCGGTTGCTTACGTGGCCAAAAGGAAAAGAAAAATATGTGCTTAAATTTCCTCAGAGGTGAGAAATTGAACAGAAAATAAATCATAAAACTGTGTGCCAAACAACACTGAGTCTATGTAGCTCACTCAGTGCCCACTGGTCCCCAACCGTGAAAAAGAGAAACTATTCTCACAATTAAAATGAGGTACCATTCACATGCAAGACATACTTTATTGAATGCTGCTAGTGTCCTGGGATACTGGCATATCTGAACATTTGAAAGAGTGAGGACATTATCTGTTTTGGTTAATTTAGCATCAAAAACTGATCTCTCTTAGGAGGGTTCTGCTTCTGTTCGATAGGGGTCAGATCTTGGAGTGTTTATAATCGTTTGAGTGGGGGGCGATCTGACTTCTTATTCCCCCTTTGCTCCTGTTGTGATTGTGACATACAAAATACCACCAGGTATAATTACAAAAATGTGTTAACTGCATCTTAAGTTACAATACATCTGATCACAACCAAAAAGGTAAAAAATATAAAGTTCAGTGGATTTGCGAACTTCGAAAAAGAACAGTTTCTTGGTTTAAAAAGGTACCTATTCAGAGAAGGATAATTTATAGGAATTTAGAAGATGAGATTTAAGGGAGCGCTTAAAATTCTGAAAGAGCTGAGTAGTCTTAACTGGTACTGTAGGGAGTACCATATCTTAGGTGCAGTCTAGAGAAAGAACCGGCAGAAGAGGATTTTCTCCTAAAACGTTTGCTTTGCTGGTGGGAGTAAGTTTTGTTTCTCATTATGCGGGAACCCCCGGAAATGGTCGGTTTCTGAAAGAAGTATCTAGGGTATTTAGGCATAGTAGAAGGTATGTCATACAAGAAGTTTTATAAATGCCTTAGGGGCCGATTAGGATGGCGGGCGGACCTTAGTCTGCGCGCCATCCCAGTGGTAACGGGACCGGCCACCAGACATGCGGTGGTCCCGCAGCCCTGATTAGGATGCGACCGCCACCCTGGCGGTCGCATTCCGCATTTTAACATTGCGGCGGGTGCTGCTCACAGCAGCACCCGCCGCAATGTCAAATTACATGTTGTGCATTTCCATGCACAACGTGGCAGGCACCGCGCGTTGCCTGCCACCTTGTGCATGGGAATGGAGGGGGGTACCATGGGTACCCCTCAAGTGCACCCCCACCCCACAACCCCCGGGGGCCCGGAACAGGCCCCCAAAGCAAATCCCCGCCAGCCTTTCCATGGCGGCATCGCCGCCATGGAAAGGCCAAACACAGCACGCATCCTAATATGGATGGCGGTGCCTGCTAGGCACCGCCACCATATCAGGGGCCAAGTCCGCCCGGCCGGCATTCGTAACGATTGCCGACCGGCGGTAAAGCGGCGGTCGCACTTTGCGTCCGCCGCGATACCCCCGCCATTATAATATGGCGGGGGGTATTACTCGTTACGATGCCGAACGGTCGCCACCGCCGGCTCGGCGGTGGCGAACGTTACGACATCGTAATGACCCCCTTAGTTGGGGATGGACTGGTCTGATATGGTCATATTTGCCAATAATTTGAGGTTTGAAACTCGCAGAATGAATTTCATTTATATAAATGAAATTTAGATAGAGATGTGACTTAGGTGAAAGAAGTAGGGATTTGGTTCTGTTTAGTTTTAGGTGGCAACCTTTAAGGCATTTTTGAATGCTCTTAACTCTACCACCATAAGAGCAAGTACGTCCTTCTTTGTTGACTTTTTCGGTCATATCCTTTGCATACCTATTTAAATATCACTTACTTTGGGAAAGATTGAAGATGATTGCACGTGTCATCTTTTTCCTAGCATACCCTCTTAACCGAGCATTTTATGATACAACTAGATTGGCCCTCCAGAGTACAACGAACAGTTACTCCTGTAATTCCCTTCCCTGTCGTTTGTTTTCTCCTTCCCTTTTATTTCTCTCTTTTCCTTCTTCCTGCTTTCCCCTGCTTATATCTATGCCTTTCCGCCCTCCTCTTTTCCCTATACTATCTCTCCTGAAGTCGGGCCACTGTCATTAGTATTAGTTATTGGGTGGACCAGATTATGTGGAGGGCTGACAAAATTATGCAGCAACAAAAGGCAAATTACGCAGTCTAAAAGGACACATTTAGTGATAGTATTACTTCATTATTGTGTCATTTTTACCCGCGTAAAGAATGACTGGGAAAAGAGTCACTTCATTAATATCATTCTAACACCAATAAGCAACTGAAAGGTGACCAGTCAACCACTGGAAAGGCCCTTCCACTGCGCAGCAACGTGGGTTGCTGAGTTTTTAGTAACTTTCGGTCACTTTGAACTAGAAGCTACTAGCTCTGTTCGCGTCTCCTCCTTTCACTTCTCTTTGGATGAGCAGCCGAGACAATGCTTGCTGGATCCCAAGCTTCTCCCTCCAGCCCCACTGAGTTCCCTCTGTCTGCTGCCACTGCCACAGAGATCCTTCCAACTGAAAACTAAAGGGAGGTAGCGCAGGTTTCACAGGCTTGTTAGTGGGTTATGGACTGGACTAGACCACTCTAGAGAATCACTCTTCTTTTCTTGTGCTGACTTGCATCTCCTGCACAGTCTGTTCAGGTATTGCTTCTCTCCTCCATAAAAGAAGCTTAGTGTGTGATTCCAAGTAGCACATCTCTCCTTAGTCCAAGAAGAGGCATGAGGCTTGCAGGAGGGGAAGGAGGGAGGAAGAAGTACAAGAGAAAATCAGGACAACTGTGATTGGTGGCCTGCCACCAACCTCCTGCTGTTTCAGATTGACACCTCTATTCTGTCACCATTCTATGGGAAATTGTTTACTGTGGTCCACTGGATCTTGTAAGCAGCACGCCACTTCAGCCTACTGCCATCTTCCTCCGTTGATGGTTCATTTCCATATAGTCAGAGCCGCTGGAGCTATGTGGCATGGAAGGAGCAAATTATGAGGCAGGGCAGGCTAAAATATGTGGCAAGAAAAGGCAACTTATTCAGCATGATACAGCACATTTTGTGATAGTATTCCATCATTATTTTGTGTTTTTTACACATGCTAACACGTTCTAGGCAAAGAGTTTACTCAATTAGTACCAGCTACAGTGTTAAACAACTGAAAGATGACTAGTCAATTTTTTGTACGCATCGCCACGTTTTTAGTAATGTTTGATCTGATTGAGCTAAGACAATTTATTTTGCTAAAATCAGCAAGCTATGCAGCATATGATGGATTAAATGGCAAATGAGGCAAATCCATAATTATAAGGTAAACGCCGCGGCCACTGAATCGCATAATTCCAGTGGCCTCAGGCAGCAGCGGTGCCTCTATGAGAGCGGAGGAGCGTCGCCCCTCCTCCGGAAAGCAGGAAACACGAAAAATAAAATGTTAATAAAACAGATTTATTACCATTTTATTTTTCGTGCTGGCAGCAGTAAAGTCTGAGGGTGGGCCAGCAGCAGGGATGAACAGTGTGCACTTCAGTTCAAAGTGCGCATGTCACTTTTGCCGGCTGTCTTGCAACGGCCAGCCTGACATGCACACTTTAAACTCTCCAACCCGAGCTGTCTTAGACAGCAGACACGCAGTCCCTGAAGGAGCGTCGCACCAGGGCCTCCAACCAATCAGGTGCTGGCTGATGGCACGGAAATGCTCATTCACATTCAACCGATCACGGGAGGTAAAGTACTGGAATGTTTTTAATTTGAAAAAACATTTTGCGGAAACGCAGATATATTTTCCTGCATTACATTGTTGTATATCATCAGATGTCATGATGATTTCTCATCTGGTCGTGCCCTTGAGCGGTATGCAGATCAATTATTTCCACTCTTGGCACCCCCTTGGCCGGCTCCTGAGTGCACTGCTAGCTCTGATTTCACCCAAGTTGTGCAAAGGCAGAATTCCTCAAATGAGAAACTGGAGGTGATGCCGGTGGGACTCGTGTTCTGGAGGGGAGACCGACCGGGTGGGGCTTTGCGAGAGTTAAGTCTTCAAAATATCTCGGATACCTCGTTTCGTTCGCAAGATTAGGGTTTTTTCTGATGTGTTCTGTGTTCAAGCCTCATTGGTTCGTCTAATCGCCCCTTCCTTCTTTTAAGACCTCTTTATTTCTGATATTTGACAAGTTATTTATTACTCTCCTTCCCCTTCCTTCTTCCATTGTTTTATTATCTTTACAAGTTATTTATTACTCTCCTCCTTCCCCTTCCTTCTCCCATTGTTTTATTATCTTGACAATTTATTTATTACCCTCCTTCTTCCCCTTCCTTCTTCCATTGTTTTATTATCTTGTTTAGTCTTTTACACTTTTGTCTTTGGTACAAACTGTTTCTTTATTGTCGTTTTCCTCTTCCTTACTTTTCTTTCTTTCCTCTACTCTCCTCTCCTTCTCTCCTTTCGTTTCTTCAGGCCAGAACTGGCATCACTTCAAAAGAAAACGTAAACAGCATCTAGTAGAGAAATGATGACATCACATTCCTTACTCGTTTGCCTGATTGGGGCCACTGGAATTCTAAGAAAGTAGGTCAATGTCAACACTGTGGGGGGAGGAGTTACACTTCATTATTATCAGATTAACATCTAAATCTGGCAATCAGCAAAAGAAAGGCGACCTGTCATGCTCAGAAAAGGGCCTGTCACTGCGCGTCAATATGTGTGGCAGAGTTCTAGTAAGTTTTTTTGCAACGATTTTTTGTTTAAAAACGGAAAATTATGCAGAAGTGGCAAGTGCAGCAAATCCACCATTATGCAGAAAACGCGGCAGCTGCAAATTCCGGAAGACCTGGTCATAGCCGATTGAAAGTAAATCCACCTTCAAATTTAACTGAGAGCCCCGCGATTGCCAAGTTGATGATGCTGCTATCACTGCCCTCGGTCGTGATGGTCATGCTACAGGAGCTGATTGAACCTGGGGCACATTGCCAAGGACATGCTGTGTCCCATTATCTGTAACCTACCTGGTGTGAGTAGAGCAGAGGGATCTATAGGGGAGGGTCTGTGCCCTAATCACTAACTTGTGAGACTGGGTGTTATCACCATAGATGCCATGAGAATAGAGGGACCCCAGCAGTAGGCTCTGGACCAAGATATATATAACCCACAGGGCTTAGTGTAGTTGGAAATTCAAGTAAATGTGTGTGGAGGAGTACACAGATGTCAAAATATTTACAAAGCAAAAGGAAATAAAGTGCTTAAATGTGAGTGTGTGCAGTGTATGTCTGGGGACGGTGAAGTGAGGACCATGCGAGGAAGTGCATTCGGGGGAGAGCGAAAATAACGCGCTGAAGGGGAAAGAGAGGAGGTTGAAAAGGTGCAGATGGATGGGATGTGTAGACAAAAAGGGCATACATACCTAACATAAAGCGCACGTAACTGAAGGCCAATACTCCTTCCATATGCCTCAATAAAATGTAATTCACAGTCTCACAATTTCAGAATTGAAACAGTTCCAATGTTAATTATGTATAACAAATCGTTGTTGTTACTCATTTATCTTAAACAGCTAACAGCCATTGACAAAGCCAATCATACTGACAGGTTTTAGGGGTATGTTAGTTGTGTTATATAGCTGGATGTAGAAACATCTCGGAGAGAAACCAAAATACTGGTCGGGTGGCACACTATGGGAATCACACAAATTTATTTTACATGTTCCCTTTTAGAAAGCCCCCACTTTTTTCATCCCACTGAAAGGCCTGTTTGCACATTTTTCTATATGACCGATTGGAGCCAGCAGCTGTGGGTGCTTCCCGTAGCCTGGTTGGAGCATTTGTTTTCTAAAGTTGATGCCTCATGCAGTGCAAGATACTGGACAAGCACACACTTTAATGGCCTCTGGTTGTCGCACTGTACAATTTGCACATTAAAGTAACTGTTGAACATAGTAATGCAGTAAGATATGGGCCAAATTTTAATGTGTTTAATATTTCAAGACTATGTGTTCCTACTGCTTCATAAACCTTGCTTTTGCACTAAATTAATTTGTTTGAAAATGCACTATTTCTCAATCTTTTTTCGATTTTATCTTGGGAGGAGGACCCACCCACCCTGGACCCACCCACCCTGGACCCCACATTTATCCATAAGCTTGCTAGCTTTGTTCGCTACATAAAAGTCAAACCCAACTTTTAAGAACCACCACTTTCAAAAGTCACCAGCCACCACTGCCCTGCATATAGTTGGCTCTGCGTAATACTACTGTGATCCACTCCCCTAATACCTTCCTATGCAATACAGTTCAAACTTTTATGAACGATCCCTTTTATGAGCATTACATTCATTGTAAAGAAAACAGATGCATTTTTAGGATTATTGTATTTACTTTACCGTTCACATTTTAAATAACAGTATCCAGTTCCAAACATCGAAAGTCAATCTATGAGGGTTACAAAAATATATTTCTTTTAGAGTCGAAACTGGCAGCTAAAGGTATAAATACTTCATGCACTAGCAGTGAAAATGCTGAATATTTTATGCCTTTGCTCAATATATTGAGTCTTTTTGTGACTTCAGGCGCCCTCCTGCAATTGACATACCTTGATCGCACATCCAGCTGACTCATCTTTTGTCATAAATCGCATCCTTTGTTTCCTGTGTGGAAACCCTCCAATGCCCCATTAGGCTGCAGTTCAACAAGGCTTTCACTCTTTGCATTGTGGCAAGTCAATTTATTTTCTCACAATTATCTCCGTGTGAAACTTTGGATTGATTCTCTACTGCTACTTGAAAATAGAGCACACCAAAGGGTAGTTTAGAAGGGGGCTTTTGTTTCTTAACCATGGCCTGCTCAATAATGCTACTCGCATATAATGTGTAATGTAATGATCTGCAGTGAATGAAAGGGTCACAGCTATGTAATAAACCATGTCCAGCAGAAAAAGCAAGTGGGCTCATAATTTACTGCGTCATCGACTGTCTATATGTAAAAAAAAAATGCTATGGTGGCCCAGGGGATGTCCTTCTCACCTCCCCAGACAATTTAAGCATGAGACGTACATATGTGCCTGTGAGGGATAAAGGTTTGTTTAAGCGGAAAATGGAAGGAAGGAACTGTAGTACATATGGTGTACTTGCACAACGCTGTATTAGAATTATGGTTTTAGGGGGCGTGGCTTATGCGCCTGAACAAGATGGCAGCAGACTGCTGAGCTCCGTCTCCTCACGAAGCTCACGAGGTGACTTTCAGCCGCATCGAGACCTCGTTCTGCACTCCCTAGGCTGGTCCTATGCCTCGCTGTGTGGCGGCACACATGTGAGCTAGCTGGTGAGCTTGCAACTCGCCTTTTGACTGATTTTGCCGCGGCAACGCTGTTTCACAGATGCGAGCGGCCACCATTTTGTTAGCGCGCCGTTCGCAATATCTCTCCTCGGATTTCTAATGCGGCAATCTACGCTTGGGTGAGCTTCTTTGAACCTTACTTAACCAGAACTCTGTGTGAGGGGAATTACTATGAAATTATAAAAAATATCCAGAATTGAATGTCCTCACGAGACAAAACAGGCAGGTTGACTTCTCCAGAAGTTATTTCTTTTTTTTTTTTTTTTGATTTTCAAAAACCTTTATTGAAGGCAGTCAATGTTAAACACAGCATGGTGCCTACAACCCTGGTCGGGCCGGCAGCGTAAGGGCTTACAAGAACACCAGTATAACCAGCACGTGAATACACAGCAAGCCGCCTACAACCACCCAGAAGTTATTTCAATCTGTGTCAAGCGTCATGAGCACACAGATGATAAGAAATATGAGCACATTTCAGCAGATGTTCTAGAAGGCGCCTTTTGTAGATGGAAGAAGCGACTGGTGTAGGAGAACAAGGGAAGTCATTGCTCCTACCCTTGATTTGCTTAAGATGTTAACTAAAATGTCTTAGATCCTCACGGATAGAGGCGCCATTTTGTTAGCGTGCCGCTCATATTGTTTCTCCTCTGGTAACTAATATGGCAAACAAAGCCTGGGTCCCCTGCATATGAAACATCGCTTCCAGTTTTCTTCAACCTTTATGCCTAATGACCCTATTATATATTATTACTGCGTATATGAGTCATAACGGCACTACTGATTTGGTCCCACTTTTTCCTTCATGAGTTTGAGCCTGAGGGGATGTGAATAAGAGCACATAAGTTGTGAGGCGATACCTCAGAAGTAATTTCACACCCTGTTTCCTCGCATGTTTACAAGCGAGTGGGACCCTTTATAACTTTCTACTTCATAGCTTGCTATGTTATAAGCCTGTCACAAGAGAATTGGTTGATCTGTTCATTAATACAATGAGTGAACCATCATATACCTTCGTATAACTTTCGCTCATTGTTCACTTATTTTATGGACAGGCTCTCTACTATTAAAAAACTACCTCATCGACAGGTATATATCGTCAAGATGGCTAGTGACTCTCTTAACCTCACGAAAACATCTTCAACTGGCACCAAACCTAAAAGAGCCAAAAAGGATCCTCCATCTCCGGTGCAGTCCTCTTCTAACCCGGTATTGGACCCAATTTTAGATGAACTACGTGCACTAAAAACGTTCATGAATACCATCAATGAAAGACCGATGCATCAACATGGAAGGTAAAATGTTCGAAATGGAACAACGTATGAGCCATCTTCAGGATATGGCTACTAAAATACCCTTGCTGGAACAAGAAATTCATAAGCTTAAACTACATACTGAAGATCTCGAAAATCGCAACAGAAGGAACAATCTTCGAATTTATGTTTTACCTGAAAATGTTGAAGGTCCTGATCTTCTTTCCTTCTTAAAGAAATTTTTGTCTGACCTTCTCAACCTTTAATTTTCTACTCCTCTCAATATCCAGCGGGCACATCATCTTGGTTGCCCTCAACCTCAATCTAACAGACCACGTGGTATCATAATGATCTTCTTAGAATCCACCGACTTGATGCATATATTGAAAGCTGAGTGAGAAAAACGTCGTCTTGTCTGGTCATAACATCTTGATCTCACAGGATCATTCCAACGCAACCAATGCCAGCCGTAAAGAATTGCTAGCACTTCGTCCACAACTAAGATCTATGAACATCCGTTATGGCTTATTACATCCTTGTCAATGCAAAATTACCCATGAAGGTGTCTCTCGCTCATTCGAAGATCCGTCTAAGCTAAGACTGTTTTTGCAAACCATAACTAAGACACCTATGGACACAAATGCTCAATGTCCTTAAACTGTTAAATTGTTAATGCTTCCAGGCTTCTCGTTTCTGGTTGTAATCTCTAATTTCTGCTTTTCAAATATGGGATATGCAGCCTGAATATCTCTATTTTTTACCTCTCTCAGTTTCCTTTCTCTCCGTTGTTGTTCTTGTTTCTGGGTGCTGACATGCCCAGTTCACGTTTCTCTTTTTACTTCAGATCTGGCTTTATGTCCTTGAACTGTCCCTTTTTTTCTTTATCTCCTTTATTCTTTTCTCATTCTCTCTATCCCTATACCCTCCCATTTACCCTCCTCTTCTCCTACTTTCCTTTTCCTTTCTCCATAATTATACGAGTGCATATTTGTTTTACTTCTTTATGTTCTTATTAATTCCGTCATGTTACCCGATTTTTGATGACCGGTGTCTTTTTGTTTCCATTGTTGTCTTTGCAGTTCGTCATCATTGTGCCTGCACTCCTGTTTTTTAAACATCAACATGTTTAATGTTGCATTGTGGAATGTCCATGGTCTGGGTCATCCTGTTAAACGTCAAAAGGTACTTTCTCATTTATCGAAACTTAATTGTCAGATTGCTTTTTTGCAAGAAACCCACTGTAATGATGTTGAATCACTCAAACTCAAACGTCAATGGATGGGTCGGGTTGTTTTCTCTCCAGCTGTCAACTGTAAGGGTGGTGTTGCCATCCTATGTTATAAATCTCTGAAAGTATCAACTGAAAATTATACGAGTGGACGATGGGTAATACTTAATGCTACGGTCTATAATAAACAGGTCACCTTCTTCAATATTTATGGGCCGGTTAAGTCTGATCCGGATTTTTGGCACATTATTAAACTAAAATTATCTTCCATTACTAACCCTAATATTATTGTTGCTGGGGATTTCAACAATTGGTTAGACCCCTTTTCTGACAGGAAATCAAATTGTAAATTTAAACCAGATAAATCACATAAAGCATTTCAAACCGTTATTGCCTCTCGTCCACTCTATGACGCATGGAAAACAAGTAATCCTGATAAACATGAGTTCACATTCTTTTCAAATGTTCATCAAACCATGTCTCGCATTGATTACATTTTGATCTCAAAACCTTTACTCCCTTCTCTCCAATCTTCTGAGATTGGCTCCATTTTTATTTCTGATCATGCCCCTGTTTCAGTCTCTTTTGATTTGTCCCTCGTTACCCCCAAACATGCTAGATGGAGATTTAACAACTCCTTACTATCAGACCAAACTTATATTTGAGATGTTACCTCCTTTATAAGAGAATTCTTTCAGCTTAACAAATCAAGTGATACCTCTGATCACAATTACTGGGATGCCTTTAAAACCTCTTTTAGAGCCTTTACCATCGCCTATACTGCCAGAAAGAAAAAGTTATTAAATTCCCAATACCTTTCCACCCTCAAACATATTAAGACTCTTGAACACACTTACTATACTTCTAAATCTCCTGTCCACCTCCGGGACCTCATCAAGGCTAAATCTGATTAAAACAAATTAGCTACAACTGATGCTTGTCACATTCTACTTAAAATAAAATCCAAATATCATGGGGGTCAGAACAAAGCGGGTAGAATGTTGGCCAATTATCTAAAAGTCAAATCGGAAAGGAACACCATTGGACCTATTCGCAATGCTGTTACTAACAATTTACTACACTCTGACTCAGACATTGTTAAAGCGTACCAGTGCTACTATCACTCATTATATATGGAAGACACCCACTCTCCTGAACATGACATTCAGTCATTCTTTGATGGTCTCCCCTCTCCTCTCCCTATACTGGATGCTATGGCTCTCCTTGAAAAAGATATAACTCTTCAGGAGATTTTGGGTGCCATTAAATCTTTAAAGAGAGCTAAAGCTCCTGGTCCTGATGGTTTTTCTATTGAACGTATCTCTTCTTTTTCATCTATTTTTGCACCACACTTACTTGAGCTCTTCACCTCTTTTCTATTGCACTCTAAACCCGAAGGCTCCTTTCTTGATGGTCTCATTGTAATTATTCCCAAACCTGATAAAGATCATTCCCTTTGTCAAAACTATCGCCCAATCTCATTAATTAACCATGATTGCAAAATGTTTGCAAATATCTTTGCTTCTAGGCTAGATGATGTTATACCCCTACTTATTAAGTCTGATCAATCTGGTTTCATTAAGGGTAGGCTCACTTCAGATAATGCTAGGATGGTCTCTAATATTCTTGCTCTGGGGAGAGGATATCCTGATCCTCTGGCTGCATTATCCCTGGACGCTGAAAAAGCATTTGACCGTATAAATTGGCAATTCATGTTCGAAACCCGTCACTGGTTTGGTTTCGGCCCCAAATTTATTTCGTTCGTCAAGCTACTGTATTCAGAACCACGTGCTTGTGTTTCTGTTAACGGTTTTTTATCCCCTCATTTTAACTTGCACAGAGGCACCAGGCAAGGTTGT
The DNA here is from genome assembly GCA_963921515.1 of Calotriton arnoldi. Lineage (NCBI taxonomy): Eukaryota > Metazoa > Chordata > Amphibia > Caudata > Salamandridae > Calotriton > Calotriton arnoldi. The sequence continues at coordinate 52,230 of CAWUFW010014268.1, forward strand.
CCCCTCTCTCCTCTTTTATTTCTTTTATGTCTCAAACCCTTTCTTGAACGCATTCGCCGTAATCCTTTGATAACTGGCTTCCAACATAACTCCCATGAATTTAAACTATCTGCCTATGCAGACAATATTCTGATCTACCTTTCGAAACCCTCAACCTCCCTGCCTCCCTTCTTACAGGAAATTGATTTATATTCTAAAATATCTGGCTATAAATTGAATTTCTCTAAAACTGATATTTTGCCATTCAATTCCTTATGCTACCAATTCATGTTTTCTGACACCAACTTTAAATGGTGTCCATCTAAAATCAAATACCTAGGTGTCTGGTTCTCTCCTATCATCCCTCAAACTCTTACCCACAATTTTAGTGCATTAAAACTTAAGATTCAAAACTCACTTTCTTCCTGGTCTCCCCTCCATTTATCCTGGTGGGGTAGACTGGATACCATCAAAATGATGATTGTACCGCTCATTCTATTCTTGCTTTCTATGTTACCTTTTAAAATCCCAATTACTATTTTAACCAAATTAATTCTCTCTGTACTAAATTTCTTTGGAATAACAAACCTGCCCGTATTGCTTTATCTATATTAATCAAACCAAAAAACGAGGGGGTTGTACGATTTCCTAATTCCTGCTTTTTTAATTAGACAAGTTTATGCATTCAACAGACAATATCATGATGTATCTATACCTAGTTGGATCAATTTTGAACGTTCTTTATTACATGAATTCTCTTTTTATGACATTTGTTTTATTTAGAATTGCACTTTTATTTCCAAACATCCTATTTTAAAATATGCCCAACACTTGATACATTCACTGTTCACAGACGGCTCTAATTTTTATCATGCTTTTCTTGCCTCCTCCATTTGGTACAATAAATGTTTTAAAGTTCGCCATAAATCTTTCTACTTCAAACACTGGAAAGAGAAGAATATTCTATATGTTCACCAACTTGTATCTCATAACTCCATTATACACCTTTAATACACTACAAGAACGTTATGATTTACCCTCCTCTTGCTTATCCCAATATTCCCAATTATCACAGGAACTTCAATCATTTTTATTAACCAAAAGTTTTCCTACCAACGCTATTCCACTTACTCCCTTGACTCCTTTGTACAATATTTCTTCTGATTCTAATCCTAAAGCTTCTATATATATAAACTTTTATCTGCTCCTATTTCTGAAAGACCAAAATCCCCAATTGAACTAGCTTGGGAACTAGACCTCTCAATGGCTTTTTCAACTCAAAAATGGGACAAATTATGGCACAAAGTTTTTATCACCTCTAGAGCTGCCAATATCACTCAATCTCTATTTGTCTAATACGATAGAATAGTTCAGACACCAGTCTTTGTACATAAAATCAAGCCCTCTTCCTCTCCTCTCTACTGGTCATGTCTTTCCTCTACTGGCACATTACTTCATTTGATATATCATAGCCCTAATGTTTTTAAGTTTTGGAAATCCATTTGGTCTAAATGTTCTAAGATATTTCACTTTTGTATTCCATTATCAATTCAAAATGTTTTTTCTTGGATCCATGTCTGTTGATTTTCATGACACTTCATGGAAGTTGAAATAATTTGACCTTTTTATTGCTCTTGCACTTAAAGTTATTCTTAGTTGCTGGAAAGATAATTCTAAAATATGTACGACAACATGGTGGAAACTTATTTGTGACGAACACTGAATTTCTACTGTTTCAACTTCATTGTTATCTCAAAAAATCAAGTCTGATATATTTTTGTTACCTTTTACTACTTTCTTATCTTCACACCCATCTTTACACTAGTAACTATTCGATTACCCCTTTCCCTTCCCTTCCCTTCTCCTCTTCTATTCCTTTCCCTTTTTTCTTCTTTTTCTTTTCTTTCTTCCTTTTCTGTATCCTTAAAATATATAAATAATTAATAATTAATAGGTACTCTAATCTCTTTTCTTTTAATCTATAGCATAAGGTTGTATTTTACAGTCCTTTTACACCATATATAGTATCATATCTTCTCTTCGTTATATCTCTTGTTTTTGTTGAGTGTTTTTTACCATGTTATTTCTCTTCCTTATTCTGTTTGTAACCTTGGTACTTTCCTATTTATTCAATAAAAATTATAAAAAATAAAAATAAAAAAAGAAATATGGTTTTAAATTTAGGGATGCTAAGAAGCAGGAATGTGAACACTTGCAGTGAAGCGCAGTGGCAGCTCCTCCGCTAAGGCGGAGGAGCGTCGCCCACTGCTAAAAAGGAAAAATTAAATTATAATAACATATCATTATTATCATTTTATTTTCTCTATTGCAGTTATTGCAGTCAGTGGTGGGGCGGGCGGGGCTGGCCAGAGCATGGGAGAGTGCTGTGTACTCCCTAAGTGCACATGAACTGTTTGGCCGGCCCTCTTGGGCCGACCAAACAGTTAATGCGCACTTTGCATGTTCCTACCAGGCTGCATTACACAGCCTAGCCAGGAAAATGCACAGGCTCCCTGTTCCAGTCTGAGCGCTGATCCACGGCACTCAGACCAAAAACAACGCTGCATTGCAGCATTGTGATTGGCTCAGGGGAGCCTGTCTGCCCAGGTGCTTCCTGCTGCGGCCGGAAAAGGAAGAGGAAGAGAACAAGAACGGAGGACGGAGGAGAGGCGGTGGCCGGACGTTAAAGGTAAGTCCTTTTTTAAAATTTAATGACTCTTCCCCCTTGGTCCCGCCTGCCCCACCACCCCTGTCTGGTAGCAGCCGCTGCTGGTGAAGCGGCTCCAAAACTGCAGAGAACTGGGCCAAAACCAGCATTTGATCTGACCCAAAGCCTTCAATCCAGCCCCAAAGCCTTTAAAGCAGTCCAACCCATCCGATACTAGCCAGTTTGAATTCATAGTTCACCAAAAGGGTTTTACTCTATCTGGCTCTCTATCTCACACTCTCTCTAGCTTGCTCTCTTTCTCTTTCTGTCTCTCTAAATTAACGAGTGACGGTTGCCCCAGGGTAATTATAGTTAGGATTGTGTTTTCATAGGAAATGGCTCTTTTGGTTTGATAATAACTTTTGAACCGTTTGACGAATCTTCACAAAGCTTTTAAAAAGAGTGCTCATTTTTGATCCGCTCCTTCCTGGAAAGTTCTGGGATGATCCATCAAGCAGGGGATGAGAAAAAGGGGGGTTCTCAGAATGCAAAATCCCCACGCAGTTACCATTAGGTTTTTTGGAACGCACTACAGCCAAACCGGCTGAACAGAATGACACCAAATTTGGGAAGAAGCTAAATATTGGTCGAGAAAGCTTGCTTTTCTAGTTTGGTGTAAATCCATTCAGCAGTTTTTAAGAAATTGAGGTTAAAAAATATTTGTATTTGGACAGTTGGGTTTGCGGGAGCTTCACAAAACTTAAAAAAATAGAGAGTTCTTATTGTAGAGCGTTCTGATTGGCCTAAGGGGCTCTCTTCCCTTGGGCCATCTCCCTCCTGCAGGAGTGAGGGTCCCGCAGAAGTGAGCGCTCAGATTAGTTGGCCACAACATGAAGACAAATAATGCAACGGCCATTATAGGACTCCGGGGACTTTGTCCCCTGTCCTGAAAATCATTTCAAAAACATATATATCACAGCAAAAAAAATGGTGACTGCCATTGATTTTGACCTCCGGGTAGGCCAGGGCCCAAGGGTCAATCTATATTAAATTGTATGGTGAAGGGACTTGCATGGAGCCCCCCTTCCAGAAGCTGATTTCGCTCCGGGGACCCCACCCCTACGGGCCTGCCAAATTTTGCAAATGTGGTGAGGGTGCGTGGCCCCCATCCCCGAGCCTCGTAAAGCCCTGGGGTCCCCATCCTCTATGGCTATTATGTTTACAAAAGGGGTGAGGGCCTGCAGCCCTCCTCCCTGAGCCTCATAAGGCCCCAGGGACCCCATCCCCTGTGGCTCCTATATTTAAAAAAGGGAAGGGGGCGCATGGTGCCCCTCTCCGAGCATCATCGGGCCTCCAGGGAGCCCATCCCTCAGGGCTGCCTTATGTAAAAAAGATGAAGGGAGTACGTGGCCCACATCCCCCTCCAATTATGTGTTGCGGTGAGTTCACTCCTGGAACAAAGTTTTCCTGCCCACAAGAGTGCAGGAGGGAAAAAAATGTGCACACATTTTTTTCCCTGCCTGCAATCTTGCAGGCAGGGAAACAGAGATTGCTCCCGCCCAGCTGGAGCATAGAAAAATACCTGCTCCCGCTGCACCCAAGATTGGTGCATGTGGAGAGCCCTGAGGCTTCCCCACTGCTCCAAACTTTCTGTTTTGTGGGTGTCCCCAGGTGGGAACCTAGGCCCCCACCTAAAGTCCCAGGGATGGGGTCCCTAGAGCCTGTGGAGGCTTGACGGGGGCCATGTGCCCCTTCCCCTTAAAAGAAAAACACCCCCCTGGGGGAATCGGGTCCCCTGGGCTTGTAAAGGCTTGTGGAGGGGGCTATGCACCCCCTCTCCATAAATACGAATAAAGCCCCGGGGATGAGGTACCCTGGGCCTCTAGAGGCTCAGGGAAGGAGGCTGCACACCTTCCTCCCCGGTATTATTAAAAGAAAATTTAAAAAATGAATTGCTGGCTCCCATGGCACCCAAGATGTGTGCTTGCAAGAGAGCTGGCGGAGCTCCCCTGCGGTCCGCAACAGAAAAATAAGACTCTGGGTGTCCTAGAAGAAGCAGGGGCACCACCAAACCTTTTTATGTTGGTGGGGGCTGCAGGGAGTGCAAAACAGAAAGTCTCCTGGGTCACTGAATCCATGACCCCAGGAAAGCTTACCATATTTCGGAAAGCACTCCTAGATGGAGCTCTATGCTCTTCAGCTGGAGTACAGAGCCCACTTGTGGTTGGTTTTATGGCTGAGTTTGTAGCTTGAAAAATGTTTTAAAAAGTTTCAAAGACGTTGATCTTTTTTAATAAAGCTTTGTTATTATTATTTTTAATGACAATCAGTAGCTCTGCCTTATTTAAAATGACCACCCTTATGTTCGGCCATGTACGCCCATGGGAGTTTGGGCGTCAGGTCATGTGCCCAATTCCGAGCCACGCATGGCATGTGTGCAGTGGGGGGGGGACAGATGTGGTTGGGCACAGGGCCTTGCCCGCGGCAAAACGCATGCCACCCATGGCCGTAGGAGTTGGCTATCTGCAAGGAGTTGGACGCAGGGCCTGCCCACCTTAACTCATGCTCGAAGATAACTATAACTCCTGTTAGCGTCTTGGCCCAAAACGTGCGATTCAAAGGGGAAGCGGCCTTTGAAGGGCAAATAGTAATCACACTTGAGAAGATCTGCTCTTTTGTCTAGGTAGAAAGGATGGCGTCGGAGACAGAGAAGGGTAAACATTTGACAAAATTATTTTTACATGGGCGTGTAGCCCCCAGGAAGCCACACCTCCACGATGGGCTACCAAGCTCCACACACCAAGGGAGGGATCTTGACATCTTGGGAGTGGGCAGCAAAGAGCACTCTGGGATAGCTAGATGCCACACTTCACAGGAAGTTATCATCAGGCAGGAGGGGACCAAGTAGCCCATAGGCTAGTGCCAGGAACCTCCCCTGGCACCCAGAACTCAGATTTTGTTTGACTGGAGAAGCTGACCATGGAATTGGCAAAGAAGAGGCTGTGCCTAAGTTGGGCTGTACCTGCTGATCCTTGGGCTAGTGAAGGAAAGTACTGTGCCTGCTGTGTCCTACTCCTGGAGACGTCCCCTGAGCCCAACCAGAAGAAGAGACTCCAAGAGACAGTTGGCTGACTTCCTGTTCACAGCACAGTGCCACAAAAGCTATTGCACCCTGCCTGGTCGAGTTAGTAACCCATATCACCGGATCGTCGCTCCTCATCACAGTGATGCATGGGTGACTGAGACCCGATGTTTCAAAGTTGCACCTGAGTCTGCTGGACACATGAAAGCTGTCGGAGTGCAGTTAGGTCACCCAGATGGAGCGTTATCCCCAAAAGAAGGAAACCGCTGAGTTTGCTGTGCCCGGTGACCAGTAAACAAGTGGCAACTGGACTTTAGCTAGACTAAAGAGCACTTCAAGGGACATCGACCTCTGTGGCCAAAGTCACCCCAACAGGACCGTGGACCTAGGAGTGGCTCCAGGAAGACCCCCATCGACCACACAGCATCTTTGAGCATCTTCAGCATCCTGTATGCCCTGCATCATGAGCAGTCCATAGAAGTCAATGGTAAGGGATCACTGACACTAAAACTGGACTAAAGTCTGCCTTTCTTGTTGAGGTAACTGTTTCTTCAGACCTCACTGGTCCCCTTGACTGGCTCCTTGTTAGAGTTGGCCACCCAAAGTAACTCTTAAGTAACCGCATCCCACTTTGACCAAAGTGTTCTTCAAAACATTTCTAAGAGCTAAATTTGTTCAATTTCTATTCTTTTTATTTCTATTTCTCATGAACCCCCCCCCCCCCGGTGCATATTTTTCTTTTTGGTGTCCATAAATTCCTAAAAATATCAGCTATTTTTATAAATTGGTGTCAGATTTCTTGAGTGTTAAAATGTTGTCTCCTTCACTTGTTTTGGTGCTGTTTAAATGCTTTACACTTGTTACTTTGTTGAAGCCCAACTGCTTGAAGCTACAGCTACTCAGGGTTGAGCTAAGGTTTAACAAACAAACCCTGACTGGCCCTAGAAGGGTTGGTAATGTATTATTTGATGAGGTCTCACAACCACACCATATAATACACCCCATTGCCTCACTTTGGTGCCTAGTAGTGGGATCCAGAATTTGTGTTTAGCAGTACCATACATTTGATAAAGTTTTAAACTAATAAGAATCCACCCAAGACACCAAAATAGTCCTTGCATTTTTCAACTAGTAGTCGAGTTCCACAGTCCTCAGAGACACTGTTTTCAAGGAGTTGCTAACTTTTAAAGAAGTGTTAAAAGTTTTGACAAAGCTTTCAAAACATTTCAAAAGTTTGGAAAGTTTCAAAAAGTTCCTGAAAAGGTTTTGGAAGTCACTTTGAGCAAGGAAAACATGGAGCTTGACCTAGCCATCCTGTCCACCCTCAAAAGAGCTGAGCTGAGGGCAATGTGCATAGACAGGAAAATCAATATGGGGGCTCAAGCAAGTAAGGATGATCGATGATCTGAGCAGGGCCCTCAAAGCTTGGGAGTAGGCCCACAGAGCTTCACCAGTGTTGAAGAAGGAAATAACCCAAAGCAGTGGGGAAGAACAAGAAGAGGAGGAAGATGGCAGAACTGTCATTGAAGGAGAAGGGGGGGTGATGCCTTCGCCCCCAACACCATACCAAGGGTGGCCTCCAGAGCCAGCAGTGTCAGATTACTCCAAGAGGAGATGGCAGCCATGGAGCTGGAAGAAAGGGCTTTGGCCCCAGAAAAAAACCTGGTCCTTGACGAAAAGAGGGCTAAACTGGGCGTGAGCCCACAGAGAATGATGGCAGCAACAATGAGGCTGAGGTATCTGACAGGGGTGCCCAGGACCTCAGGTTGCCCAGTGGAATTGTTCCTGGTTATGTTCAAGGGGATGACATAGACAAGTGGCTAGCATCCCATGAGAGAGCTGTTAGTTGAGGAAGGTGGGTACACAACACTGGGAGACACTACTCTGGTAGTTAGTGACAGTAGTTGGAAGGGATAGATTGCTTACACTCAAGGATGAGGTAGCAGAATCCTACCCACACAAGAAGACAGCACTTGTAGAACTCTTCGGACTCACTCCTGAAGAGTACAGGAATACTCTTAGAACAATACAAAGGTAGGCAACACACACATGGGTAGACTTTGTAGACACCTCAGTCAAGGCATTGGATGGCTAAGTAAAGGGCAACAGAATGGACACATATGAAGGGCTCTACAATTTGGTACTTAAGGAGCAAATACTTACAAACTGTTCCTCAGAGAAGTTGCACCAGCACCTAGTGGATTCCAAGCTGTCTAGCCCAAAGGAGGTGTGCAAGATGGCTGATGAGTTGGTTCAAACCCGGGCCCCTAAAAAGTCCCAGGGTGGTGACTAGAAGAGAGGAGGTTAGGCCCCTCTACAGTGAAAAGAGGGGGATGAGGATAAAAAGAAAGACACTCCCAATGAGTCCTCAAAAGATGCCATGGGGGGGGCCCAGAGCCACATCCCATTCCAAGGGGAGGGGGACCTGGGGAGAACGTTTAACTCTTCTAAGGCTTGTGTGTGCTTTGACTGTAGTCAGACAGGGCACAAGAGGGGAGATGCAGTTTGTATTAATAAGGCACCCACTGGTGGCCATCCCAAAAGGCATTGCTAGTGTAGAGATGGGATGGAAGTTGTCCCTTGAGATTGCATGGGGTATACTGAGGCCACCTTAGATTCCCTGGGTGGGTAGAACATTGAATCTTTGGCCCACTGTCACCCCAGTATGGAAAAATACCTGCAGTGGCCAAACATCAATGAGGTGGAAGTGAAGGCTCTGAGGGATACAGGTGCCAGTATAGCCATGGTCGTGGCTAAGTTGGTTTCCCCAGATAAAATCCTTCCAGAAGAGGTGCACCAAATTGTCAATGCTGACATTGTCATAAAGTTCCATCCCATGGCTGTGGTGGACTTTGAGTGGGGAGAGGTTACTGGCCCAAAAAAGGTAGCTGTGTCCCCTAACATCCGGTAGAGTGCCTGCTGGGCAATGACCTTGAGACGTCTGCCTGGAAAGTGGTGGAGAGAAGGCCATGCACCAATGCTGGGTCTCCCTGAGTGGGTATGCATCTCAACAACAGCACAGAAGGCCCTGAGGGAAAGTCAAGGAAACCTGGGGCCCGAAACAGTGGACCAGGTCACTAGAGCCAAGAGAAGGGGCAGGAAGGCTGGCAATCCACCTTCCAAGAGACCACAGACCCAGATGAAACATAACCCTAAGGGGTAAAGCCTGGTGCCTAAAGAGGAGGCCTCCCTGGGAGAGATGGCAGAACTCCAGGGGGCAGGTGCATCCTCCAGATAGGACTTGAGTCAAGAACAAAGGACTTGCCCCACTCGAGGGCCTGAGACAGTTAGCTGTCAAACAGGAACAAAGGGATGTCAGTGGTATCCCATGAGGTGCACTAGGAGGAGGGGCTACTGTATAGTGAGGCAAGTATCTCCAAACCAGGGGGCAATTAGGAGTTTGGTGGTCCCCAAACAATACAAAAGGATCCTCCTTAACCTGGACCATTGTAGTGTAGCTCCTATTTCCCTAATAGGCTCTGCGCATTGGAATAATATATCCTATAGGTTTGACATAGGAATAAGGTCAGTATGTCCCTATCGAGTATATTAAACTTAATTACTTGTGCCAGCTAGCTCAGAGGCCACTAGAAACTCCTTGACAACAAGAAGGGAGTAGTTTCTGGCAGCCGCAAAACATGACCACTGTGTTTCCTTTTAGAATCAGAACATGTCCCAGAGTCGTGGAAACAATAGATAACTATTTCACTCAGCTCAGTCGTGCATGCTTAGTTTTCTCCAAGTTACACAGAAAGAAATAGACGGGCGTTTCAATAAAAGATTTATTGAACAGTCTTGTTTCTGGTGTAAGTAAAATGTGCTGTTACGATCACAAGTCAGTATGCGAGATAAATAATGTAGTGTGAGCAGTAGAAATAAATAATACTGCGAGAGCATTATCTTTTAGTACATATGCTGTTACATAAATAACACAGACTAAAAATGCGAGTACTCATACGATGCATTTCTAATCTAGTTCTACCCCAATGTACCTAACCTAACCTAGGTGTAGGACGAGGTATGAAGTAGGTGAAGTATTCCTTACTATGGTATACTAAGAGTATGTTAAGCCTAGTATGCCTAGTATGCCAAGAGTCCCTCTAGGTTCTAGTCTGCTCCATATCATGGATGAACCCCTAAGGAATAATGGTTCATGCATAATATATGAGACCTTGAAGAAATCAATAGTCCTGGGCTAGGGAAAGTCCCGCAGCCTAAGGGTCTGTTCTTCATGAACTCGTTGTGACGTTAGGGTGGACGGATGTCGGAGACCATGCCTGTATTTGGAGTGCACGGTTTAATGCCTAAATAAGGGCTGGGATTTTATTCCTATATAAGGGCAGGGCGAATTGTGCCTATATAAGGAAATGATACTGGAAAGCCCGTTTATGGACACCCTAAGAGGAATACAACACCCACTCCACTTTCGTGTGTACGATAATACTAAAATGCTAAACATATTAAAATGCTAAACATTAAAATGGAGTACTGCATATTAAAAAATATTTCCTAAAAGCATTAAAAAACATATTTAAAAATGCAAAAGGTACTGTACATATTAAGCATTGCTTTTCATTTTAGGCATACATTTCAAATAAAATGTAATATAAATGAAATAAGCAGTAATATTTACATGTGACAGAAAACGATCGATAAGTTGTTCAAAAATCAAAGTCATTTCATGTCATGAAAATAAATTAACTGTTTTTAGACACACAAGACGACTAAGTGTCCGTGGAAGTACCTTGAAGTCTGTATTATAAGGCTAGTTCTACTTTAAGCAGATGGAAGTGCCATTTTCGTTTGAAAAAATGGGACAAAAGTTCAATATTGGTAGAGTTCCAAGTTGTTTTAAAAATGAAGGCCAAATTGTTACTGCATCTTTGGAACACAGTACGCTGAATCAGAGTCAGTTTACAAGTCTGGTGTAAACATGAGATCATCTATCTCTATAGACAAAACATTGTCCACTGTAGTTGGCGTCAGTTGGAACACCTCGTGTAGCAGATTAATTGCACAGAGATGGGAAGCATCGCTCTCAGCATAGGTCGCCGCAGCAATGTTCGCGTCCGTTGTTACCTGTGTGCCTGTAGATCTTTCTCGTACCTCAGCAGCAGCCGGAAGCGTCTGTGAGATCTCAATGAATGCTGACATCAGGATTGGTAGCCTCTGGGGACAACACAGAGCATGGGCCGTTATCGGGACCAGCAAAGCATCGACATCCGTTGGCGTTGCTGATGGAAATGTTAGACAGGTGTCCAACACGCATTCTTCACCGCATAGCAGGCATCGTAGAACAGGTAAGATGCAATCTTGCCAGATTGGTCTGAATGACAGGAACCAAGTTGTATTACGGTCCCGTAGACGAGTCATGCCCAATAGCTGTACTATTCGCTCACGGCACTTTCTTTCAAGGAGAGCTTTCTCCATTTCGCTCGGAGTGATGTCTGCGAATAGGCTGGCCATAGCGCAATAGCAGGAAGAGAAATAGAATTCCGGCAACAAGTGCTAGAATTACTGGTATGCCACCAAACACCGAATGTGCAAAGTTCGGGATGATTCCGAGTATTGCCTGGAAAGGTGCTAACAGACCGGTACAGATGCTCTTAAATACATGTACAATTCCACTTGTATCAGACATGTTGAAGATACGTGTTATCATTTCTACGAAATGTATAGGGCAGTTTGTACGTATTAAAGTCTGTATCTCAGCCGAAGTCCTTGCTACTTGTAGATCATAGGTTTCTTTGGCCGAGGCTAAAGGCACTGTTTGCTGTAAAAGCATGGCTTTCATTCTGCTCAAAGTATCAAATCTTATAAAAGAGACGTTCAGCGAAGGCCATAGAGGCACTCCCTGACTGTGTCTATTGGAGGAAACAATACTTGCATACAGCAAGTGACCCTGGAGTTGACCGTTACTAGATATGGGATGCCTGGCAACATGCCGCAGCAACTCTGATCATTCAACATGAGGTAACTCCCATTAAAAAAGTTGTCCAAACGTTGGATTAATCACAGCAGCTGGTGTACCCTGCTGATGGCAAGACAAATTTGCCACAGAACCATTACAAGCCCCGTGTAAAGAAATGTCCTGACATATAAGTGAACCGCTCAGTGCACTTTTACAGTGTGTACCGCTCAAAAACACTTCACGATCCCCACTCCAACATCTATATGTATACGGTAAATCCCAAGATGTCTTAATGTATTCCTTACCCAACCTTTCATATTTGCCTGCTTGCATTTGTCTGAGGCAATACTGAAACTGAAAAGTAGCCACAGGTAATGTTATTTTGCCATGAATAAGCCATTCTGTAGCTGGTTTTTCTGCCACTGTGAATGGTAACTTTTCCAGTCTTTCAATGCTCAGCACTGTATACCTTGCTCCTCTTTGTGCCAGTTCGATCTGTTTATCAGTTAGATTGTATTCTGCAAACAGAGCCGTTGTGTTGATGAAACGCCAAAGCACATAGCCCGCTCGCAAAGATTGCAGCGTCCAGCTTAATAACATAATAGAACGTAATTGAGACTGGCCTTGCTGTAACATCGCCAAATCTTGTTCTAGTATGTCGATATCAGAGGATACAATGCCATCCAATGAATATATTCTGGAGGACAAAGTTGTTAACCCATTGTCGACCACAGAGAGTGTTTTCTCTAAATTAATACGATCAAGTTCACGTATTCGTTCTGCAGCCTCCATCTGTGACACTTTCCATGCTTCATTATAGGCAGCATAAATGCCGGCATATATGAAACGTTTTTGACGCGGTTTTCTTGGTCCAAGCAAGAATTCCCTAAGGTCTGCGTCCTCTTTAAGTAAGGATAAGTGTTGTTTCACATCCTGTAGTGTAGACTTATGCAGCCAATCGAGGCATAATTTTCCTACACTGTATGTTGTTACTACCCCCGGATGTTGTCTTTGGACATATCTTGGGTCTGGCCTATGAATAGTAAAGCCCTGAGTTTTATTCAGGAATCTTTCCTGACAGTTATTCGTGTCTGTGGGCCAGATCAACCATTTTTTCCAATCAGGATTAGATCTGTTGAGTTGTAGTATATTGTCAACTGTCACCACTGCCTTTGTATCATTATCACTGGCAGGAGTTGGTACAGAAGGTGTTTTCATCTCTTTGATCTTGGCTAATCCAAGACAAGATGTTTGTTGGACAGTTTCATTCAAAAACATTATTTGTTCAGGGATGATGCAGGCTCTAAATAAAGCTTCTATCCCCTGCACTTGCCAATCTTTAGTACCCCAGACTGTTTTTGTGTCTATTGTGTCTTTCCAAAAGTCGAAACCCTGTCTAGACAGTTGGGCATTAAATAATGCAGAGTAAATCTTTTTTGTATTTGTTAACATAATTTTCAGTCCTGTTTTGTTTACATTTTTGTAGAAAAACGATTCTGGATCAGATGTATTGTAACCTGAAAAATATGGAAATTTGTTGGCAAAAGTTCTTGAACTACCGTGTGGTGGTGTAGGACAATGTTCCCATTGGTTAAACATAAACACATTTCTTGGATATGCAGATTTATGCAAATAATGATGACCATAGTGGTTAAAACAATACATTTGTTCATAGTCTGATGAACCCTCTAAATATTCATGTTTAGAAAATGCAGCAGATTTTTCTAGGTCAAACATTATGCCATTCACAGTCTCAAAGTCCCAATCATCTGAATAGGTACTGGACGTAATTAGATCACTTAGTGAAATTTTAAACAAATGTGGAATGTTCAATTGTTCCGTCGGGCCGAAAATATCATAATCCGTTTTGTCCCACACTATACCATCCTGTATAGGAACGGCTGTGATGTTCACTGATGACAAGTCTCTTGCTTCACGATGGGAAGATTTATGAAGTTTCAAAAGTACGTTCACGTCTTTTCCTTCAGTGTTCACATGGATGTATCTGCCACTTATAAGCACGCTCACAGTTGTTACCAAAGCTAGCCAGAGCAGGAAAACAAAAAGTCCAGATGTAATCCAGAGTTCAATCCATGGAGAAACCAGATAAGTCTTTTTCAGAAAGTGAATAAAGTCTTGTACTTGCTGCTTCAGTTTGAATGATGCTGGCGTCGTTTCAGGTTCACTTGGATCTTCTGAGAACGTATCAAAGTTAATGAAATAGTCAGAAGCAGTTCTGTCAATTGTTGGAATTGCATCAGGATTTGTAGAAATCACTGGAACCAGGTCATCACTTGCCACGTTGGTGTAGACAGGTGTATTTGGACGAACTGTTACTTGGTTGTCAAGAGGGATGAGTTCCATAGCGTTGTTGCATAGTCCTCCATCAGTTACAGCTGAGTTCTCGATGGTTATCAGTCTTTCAGTCTGAACCTCTTGGATAGTAGCGAGAGGAGTGCGTCTGCTACTAGGTCGGAGTCCACGAGGCCTACTATTTAGTATTGGCCACATACTGTGGTTTGATGAGGTCGATGGACACAAATCTTTTCTCCTTTCTTCCAGCAAGGGGCGGCAGAAGTACTGTTCTTGTTCCTTGAACTGCTAGAACAGGTACTGGTTGTCTGTAAGAAGGTCCAAATTCCTTCTTGTCCGCAATCTTTTCTCTGACTAGATCCCCAACTTTTGGAATCCAGACAGGCCTTGCTGGGACAGCCGGTTGATCCCCAGTGGTGGTGGGCTGTAGGAATACGTTGCTTTGTTTCGTTCTTAATTGATTCAGTTCCTGTAAAACAGCCAAAGGATCTTTGATAACAAACGGTTTATTTTCCACCACTGTGCCTACGTGTTCAAGGTCTGGTACCCACATTCTTGTCCCAAATAGGACCTCATATGGAGTGACCCCCCCTAGAGAACTTCTTGGCAGGTTGTTCAATGAGCGCTGAACCCCACTAAGGTGTTTGACCCACCCATCACCCGAACCTAATACCCTAGCTGTTATAGACTGCTTTATGTCCCGGTTTTTCCTTTCCACAACCGAATTTCCCTCAGGGTGGAATGGAGAGGAGTACCGCAATGCAACGCCCAGACTGGCCATGGCTTCTTTGTAAGCCCTAGAGCTAAACGCAGGACCCTGGTCAGAATGTAGCGTGCCTATTGCGTATATGCCAATAAAGACTCGCAAATCTTTTATAACAGTTCTAGCGTCAGCCGAGCGCTGAGGCCATAACCATAGGAACCTAGATTCAGTATTTGCGGGAATGCCTTTGTCCAGTACGACGCAGGCGCGTAGATAGTCTGATGCTGTGTAACAATGGTGTCCGTACTGGGTTGCCGCATTCGCAGCATGGTGTCTGGTGGCTCTCTCGCTGTAATTTACAGTCTAAGCAGTTGTTGATGAATATGTGAATTTCTGTATTCATTCCAGGCCACCAGTACATCTCTTTTAACGTCAAAATTGTTTTAGAGATCCCTTGATGTGACAGAACCTCCCCCAAATGTGTTTCATAAATCAATGCTCTACGTTCCATGTTTGGAATTACCCTATCCCCCTCTCCAGGGATTCGAGCAAAAGGAACGTTGTTCGCATCAATTACATAAGAGTACTTGAGTGGAAACTTTTTTGGTAACGCTGCACTGCTGCCTTTGCTTGAAGCATTGACAGCCAACATTATTTCACCGTCTATTTTTGTTTTTGAACGAGTGATCGCAGCTACGGAAGCCGTCTGAACAGCCCCTTTGCGGCTTCGTCAGCCAATGAATTCCCTGCAACGTGAACGCCATCACGTTGATGACTCAGTGTGTGAATCACGTGAGCCTTTGGTAGTTCGTTTTTCAACTGAGCTACTTGTTCCCAAAGCATTTTGTGCTTTATTGTGCCACCTTTCGCATCTTTGAAACCATTTTCAAGCCAGTTTCGTATATAGTCATTATACGACTGAACACAGTAAAAGGAATCGCACACTATTAGTGTGGGGAATTCTCGATCTGTACTTTCAAGTGCCAGTTTGAATGCTTGTAGTTCAGCTCGCTGAGCTGTGCAATCTCCTAGAGATTGAGTTTTTGTGACCATGGGTCTGAAGATGCCATTTCGCATGCGACCTTTAACGATTGCACACGCTGCACTGTAAGCTTGCTTACTCCCTATTGCGGGCTGTGCGGATCCGTCAGTGTAAATTATGAATTCGTACTGATCGAGAGGCAGAATCTCAGTGGGCAGAGGACATTCTTGTTCATATTGCAGGAATGCTTGTGTTTTCAAATCTGGATCAAAAACATATTCAACATCTGTTGCAGCAAGAGAATTAACCCATTGTATCCATTATGGATGTAATGCTTTAGCATTTGGAATGCTCGCTTTTGTGACCGCTTCTAAAGCTGGTACCGGGGTTACGACAATAATGCGTTTCCCTTGGGCTAAGGCTCTTTCTTTTGCTACAGCGGTTTGAACTGCTGTCAGAATTTTTTCAGTTGAACTGAAGCGCATTTCCGCTTGTGTGTACAAATGGGATTTGTATGCGATTGGTATTTTCTCACCCTCATTGAAGGTTAAGTAGGTGAATCCACATTGACCCGAAATTATTCGGATCACCAAATTGCGTTGACTTACGCGTGTTTGTAAGTGATTTGTTGCTAACATGTTAGCCTGGAGTGAACGCAAGATTTCTGTGTGTTCGTTTGTCCAATTTTTGATTGAAAAATCAGGTTTGATTAATGCGTAGAGAGGTTTAACCCTTTCTGCGTAAGTTTTTTAGCGTTTTTGGAGGTTGGAGCAGCGCACATTTCTCTAGAAAGTTAGCTGCCAAGCTCTTGCCTTCACTTGAAAGCTCATATCCCAAAAATAGGACATTGAGGTGGGCAATTCGGGACTTTTTAAAGTTGAACTTGTAGCCCTCAGAGGCGAATCCCAGTATAATGGTGCTCACCCTGTTCAAGTGTTTGTCCAAGTCATCGTCCGTCAGATAGATGTCATCGACATAGGACAATGCCTCATTGTCATAAATTTGTAGTAACTCCGTTACCCTCGCTGAGAATAAACCTGGGCTGTTCTTGAACCCTTGTGGGAGTCGACAAAAGTGACGCTGGGTCCCCATTATGGAGAATGCTGTTAAGTACCTGCTTTCAGGTGCTATGTTTTGACAAAAGAAACCATTTGAGATGTCTAATGTTGTTTTATATTTTTTACGCACAATGTTATTCATTAATGCTATGCTATGTGCATTTTGCACTGCAAAAGTTTTAGAACAGGTGTTTAAGTGTCTGTAGTCCAAAACTAGACGATATGTATTGTCTGGTTTGGAGACAGGAAACAAAGGATTGTTCATTGAGGAGGTGCATGTTTCAATCACCCCTTGATATTCAAGTTGATCTAAGATCTCCCTGACCTGTTTTTTAGCTTCTTGCTTTATTGGATACTGCCTTTGTGCAGTTGGTTCATGTTTCAGATGTATTTTATGGTGAGGTGAGTCCTCATCCCATCCTACATGATTTTTATATAATGCTGGGGCCTGGGCCACTGCCCATTTCCTGGCATATGTATATCTTAGATGCATTGGTATATGGTTGGAGAAGGCAGGCATAATTATGTCCTCGCCATGTGGGCACTCCCTGACAAATTGTGGTGGCCAGTCCTTTTCTGCTAGAAGTATGTCATAGCCCTTTGATAGTCTTTCCCAAAAAAGTGCTTTCACCTGTCTAGGTTTGTCTCCCTCCATCAGGAGTGTTATGTCATATAACTTTTGTGGAGTACTAACCCTGGTGTCTACAGTCTCTACTGTGATGTACTCATTCAAGTCCACTATCTCCAGAAGTTCCTTCAGGTTCTGGCGAACTATTGTGACTTCTGCTGCACTGTCCAGCATTGTGTGAGCCCATTCTCCGTTCTTGAGTTGTGTTCCCAGTATTCTCGGCATGTCTGATCTTCAGACCTGCTACTTTCTTTTTGGAGAATTGAGGTTTTACTTTGGTTTTTGGAGCATGTTTGTCGTCTTTCGATTTCACGCGTTCTTCTCTATGTTCTGATCGTCCTCTTCTTTCCGAAGTCTGTGATGAGATCTGAAAGGGACGAGAGGAACGTGTATCAGTATCTTGATACCTATCAGGTTTTCTCAAATTATCCCTATTCCTGAGGTTATACCTCCTTTCAGAGGGCTCCTTTTGAGGAGACCTACCTCGGGATTGAGAACGTTTCTCGTTTGATTTTTGTTTAGTAGACTCCCACTTCTTTTTAGAAGATGTAGGAGTTTGCTTAATTGAGTCCTTCTCAGGACTTTCAGATAGCTTCGGCTTCACTGGTCTTCCACCCAAACTATCTCTGCCTAATTCTGCATAAGATTGTTCTATAATTCTGGGTAGCTCTGTTTGATGTTCTGTAACATCAAATTCCCTTAATTTTGGGCGGATCGCCACTGCTGCTGCCTCCCCTTTAATATTAGATAATATTATTGTTGAGACCTGGTCGAAATTTTTCAGTAATTTCATACCTAAATTCAGAGCAGGCTCTGCCCCGTATTCATTTTGAATTTGTTTCAGGACATCAGGTATTACCGCAATTGACGGAATGCAGTGTGTTTTAGTGTAGATGGCAGCAAAGACTGAGCCCCAAGTGGTGCAGTCTTCCAGTTGTGGTGTGATCCCCATCGGTAAACTGATTGTCAGTATTCTGTGTTTCTCATACGGGCTAGTATTTGGAAATACTGCTTCGATTTGAGTAATTTTTTGAGCTATCCAAAATGGAATTTGCTCACGTTTTGTGGGCATTTTACCCATGACTGCGTATAGAGTCTGTGGTGTAATTTTTAGTGTATTCCCCTGTTGAGGGGTTTGATTTGGAATGGTTAATGGTGGTTGGACTGTGAAAGTCTGCATGACATATTGGACCAATTGTCTGTAGATTTTTATTAATTCTTGTATTTGAACAAGTAAGTCCTCATCTGACATTATATCCAGTTCAGGATGAGGTGTGTAGCCGGCTAGAATCGGCCATGTTGCTCCTGGTCTACCTAGTGGACCGAGCCTGGTAATGTTTCTGTGATGTTTTAGGGCGCCTTTAAACCAGAGCTGATGCTCCTGGTATGTTAATGGAATTTCTATATCCTCGAAAGGAATGTATTCCTCTGGTTGTTCATCTTCTTTGTAGAAGTGAAACATGTGTGTTACTGAATTGGATTCAGGAAATATTACCCATGAATAGAATACCTCTGTCTGAAAGGATTCGTGTGCCTCTATCACGAAAACTGCTCTACCTCCTCTTGGTGGTAGGCCATGTTTTATAAGTTTTAGAGTAATGGCTCTTCTTAAGTTTGGAGCGATGTCTATAACACCCTCCTCGGCTTCATTTAAACCGGTATTGTTAAAAAATGCTGCTTGGGCTGGATCAGCCGCAGCTACACCGTTTCCGGCATCTTCAGTCATTTTGTTTTTTGAAAAATGTAGAACAAGTTTCAAGGAAACAAAGATAAGGTGCACAATATTTTGGGACACTGTATCCTTCAACGTTGAGCGAACCAAACAGCTAATATATAGGGTACTGCCCTATGTAGCCGTGGTGGATACTTAACCCTGCCCACTCCAGACGTCTTTTGGAGTATATGGGTAGGGGTCTTGAGAGAAAAGGCACGGCTGAGTTACTCAGTATCTAACGTTGAATTACTGCCTTACCAAACCGTTGGGCGCCATGTAGTGTAGCTCCTATTTCCCTAATAGGCTCTGCGCATTGGAATAATATATCCTATAGGTTTGACATAGGACTACGGTCAGTATGTCCCTATCGAGTATATTAAACTTAATTACTTGTGCCAGCTAGCTCAGAGGCCACTAGAAACTCCTTGACAACAAGAAGGGAGTAGTTTCTGGCAGCCGCAAAACATGACCACTGTGTTTCCCTTTAGAATCAGAACGTGTCCCAGAGTCGTGGAAACAATAGATAACTATTTCACTCAGCTCAGTCGTGCATGCTTCGTTTTCTCCAAGTTACACAGAAAGAAATAGACGGGCGTTTAAATAAAAGATTTATTGAACAGTCTTGTTTCTGGTGTAAGTAAAATGTGCTGTTACGATCACAAGACAGTATGCGAGATAAATAATGTACAGTGTGAGCAGTAGAAATAAATAATACTGCGAGAGCATTATCTTTTAGTACATATGCTGTTACATAAATAACACAGACTAAAAATGCGAGTACTCATACGATGCGTTTCTAATCTAGTTCTACCCCAATGTACCTAACCTAACCTAGGTGTAGGACGAGGTATGAAGTAGGTGAAGTATTCCTTACTATGGTATACTAAGAGTATTGTATTGTATTGTATTGTATTGCGCATTTATATAGCGCACTGTCACCCTACGGGTATCCAGGCGCTGTCACATAGCAGAGGAATTCATCAGTCTACAGTGCTTCTCAAACTTAAGGAGTAATATTATCATTCCTGGGGAAAAGCCATGTCTTCAGATTCTTTCTGAAACAAAGCAGGGTATTGGCTTGTCTAATCTTCTGTGGGAGTTCGTTCCATAGGCGGGAGGCCGTATTGCTAAAAGCCCTTCCTCCCATCCTGGATTTTTTAAATCTAGTAGAGGTGACCAAATTGGCGCCAGAAGATCGAAGGGATCTAGTCGGTTTGTACCATGTGAATCTATCCTGCATAGGAAGGGGACCCGAGCCATGTGCCCCTCTATACACTATGCATAGGGATTTAAAACTCACTCTCTCCTTAACTGGTAGCCAGTGTAGTTCTCTTAAAGCCAGCGCAGTAGAAGCCCTGCGTTGCCTTCCTAATGCCAGCTTAGCTGCCATAGACTGGACTCTCTGCAATCCCTGCAAGATATATTGCGGGGCTCCTAAATATAGGGAGTTGCAGTAGTCCAGTCTGCACAGAATGGTGCTCCTTACTACCAAGGGTCTAGTTTCCTCTGGCAGTAAGGGGAGGCTCTTCCGCAGTGCCTTTAGTAGGGCAAAACAGACACAGGTTGTTTTATTGGCCTGTGATGCCATCTGAAGGTTGTCATCGATTAGGATACCTAAGTTTCGGACCGTTTTAACTGGGGACAAAGATTTGTCTCCAGGGGAGAGTTTGATCTCCATCGGTATCTGATGTGTCAGTTTGGCCATATTACAGTACACCACTTCAGTTTTATCCTTATTGAATTGCAAGGAGTTTTCCTTAAGCCAGCTAGATGTTTGGCACATGCATTCTTGGAAGATATCCATGGTCACTGCGTCTTTTCCTTCTATGGAGAAAACCAGTTGAGTGTCGTCGGCATAGTTAACCAGGTCGATCCCAAATGATTTTATTAGGGCGATCAGTGGGCGCAGATATATATTGAAGAGGATGTTAAGCCTAGTATGCCTAGTATGCCAAGAGTCCCTCTAGGTTCTAGTCTGCTCCATACCTGAAGAATGAGAGAGGTAGGAATCTCTTGCCAGACTCGAACTCCAACACCCCGCAAGGGAAGTTAGATCACTGGAAGCTGGACTCTCTGCGTGCAGGGATGACAGCGTCTTCTCAGTGCGTCAGGCCGGGAAACGGGCTCCTCTGAAGTCGAGGTCTCCTCTGATTTACAGGGGCAAGGGAAGGTATATTTATACCTGAGAATTACCTCAGAATGTTAGCATTGACGTGAGTCGGACAGCGGAAGACGTCATGAATGAACCCCTAAGGAATAATGGTTCATGCATAATATATGAGACCTTGAAGAAATCAATAGTCCTGGGCTAGGGAAAGTCCCGCAGCCTAAGGGTCTGTTCTTCATGAACTCGTTGTGACGTTAGGGTGGACGGATGTCGGAAACCATGCCTGTATTTGGAGTGAACGGTTTAATGCCTAAATAAGGGCTGGGATTTTATGCCTATATAAGGGCAGGGCGAATTGTGCCTATATAAGGACATGATACTGGAAAGCCCGTTTCTGGACACCCTAAGAGGAATACAACACCATGACATCCCCTTAGCTGGATGCCTGGGGTAGACCAAGGCTTGGGAAAGGCTGGTCAATCATTTCTACTAGCCCCAGATGTCTAAGAAGATTAGGGGGTTTAGTCGCTCCTGTGCCACCTGCCAAGCCAGTGGCAAGGCAGGAGGTAAGTCAAAGGCTCCACTGATGACACTTCCTGTGGTGAGGACTCCCTTTGAGAGGATAAGGATTGACATTGCTGGTCCGTCTCCTAGACCCACAATCAGCCTCTGGGAACAGTTTAATCTTGGTGGTAGTGGACAATGCCACCAGATGCCCAGAAACCATAGCCCTTAGGACAGTCACTGCTCTTGCAGGGGCTTGGGCCCTCCTCCTTGGAATCTTCACCAGGGTTGGGTCCCCTAAGAGGGACATATTGAATAGGGTACTAACTTTATGTCTGCTGTTCCAAATTGAGTTACTGGTTGAGGGGGTGAAACCCTTCTCAAGCAGCAACCACAATTTCTGTTAGGGTGAAGTCACAGCGAATCTCAAATTAACCTGTGGTTAACCCTCTGGTAGCTTGGCACAAAAGCAGTAAGGCTTAACTTAGAGGCAATGTGTAAAGTATTTATGCAGCACATCAAACAGTAATAAAGTGAAAACACAGAACAAGAAAAACGCTGCAACCAATTTAGAAAAATAGAGTAAACTTTAATACATTATTTGACACCAATGCGACAAAAATCCAATCAGTAGAACCACAGTTATGAATTTTTCAAGTTTTTTGTTAAAACTAGTGCCAAAAAGATCAAAGCGCTAACCGCAGACACCTAGTCGTGCAAGACCGGGTCAATGTAAAAAAAATATGGCCAACCGTGATAGAGTGCAGTTCGGATACAAGAAGTGGATTAGGCCCGGCCACCTCCTACCTTCGGACTTATAAGACATGTTCTTAGAAGGACAAGTTCAGTGGGTCAAGGCTGCAGGTGGTGTCCAAGGAAAAAGCTTTGATGTTGAGAAGCGACTGGGTGAAGCTGCGGTGAAGCTTTCTATGTTCGAACTTAGTCTAAAATCTCCAGTGGGACTTCGCAGGAGGCTTTAGCCTACGAGAGATCCAGGAGGCCAGATACCCCTTTGGAAAAGGACCGCTGAACAGCATTTCCTGCTACCGAAAAAAATGAAGCTGGAGCTACCGCTAAGTTAGGCTGACTGTTGATGCACCTTGGGCGGATAGATCACCAGGTTGGTCCCGGACTTCCCTCAGTTCTCAGAGCAGTTTTTAGCCAAAGATTTGTTAAGTCCTAAGTTTTGATTTTGGCTAACTGGGCACCACCACCAAGGGTCCGGGACTGGAGGGACACACTTGCAAGGGTTAGGACTCACTCAGGCTGGGTCCTGGTATGGGTTCAAGATGGTAGGAGGCTGTATGTCCCTGTGGCTTTGAACAAGAGGCCAGCAAATTAGCCCTTGGAGTCACTTTGGTAGTCCTGGGTTCAAGTGATGAAGCAGGGCTCAAGCAGCAAGGTAGACCTCTGAGGGTTCAAGGCAGGCTCCAGGCAGCAGAGCAGTCTTTTCAGGTGCAGCAAAGCAGTCTTGTGGAGTACACAGCAGGCTACAGCAGCAGGCAGTCGTCTGAGAGTCCTTCCAAGGGTCCCGAGAGTGAACTGAAGAATGGGTCTGGGAGTCCCTTTTTTATACATGGTGCCTTCTTTGAAGTAGGAGACGATTCTAGAGAATTCTCTTTGAAGCCCCTGAACTTTCCTGACTTCCCTGCCCTGGCTCCAAGCTGGCTACAGGAACAATGCAGTGGTGACAAGTCCTTTGTGCGAAGTCAGAGCACAACTTATTCAGTTACAAGTGGGGCTGTGCCCAGCTCCGCCATCTCATCCTGCTAGCAGATGGCACTTTCAGGCACACCTAATCCTGTACTGTATGACTGTCTGGGAGGAATTCACAAAGTCTAACTGCCAACTACACTCAATCATGTGACCTAGGACAGGCTGCAGACACCAAACACGAAAGGGCAGAAAAATGCCAATTTTCTAAAAGTGACATTTTAAAAACTTAAAATTTTAAATCCTACTTTGCCATTAAAGAGTATTTATAATTACAGTTTCATAGATATCAACCATGAAATGCCTACCTGTTCCCAATCAAAACTTAGCACTTATTCAATGTAATAAGGCAACCCAATGTTATAGGACAGGTAGGCCGAAATAGTACCTTTGTGTAATTTGCGGACTTATTTCCTGAAATGTTTGGGAAAATTACATGAAATTATGTGAGGTGTGTAAGAGGTTTTTGGCCTGTATCTTGAGTCACCTTTCGAGACAACTGCACAACGCACATAGAAAAGTTACTTTAGATATTATAACTAGAAGGGCTTTAGCACAATATATCTCTCTGAGAAATGTTCTGCTCGAACCAGTCCCCAACAGACAATATTCAAGCAAAAGCTCCCTCCTATTGGTCTGATGACTGGTGGTCGCTGGAATTGGGACCAGCCTGACCCCCAAAAAGGCAGTGCAAAATTTGCGATACTGATTGATGATGCCCTCTATGAGAGAACAAGAAAACTCCATCTTTGGTTCCAGTTTTGGAATTATGCGCCTGCTTAGAAGAGCTTTTCAATAGCTGCCTTTTTAGTCCAGACAATCCATCACTCAGGCACTTATTATTAGTCACCTAGACTATGGAAACACCCTTATGGTCGCATCAAATGAAGCTTCTTTAGCTAAGCTTTAGGTGGTACAAAATACCGCTGCTGGTCTGATCTGCAATCTACCACCCCACTCTCCATCACAGTCCACATTGAAACTCGTGCATTGGTTTCCGATAAAAAAACGTTCTTTATTCAAACTTCTCTGCCTTGTACATAAGTTCCTCTTTGGAAATGGGCCAACCCATCTACAGAAGAAATTACAGTTTTATTCTCCTACGTGCAACCTCAGATCCAGTGGACACTTCTTCCTTTAGTTCAAATAACTATATTTTGCCCTCTAGGGCCATAAAAGTGTGAGTGCAAATACAAAAGTATATAATAAATAAGTAAGGAAAAACAATACAGTACAGTCTGACATGAGGCAATCATGGGTTACAAATAATTACCAAAAGAGCCATGATAAGTTCAGTTGTCAACTTGCATAATCAAGATAAGTTCCTAAAAATAACAATAGAAAATTGTTGCACTACAATTTAATACGAACAAGATAAAATCAGAGGACCACAGGGTATTTAAGGAAGGGGTAGTGTCTTTCTGTGCATTATGCACATAGCCCCCAGAAACATGGCTACAGATATGGTGAGCGATAAGCTACAATCAGACCTCAAAATATGAAGTGCAGCCAAGTGGCTATGCTGATGTAAACACTTACAGGTGGGAGCTAACCAAAGTCTACGTGGGCGGGCAAAGGCTGGGCAAGCAAACAAAACATGTGCAGCACTCTCAACTGAAGAAGAGCATGCAGGGCAGTGTCAATAGCCCCAGCGGTCCAACTCTTGGTAAAAGTTCTTAACGGGAGGGTGCCCACTCTATATTGGAAGTATAACTCACTGTCAGTAGGGGCAGCCACCTGGTCCCAACATGGCTCCTAACTTCTCAAAGGATTGAAATCAAGAAATTCTCGGGCCAGTTTGAGTAAGTCAGCTCTTCTTTGATCGTGTGTCTCTGTTGTTGACCAATAAAGCTTCTTCAAGCAGTTTTTTAGATGGGAAACAGGTAGTGGCAGCACGGTTCCAAAGGTCAGTTCCCTATAGTGTGGAGTAACTCTTTGATGTTCAGCAGCCAAGGTATTTTAGCAAGATGACCTGCTTGCATGACATCCTGTAGGGTTAAGGCACAGTGAGCAAGTTCTGGGGTAGACCCTAGCCTCCCCCAGTATAACAGAGGACGCAACCTGGCTTTACCAGCGAGACGACTTACACCCATGTCCATAAAGAGCGGTACCAAAGGGGTGCTAGGGGGAAGAAGTGCAAGATTCCGAGAAAAAAAAATTGGTGCTAGTAAGTATATCAAAGTTTGAGAAACCTCACAGCTTATGCCCGTATAAAGCTGAGCCCAAGGCCCTAGCCTCATAAAGTTAAAGCGCAGGCGGGATAGGATTGGTGTAGAAGGCCTTGTATTACTTGAGAACTGCCCCCGTTTCTTGCTTGAGTTTTAGGGAAGATTTGATGAGATGAGGTTTCCAGGACATAAGCCCACTAAAGGTAATGCCCAAGTAGGTAAAGCTAGCCACCATTTCAAGAGGTGCCCCACCAATACTATACCCTTTTTTAAAGATTTGTGGGGATTGAATGCCATTAGCTTTCTTTTAGACATGTTGATCTCCAGTCCCCTAGCAAGACAGAACTCCTCGAAGTGTACCAAGAGTCTCTGTATCCCGCTCGGCGTCTTAGAGATAAACAGCGTTTCATCAGCAAATAAAAGTATTGGGGTTTTAATTCGTACTTCATCCCCGCCGTATTCGCACTGCCAGATACGGGGGAAGATCTTTTTTCTTATTGGGCCCCAGAGAATCATGCTGGTACTACACATGGTACTGATAAAAACAAATGGTCTCGAGGGTTGAGATACATGGGACTGCAATTCCCAGAATGCCTGTGCAGTAATATAATGGCATGGCAGCAGCAGTAACCAGGGACAACAGACTAAAACCACTTGAGAAAGACGGAGAGTTGAAACGCGTCGTGGTGTCTGGCGCTGTGTTGTTTGATTAATCAAAAATAATCTAGTTAATGGAGCCTCCGGGAGTGCAGCGCTTCTTCTTATGTAGCAAATATTAGAGGGTTTGTGGTCTTTTTCTCCCCCACGCTGGCACCAGCAGGTGAGAGATGCTTTTTAGACTACCTTGCTTTGGGATTTAAAATAAAGCAACCTCACCTGGTACATGTGGCAACTTTAAAGAGATCAGAAAAAGTCACGGAGTTGGTGAGGAGATACCAATCTCTTATGTTTGTACACAGGAGACCAGGACAGGTCAGGGCTTCAAAATGCGCCTAGCATGACTCTGTACTTGAAGGACAGTCTCTTCATGACATGGTGAGCATGTGTCCTTCATGAATGTATCCACAATACCGATGCGACCCTTCACTGAATTCGATTCAGTAGGCAAGGGCCGGAAGGTTTGTGAAAAAATACTTTTCAGTCACCGCATTAACAACTTGTCCTCAGAGTAAATAACAGACTGGGGAATGCTAATTGAAGCGTCCAGTTGTTCTCTGGAATGAGGCCTCATTGTTTTTTAATTGAAATGCACAAACTGCTGTAATGTGAACTCTGCATGTTAATTGGTGAACACTGCACAATAAATCAGCACTGTGCTTTAAGGAACTGGACAGCTGTAATCCTCCCAGGAATCGTGCTGATATTACACATGGTGTTGGTAAAAACAAATGGCCATCAGGTTTTAGAGACATGGGACTGCAATTTCCAGAATGCCTTTGCAGTAATATAAAGGCATGGCAGCAGCAGTAACGAGGGACAACACAGGGCGGCTCCTCCACGTGGGCGGAGGAGCGTCGCCCCACTGCTTTCTCGCAGTGCGAGAAGCAGAAACATAAAATGGTATAAATACCATTTTATGTTTCTGCTTCTCTCACTGCGAGAAAGCAGAAGAAGGGTTTGGTTGGGGGAGGAATGGCTTGCCCAATGTTGTGGGAGCTGACTGTTTGGTCTGCCCCACGGCTGACCAAACCAGTCATGAGCACTCTCCCGTTTTCTCCATGTAGGCTGCATGCAGCCTGCATGGAGAAAACGGCCTCCCCATAGACGTCTGTGCGGACGGCGTCCTAGCCAATCACAACGCTGCCTTTGCAGGTTGTGATTGGCTTAGGGGAGGAGAGGAAGGCTGCCTGCTTCTGCTTCCTGTGAGCAGAGAGAGGAGACACGGGACCGGAGGCAAAGGTAAGTTTTAATTTTTTTTTTATTATTAAATTAACTCTCCCCCCCGACCCCTGCCCCCCACCGCCCCCTCCCCGTGCGACCCCCCTCACCGCGCGACCCCTGCGCCCCCCCCCCAGTCATGCCCGCCGCGACTGCCCCTCCTTCAGAAAAGCAAAGAGCAAAAGCAGACCACGAAGAGCCATCAATCACTTCTCCAGCCTTCAAAGTTTCCATCCGAGCGCTGCATGTGTTTGGGACATTTAGGCAGAGGGGACCAGAGTCGGGGAAATGAAGCTCAAGCACGCTTGCTGCCTCGCTTACCTACTGGGCTTTGTGTCAATCTGCATCATTTCAGGTAAGGCTTTTTGGTTCTGCTGTGGTCCGTCTTTTGAGCTTTATTGGGTGATTTTTATAATGCCCGCAGATTTGAATAGGCGCCATATGGCTTCCTTTGCACCTGTGGCATTCCAGGCATCCACATATGGGTAAAACGCGTGCTCGGGGCATACCTGCATATTTCATATTGCAAAAATAAAGGAGGCACGTGTCTGCTCAGCTGATCTCCTCGCGCCAGACAGTGTTGTCAAACGTATACCATGCTCATTGATACTAGCGAATGCACAGATGCAGCTTTTGCAGATTAGTGCACCTTGTGTTCAGGGCTGCACGTGTATCAGTTCTTAATGAACCAAGTAGCATTAGGAATACTGCTTCTTTCTTCCGCTAAAATGAGTTATTTTCAACGCAGAGCGGCATTCAGCACTTGCGTGTGTCTAAGGACTGCCTAGAGCAGGTGTTGCTTGTCTGGGCCTTTGGGCAGTGTTTTACATGGGCTGAGTGTCGTGACCTCTGCCTAGAGTGCTGGGCATAGGGTTTGTGCCTGTTTCTATGTTATTATCCATATCTTTGAAATCGCGACAAAAAAACTGGGTTGGTGGTGCAGTGGTGGCCTCAACATTTCCCTCTCCCGAGCTTGTGAGACGAACGGACTAATTTGTGGCGATGCTGGTGATGTCCGATGAGGGAGTTCGGAGCTGTGCCGATTGTGTTGCATTTTATGTGAGAGCAGTTCATCGGTATTCGGGAGTTGGCGCTGCAAGGTCACACTCCACCCGAGATCGTTGTGAGCGTTTGTGGAGTGGGGTTCGGGTGCCATGGTTTTGTGTCTTGTGAGGTCTATTTTTATAGTGTGTGGTGTACGTGGAGTTGAACCAAGTTTTTTAGTGTATCTGGACCCTTCTGTATACCAGCATTCGTAATGTATATTCCTTCATATTATTATTAAAGGCAGAAAATGGGCTGACAGTGTAGATAAACACACAGCATAGGTTGTCATGCAATCTGTGATTTTTTTTTTAATTAGGTTGTTGAATCCATTAGAAAACGGGAGCTGTTACCAGGCAGCGGGGTTGCTGAAAGTTAAAGGTAACGGTACAACAAAGTATGGCGGCATAGGCACTTTACTTGTTTCCGTTCTGGGGACTTTGGCACAAACACGGAGGCTTCTGGCCATCTCCATCTTCCTAGCACAGGGCCTAGAGTGGATTTGTTCGAGGCCGAGGGACGTGGTCTGCAAGTCTTTTAGGCGCCTGTTGTCCTGTATTTGGTACTGGGAGGAGGGTACTGATGGTACTGATGAGCTCTTCGCAGGTTGTATTGAGATTGAGACGCTTTGTGAATGCTGCCAGATACGATGTGGCTGAGGGTGTGTGGACGGTGTTGGTAATGAGGTGCACCGAGCGCTGTGTTGTGCACGTTTACAATGCCATGTTCTCTTAGTTCGACTTAGAATTGTTGGGGCCCTTCCCTGACGTGTATTGTTACCCACCTTAAAAGCATTCATTTAACTAGGTCGGTTGGATGAAAACTGAGTGATCTGGCCACGTTGGGTTTCGAACCTGTGAGTATTAGGGCACACTCTGACTTCTACATTAACCAAGAGAGCCGTGACACACGAATTACCATCAGAATATTTAAATTTCATTTTTGAGGATTGCTATATTGTGCATTAAGGATCTTTCGTTCAATGCTGTTCTTTGGTGCATACTGATGTATGTGAGACGTGTAGAGTGCATGTCTACCAAGTAAAGTCTGAAGAAAAACTGCACGCTTATTTCACACAAGGGAGAATTGTTTTCATGCTTAAATATAATTTTTCCTTTAATTTATGAAGGGAACACACACAGCCACACATTGTTGAACAGCGTTCTCAGACCAATACACATTACTTTAAGGAATTTCTATCAGGATTGCCAGTACGCATAACTTAACAATACCTAATCTGCTCCAACTCCTGTAGAAAAAGAGAGCCGGATCACGTGTAGTACACTACATGATATGGGTGCATATGTCTAACGTGGAATGAGTTGAACAGGCATGACTGAGACACTTTGAAGACCACTACCCCTTCCATGAGCCTCAGCAATATTTAATTTACAGACTCACAATTTCAGAACTGAAACATATTTTCGATATTATTTATAAAAACATCATGGTTACTCTCCATTGACAAAGCCAAAAGTCCTGTCTCGTTTAAAATGTATGCCAGTTGCTGGGTTATATATCTGGATGCAGACACTTTAACAACTGCTTCTTGCTTTCTCAAATACGCTTGAAAATGAACTATTTGCCCACTATGTTTTCAAACTTTTCTCGGGGGAAGAACCCCCCCAAAACCCCTTTATGATGGTGTGCTCGCAATGCTCGCTTGCCACAAGGCACTCACCAGAACTTTTACGCCACACCACTTTCAAATGTCACCAGCCGCCACTGGACAACAGACTAAAACCACTTGAAAAAGACCGAGAGTTGAAACATGTTGTGGTGTCTTGTGCTGTGTTGCTTGATTAATAAAAAGAATCTATATATATACATCTATATATATGTGAATGTTTATATATACATATAAAAAATATATATAGTACTACTATAAAAAGCACATTATATATATAAGTAAGTGATTAAACGCATCTTACTGAATGCATGGGTTACTGACTAAACTGTGTGAATGTCTGTATCCGTCTGTCTGTTGGTGTATAAGTGGATGAATGGATTTGCGAATAGCTACATGAGTATCTATATGGGTTATTGATTGGTTCTCTGAGTATCTGTATGGGTGCCTGAGTGTTTGTGTAGGTGGGGTGTGTGTGTGACTCTGTACATAGATGTGTGAGTGGGTGATTCACTGGGTGCATGATTTGAAGAGTGCATCTGTGATGGACTGCTTGGGTGGGTGAGTGTGTGTATGGGTGTGTTAGTGAGTGAATGTATATGTCAGTGGTACATGTGCGAGTAACTACATATGTAAAAGGCAGTATATATGTGTGTTAGAGTATTTAAATGGCTATAAGTGAGAGTGTGTGATTGTGAGAGTGGCTGTATGGATGCGTGTGTGCTTGTATCAGTTATTGTATAAGAGCGTAAGAATGTGCTAGTATTTGTATGAGTAAGTGAGCTGGTGTGTGTATAACTGTATAGGTGAGTAAATGGGTGTGTGATTATTTTTTTGCATGACTGACTAGGTGTGTGAGTACCTCTATGGATGAGTGGCGGTGTGTGAGTGTTTATATAGGTGTATGAGTGCATATGATAGTCCTGTACTGAGTGACCGTAAGTATGTGTGACTGTACGGGTGAGTGTGTAGATGTGTGTGTGTAGACCTAAGAATCATTGAGTGGGTATGTAGTTATTGGTATTGGAGTGTGTATGGTTTTGAGAATGGCAGTCTGTAATTTAGAGTGGGTGTATCAAAAGTTATATTAGGGTGTGAGAAGATGCATAAAATTAACACATGGATGATGTCATCAGCGATGTCATCAGTGATGTCATTTGAGATGTCATCAGTGATGTCATCAGTGATGTCACTGACCATGTCATGAGTGATGTAATATGTGACGTCATCAGCAGTGCATTGCGGGGCGCGAGTTATAGTTAGCTGAACTAACTATAACGGGGGAATTTCACGGGTTTTGTACGAGTGAAATGTCCAACTAACTATAACTGTCCCTAAAACCTATGGTTTTTTCAGTGAATTTCAAAGGTTTTTTAAATGCTAATTTCTAACTATAACGTGTCTGAAACCTATGGTTTTTTCAGTGAATTTCAAAGGTTTTTTAAATGCTAATTTCTAACTATAACGTGCCTGAAACCTATGTTTTTTTCAGTGAATTTCAAAGGTTTTTTAAATGCTAATTTCTAACTATAACCTGCATGAAACCTATGGTTTTTTCAGTGAATTTCAAAGGTTTTTCAAATGCTAGTTTGTAACTATGCCTACAGAAGTAGGACATGTGAAGAAAGAAGAAAAAACGCACAGAAAGAAGCAAAAGAAATGTCGAAAGAAACAGAAGTCCACAAAGACGAAGACAAAGCCAGGAAGAAGCAAGACATGTGCAGAAAGAACCAACAGAGGAGCAGAAAGAGGCCTTGTTGCAAAATCATCCTATGCCCACAACTTTTCCAGACGTGTACTGGTGGTAACTGACTCTGACTAACCAGGCCTAGAGCCAGTGCTATGGTAAAAGACACTTAGAATACAGTTAAAACACCTACATACAATAGGGAACACTATGCGTTGGGGTACCCCTGTGATTAGCATGACCTCCTCTGTAAGTCCCTAGTACATAATAGGGCAGGGGGATTAAAACTACCTCTTAAAACGCGCTACAAGGCGCGTTTGCACAGTGGTGAAGGGAGGGGGGGCCTAAGGTGACATGTGTCCAAACACGCCCCGTTGCGCGTTTTAAGTTGCAGGATTAAGTCCCCTTGAATCCTGAGGGTCCCTGGGGCCAAACTAGCCCCCCAGGTACCTACAGTTAGGACCACAGAGCTGAGTTGCAGAGAGGCGTTCCGAGGCCACGCACCTTTTTTCACCTCTCTGCAACGCAACTCTGTTGTGCTTACTGGAGGTACCTGGTGGGCTAGTTGGCCCCCAGGGTCCCTCAGGATTCAAGGGGAATTAATTCCCCAACTTAAAACGCACCACAGGGCGTGTTTGCGCACATGTCACCTGAGGCCCCGCCCCCTTCCTTCACTACTGTGCAAACGCGCCCCGTGGCGCGTTTTAAGTTGGGGGATTAGGTCACCTTGAAACCCTGAGGGTCCCTGGGGCCCAACTAGCCCACCAGGTACTTCCAGTAAGCGCCACAGCCCTGCGTTGCAGAGAGGTGGTCCAAGGCCTCGCCCCTTTTTACACCTCTCTGCAACGCAGCTCTGTGGCGCTTACTGGAGGTACCTGGTGGGCTAGTTGGACCCCAGGGACCCTCAGGATTCAAGGGGACTTAATCCCCCAACTTAAAACACGCCACAGGGCATGTTTGCACACATGTCACCTCAGGCCCCGCCCCTCCCTTCACCACTGTGCAAACGCGCCCCGTGGCGCGTTTTAAGTCGGGGATTAACACCCCTTGAATCCTGAGGGTCCCTGGGGTGCAACTAGCACACCAGCTACCTCCATTAAGCGCCACAGAGCTGCGTTGCAGAGAGGTGTAAAAGGGGCGTGGCCTCAGAACACCTCTCTGCAACGCAGCCCCTGGCGCATACTGGAGGTTCCTGGTGGGCTAGTTGGCCCCCAGGGACCCCCAGTATTCAAGGGGAATTCGTTCCCCCTCTGCAAACGCGCCAGGGGGCGCGTTTGCAGAGTGCTGCCAAGGAGGGGGCGTGGCCTCCGGCGCGATGCCGGATTTTTTTTAAAAAGGGGGCTGTGTGGCCCCCCTTCTTTTTAATTATTTTGGGCCCTGGGGACCCCATCCCCCAGGGCCTGACCCCCTTTTATTTATTTATTTTAAAAATGGAACGGGAAGGGGACCGCGTGGGCCCCCCTCCCGTGGCCAATTTCGGCCCGGGGACCCCATCCCCAAGTCATTGCCACCTATTAAAAAAAAAAGAAGAAAATTCATGGAGGGGGGCTGCGTTGCCCCCCTCCACAGGCCTCCTTAGGCCCCGGGGACCCCATCCCCCGGGGCCGGCCTTTTTTTAATTATTTTTTTTTCCTTAATTTGGGGAGGTGGGCCACGTGGCCCCCCCTCCCGGGCCACTACTTGCCCCGGGGACCCCATCCCCGGGGGCAGGCCCTGTCCGTTGGAGACCGTGGGGGGGTCCCCAATCCCCCCACGGTCCCGCCGGCTCCCCGCGTCCCTCGGTAGCCGGCATTGCTTTTCCACATGGGGAGCTGCTAACATGCAGCTCCCCGTGTGGAAAAGCATTTGGCTTTGAATTTTGGCTGAGTGAGCAGGTTTCCTGCTCTCTCTTCCAAAATTCAAAGCAAGTTTGCTATGGCAGGGCGGGAGCCGCGAGGCTCCCGCCCTGCCATAGCAAACTACAGTGTCCCGGGGGTAGGCACCCCGGGACACTGCAGGAGCCGGCCCTGGGGGTTGGTGGTCCCCAGGGCCATCACTGGCTCCAGGAGGGGGCCGCACGGCCCCTCCCAACATCTACAAAGCCCCGGGGAGGTGGTGGTCCCTGGGGCTTCGGGGTCCGAAACGGACTCCCACATCTTTTATTAGTGCCCCGGGAGGTGGCGGTCCCCGGGCGTGTGGGGGCTGGAGCCCCCACATAGGTAATTATTATTTAAAAAAAGAAGCCCCGGGGTGGCGGTCCCGGAGCTGCGGGAGGGCCGAGAGCCCTCCCGCACCATTTTTTTTTAAAGCCCCGGGGGGTGGCGGTCCCCGGGGCTTGGGGGGGCCTTAGAGGCCCCCCCATATAATTATTAATAAACGCACGCATGCCCCCGGGACTTAGCCCACCCGGGGGCCAATTAACCACGAAGCGCGGGAGACCGCGCTTCGTTTTTTTTTTTTATCGGCAGGCCTAGTGGGTCAGGGTGTTTCTACCCTGCCTCCTTTTTGCGTTTTGCGCGTTAGTTTCTCTGATTTTTTGTGCCTCGGTTCTACTGAGGCACAAGATGGCTGCCAAAACTTCCTGGTTTGGAGTGTTGACAGCCAATTACCATACAGCTCGTGATCGGGAGGGTACGCGGACCCTACGCGGCCATAGATATATATGTGATTTTATTTCTGATTTTCTCAGGAACTACTGAACGGATTTACACCATTTAAGCAAAAGGCACGACTCTGAACCAAGGGCTACCTCTTTGCCAAATTTGGTGTAATTCCCTTCAGCAGTTCGGGCTGTAGCTGCGATGAAAGGTTCCTATGGAAAATTGCATGGGGAAAACACGTTTTGGGACCCCCTTTTTTCTCGGCCCCCGCTTGACGAAACACCCCGAGACTTTCAAGATAGGAGCGGACCGGAGCGGGCCACAAAGTTTGAAAATTTCGCGAAGATTCGTCAACCGGCGCCAAAGTTATTTCAAATAGAATGTTGCGGATTTCCTATGGAAAATAGGTCCAAACTATAACTATCTACTGGCGACCGCCAGTAGATAATATATATATATATATATACACACAGACTAGGGTGGATGTCTATAAATATATAAGAAAACTCAAACTAAAAAAATTCCATAATTTGAGACCTACAAGCATAGAACCACCAATACTAAGTCCAACAATCCAGGATATGGCGCACCCTCTTTTGGTGTCTGATGTAAATCTATTCACCTAAGTGTTCAGGCCAGTCCTTTGGGAGCAACTGTTTATGTTGCCACTCCAGAAACCGAAACCAGTGATCCGAGGGCAGAGGCCCTGCAGATGGCACACGAGGTGGGGTGCCCAGCCGTGTGCACCGGCGGGGCAGCGAAGTGACAAGCACCACAACCCACAAAAAAGGCAACGAGGGCACTGAATAACACAGGATCTTCTCTTTGTATCTGGCAGGAACAACGAAGTTAAAATGCCCTAGTACCTAAATGTTGAATTAGATGCCGCTTCTGCCTCCCGTACCCTGGAGGCGGCACATGGGTCACGCGGTACGGTCATACTGCGGTGGGACGCACACTCGTTGACCTCTCATGGCACTGCTCCACACTTCAGGGAGGACGCTTTCCATTATCTATGTTTTCTGATGACATGTCGCGCCGGCCCCGTCCAACAACAGAACTCCTTTAGATCCAAGCAGACTCTTCCACTCTCTCACCGGAAGTGAAACTAGGCCACGCGGACACTTTCACAATACAACAGCCGGGAATGCACTTTTCGGTAAAAAAACCACATTCCTTCCTCCTAATTAATCAAATAAACGTCTCACTGAAGAACAGGGGCCAACTTCGATCGGTAAACAGCCGTTACAACGGCTTTTTTACTTTGCGATACCATTACAACGCATGCATTACCACGCATGCGTTGTACATCACGAAGTCATTACTACGCATTTTTTTATAACGCATGGTCATTTACCACGCATGCCTTTACAACAAATTTTGTTGTAAAGGTATGTGTGGTAAATGACCATGTGTTCTAAAAAACATGTAGATGATCCATGTCGTTGTAAGGAAACAGAGGCTGTTCCGTTTCCTCACAACGACGTGCACTGCCTCTCAGAGATGACGTGAAGCAGGAACTACGAGGAGAGAGGAACCATGAGGAGTGAGAGGTAAGGGGGATTGGGCATGGGGTGGGGGTTTCTTTTCTAGGGTTTAGGATAGTGCAGTGGTGTTTGGGTGTTGTAGGGGGTCGTGCTGGGGGTAGTGTTTTAGGGTTTAGGGTAGTGCAGTGGTGTTTGGGTAGTGTAGGGGGTCGTGCTGGGGATAGTGTTTTAGGGTTTAGGGTAGTGCAGTAGTGTAGGGGGTCATGCTGGGGGTAGTGTTTTAGGGTTTAGGGTAGTGCAGTGGTGTATGGGTAATGTAGGGGTCGTGCTGGGGTAGTGTTTTAGGGTTTAGGGTAGTGCAGTGGTGTTTGAGTAGTGTAGGGGGTCATGCTGGTGGTAGTGTTTTAGGGTTTAGGGTAGTGCAGTGGTGTTTGTGTAGTGTAGGGGGTCATGCTGGGGGTAGTGTTTTATGGTTTAGGGTAGTGCAGTGGTGTTTGGGTAGTGTAGGGGTCGTGCTGGGGGTAGATTTAGGGTTTAGGGTAGTGCAGTGGTGTTGGGTAGTGTAGGGAGTCGTGCTGGGGGTAGTGTTTTAGGGTTTAGGGTAGTGCAGTGGTGTTTGTGTAGTGTAGGGGGTCATGCTGGGAGTAGTGTTTTATGGTTTAGGGTAGTGCAGTGGTGTTTGGGTAGTGTAGGGGTCGTGCTGGGGGTAGATTTAGGGTTTAGGGTAGTGCAGTGGTGTTGGGTAGTGTAGGGAGTCGTGCTGGGGGTAGTGTTTTAGGGTTTATGTTAGTGCAGTGGTGTTTATGTAGTGAAGGGGGTCATGCTGTGGGTAGTGTTTTAGGGTTTAGGGTAGTGCAGTCGTGTTTGTGTAGTGTAGAGGGTCGTGTTTTAGGGTATAAGGTAGTGCAGTGGTGTTTGGGTAGTGTAGGGGGTCATGCTGGGGTTAGTGTTTTAGGGTTTAGGGTAGTGCAGTGGTGTTTGGGTAGTGTAGGGGGTCGTGCTGGGGATAGTGTTTTAGGGTTTAGGGTAGTGCAGTGGTGTTTGTGTAGTGTGGGAGGTCATGCTGGGGGTATATTTAGGGTTTAGTGTAGTGCAGTGGTGTTTGGGTAGTGTAGGGAGTCGTGCTGGTGGTAGTGTTTTAGGGTTTAGGGTAGTGCAGTTATGTTTGGGTAGTGTAGGGTGTCGTGCTGGGGGTAGTGTTTTAGCACTATTTTTTCTTTCTACAGCACTAACCATAATTTCTATGACAAAATGAACCCCCTCATTTTGTTCCTTTTTAAATTAAATGTTTTAAGAGTTACCAGTTTATTCCAATCAAGATGGCTTCAGGTGTGCCATAATTTTGTCATAAGTAAGACTGTTAGCACTCTAGTTGTTCTTTAGAACACTCTGGGAAGTTGCAGTAGAACACAAAGGCATCAACTGACAGGCTGCTCCTGTTGAAATATAACAGGAAGATATTTGAGATCACACTTGAAACATGTCCTAATTTTTCTTTCTACAGCACTAACCATAATTTCTATGACAAAATGAACCCCATCATTTTGTTCCTTTTTAAATTAAATGTTTTAAGTGTTACCAGTTTATTCCAATCAAGATGGCTTCAGGTGTGCCATAATTTTGTCATAAGTAAGGCTGTTAGCACTCTAGTTGTTCTTTAGAACACTGTGGGAAGCTGCAGTAGAACACAAAGGCATCAACTGACAGGCTGATCCTGTTGAAATATAACAGGAAGATATTTGAGATCTCACTTAAAACATGTCCTAATTTTTCTTTCTACAGCACTAACCATAATTTCTATGACAAAATGAACCCCATCATTTTGTTCCTTTTTAAATTAAATGTTTTAAGTGTTACCAGTTTATTCCAATCAAGATGGCTTCAGGTGTGCCATAATTTTGTCATAAGTAAAGCTGTTAGCACTCTAGTTGTTCTTTAGAACACTCTGGGAAGCTGCAGTAGAACACAAAGGAATCAACTGACAGTCTCTGCCCTTGTTGGATGTACATGTTTTACTGCAAATGTCAGACTTCATTCTCACATGACTGAGAAAGATAATGTGAATTTACAGAAAATATGCTCTCATTTTAGCTTCTGGAGCACCTTCCAAAACTGTATGGGACAAGCATGTGAAAATAGTTTTCTCTCAAACATGATTCATGATATCCCAGCAGAAGGTTTTTCACAGGGTAAAATCACCTTAGAACACACCACAATTCCTGAAATTAGTATGGTACCATCAACAAATGAATTCTATTGTAACTAAAGTCTGTTATCACCCTTTATAGTTCTCCTTTTGGTAACCCTCAAAATATTCGATTCACTACAATGCATTTCAATGGGGTACTATCATTTATATTGGTCCCAAGATGGCTGCCAGCAATTCCAGGATGAAGTGCTGACAGCCAATCAGATCTCACGATGACATGTGTGGTTAGGCTCCGCCCAGATATATATGTGTTTTCTTTTTCAAATTTCTCAGAAACTACTGAACGGATTTACACCATTTAAGCAAAAGGCACGACACTGAACCAAGGGCTACCTCTTTGCCAAATTTGGTGTAATTCCGTTCAGCAGTTCGGGCTGTAGCTGCGATGAAAGGTCCCTATGGAAAAATGAATGGGGAAAACACGTTTTTCCTCGGCCCCCGCTTGACGAATCACCCCGAGACTTTCAGGATAGGAACGGACCGGAGCGCCCCAACAAGTTGGAAACTTTCGCGAAGATTCGTCAACCGGCGCCAACGTTATTGCAAATAGAATGTTGCGGATTTCCTATGGAAAATAGGTCATAACTATAACTATCTACTGGCGACCGCCAGTAGATATATATATATATATATATATATATATATATATATATATATATATATATATATATATATACCAAACAAAGACTCTCCTTCCAGAGGTCACAGGCCCGTAGAGGGGTGGCGCGATGCCGGCGGAGAAAACCGGTAACTCAATATTCATCAACAGCGGGGTTGCCAATCGGGCTCTCGGGTTAACGCACAAAAACCAAGCAGAACTCCAGAGTTAGAAATGGGGGTTTATTTTTGTCATAAACCCTCCGTGACGCGTTTCGACTCCGTAGAGTCTTGATCACACAGTGGGGCAACCAAAAAGGCAGTTGTTTACATACACTTCCTGTAGCTACTAGACACAGAAAACGGACATTTTTGCGCACGTGATATTGTGCATCAAATTACATGGTCGCCATTTGTAAATGGTAAAACAAATTACGGTTTGTTACAAAATTTCTTGAACAGAACACAAAGTGTGTAAGACCATGTTTCACCCCAAGCACACTGGCTTATATATGTGTGTATACTGTGTGTGCTGTCAGTCCCATTGGTTTGTACTGAGGCATGCTGGTCTGTGTAGTTCAGTCGGTAATACAGGTTATCTAGTGGCTTCGTACAGTCCTGACTGTGTTTAAATCTAAGTTAAATTAACGTGCGCATATTGTGCTTTAATACCGCTCGTAATAGTCATCCCAAATATAATGGAAAGTGTACGAACAAAACTGAGTAGTTTTGGCACTGCTTTTAGTAATCCCCTGATTAGTGGGGTTTTACTACGTTGTTACTAGGCTCTAAAAGTGCGGTTCGACTAAACTGTACAGCCCGTGCGATATAAACGTCTCTGTGTTATGCTGTTTGTAACTTAATCAGAAGACACTATCACACCTGTGTATCTAGAATAACTGAATGTGGAAAAAGAGCAAACGAGAAGTGTGATCTAGCAACTGCGGCTGCTTGCCTGTGGTGTTATATTATTGTGCCCCTCTACCATCGCTATGTATCTATAACCTAAACTGTGGTGATATACCAAGTACAGTGAAATACAATTGAATAATAATAACAAAGCACAAATTTAACAATACAAAGAAAATTCTTATCTGTGGACATGGTTGCTGCAGAATGATGTCTCGAAGAAACATCATAACCTGGACGAAGAATTGGCTATACACTTACAAGAGAACTAGATAGCAATAGTGCCCAGGCCAAGTAATGACAGAGAAAAGTTAGGAATTGATTATTCTTAAAATGCCCTATAGTGAATTGTGATTTTCAGGATTATTATGACTGTGCATGACTCTTTTCTTTCGCTTTTAATCTTTTACAGGAGGAAAGGAAGGGACCATGTCTCGTGCCTGTGACAGAGGGATCCCTAACCTTTTCTTCGAGACATCATTCTGCAGCAACCATGTCCACAGATAAGAATTTTCTTTGTATTGTTAAATTTGTGCTTTGTTATTATTATTCAATTGTATTTCACTGTACTTGGTATATCACCACAGTTTAGGTTATAGATACATAGCGATGGTAGAGGGGCACAATAATATAACACCACAGGCAAGCAGCCGCAGTTGCTAGATCACACTTCTCGTTTGCTCTTTTTCCACATTCAGTTATTCTAGATACACAGGTGTGATAGTGTCTTCTGATTAAGTTACAAACAGCATAACACAGAGACGTTTATATCGCACGGGCTGTACAGTTTAGTCGAACCGCACTTTTAGAGCCTAGTAACAACGTAGTAAAACCCCACTAATCAGGGGATTACTAAAAGCAGTGCCAAAACTACTCAGTTTTGTTCGTACACTTTCCATTATATTTGGGATGACTATTACGAGCGGTATTAAAGCACAATATGCGCACGTTAATTTAACTTAGATTTAAACACAGTCAGGACTGTACGAAGCCACTAGATAACCTGTATTACCGACTGAACTACACAGACCAGCATGCCTCAGTACAAACCAATGGGACTGACAGCACACACAGTATACACACATATATAAGCCAGTGTGCTTGGGGTGAAACATGGTCTTACACACTTTGTGCTCTGTTCAAGAAATTTTGTAACAAACCGTAATTTGTTTTACCATTTACAAATGGCGACCATGTAATTTGATGCACAATATCACGTGCGCAAAAATGTCCGTTTTCTGTGTCTAGTAGCTACAGGAAGTGTATGTAAACAACTGCCTTTTGGTTGCCCCACTGTGTGATCAAGACTCTACGGAGTCGAAACGCGTCACGGAGGGCTTATGACAAAAATAAACCCCCATTTCTAACTCTGGAGTTCTGCTTGGTTTTTGTGCGTTAACCCGAGAGCGCGATTGGCAACCCCGCTGTTGATGAATATATATATATATATGTTTTTACATGAAACAAAAAAATATTAACAAATCAATTCCAAAATAGTACATAAATTACTAAACAAATAAAATAAAAAAACAAAAAAGACATCTACAAAAAATATTATGGAAATTTAGAAACAAATAAAAATATAAACAAATACTATAAAATGAAAGTTAAACACAAATATTATTAATAAATATAATTAAACAATATTAGGAGATGTATTTGAGTCTGGGAATAATACATACACTATTCCCACTCCAGTTTATGCAACAGTAAAGAAAGTGTAGAACGTCAAAGGGGTTAAATATATTATTCCCACTCCAAACAGTATAACAGTAGGGAAGGTGTTGGACTTCAGAAGGGATACATTTACTATTCTCACACCAGTCTGTGTAACAGTAAGGAAAGTGCTGGATTTTGGAGGGGTTAAATTTACTATTCCCACTTCAGTCTGTGCATCAGTAGAGAAAGTGTTGGACTTTGGAGGGGTTAACATTACTATTCCCACTCCAGTCTTAGCGACAGTAGAGAAAGCGTTGGACTTCGGAGGGGTAACATTTACTATTCCCACCAGTCTGTACAACAGTAGGAAAAGCATTGAACTTCGGAGGGGATAAAATTACTAATCGTACTCCTCCACTCTAAGCAACAGTAGGGAAAGCGTTGAACTTTGGAGGGGTAACATTTACTATTCCCACTCCAGTCTGAGCAACAGTAGAGAAAGCGTTGGATTTCGAAGGTATTAAAATAACTATTCCTACTCCAGCCTAAGCGACAGTAGGAAAGGGTTGGACTTCAGAGGGCTAAGATGTATTATTCCCACTCCAATATAAGCGCCAGTAGGTAAACTACTTCATTTCAAACACATTACATATTTGCATAACCGTATTAATTTAGAAAAAACATAAAACTCTTAATATAAACATTATTACTTTGCATAAAATATATATATTTATATATTAAAAATTAAAAAACAACCAATTTACAAATTCCTAAACAATGTAATAACACATTTTCAATTTAAACTAATGATCATTTATGTAATACTTAGGGCCTGATTACGAGTTTGGTGGTAAGGGAATCGCTGTTGAAACGGCACCGGAAACCCCGTCTGCCATATTTTGATGTTGACGGTTTGTTGAACGAAAGACTGCCGGAGCACCGCCACCACCGCCAGTCATTCGCAGACCGTTTCGACAGTGGTAGGGGAAAAGCAGCTGTCAGAGGGCGGTACAGAGAAGTTTACCGCCGTCAGAATTACGAGTTGGCTTTCCCACAAGCCAATCGTGGCGGCAACGACCGCCTGCGCCAAGTCAGCGGAATTGAAGGAATTGGGGTGCATACTCACCCATTTCCTTTTCTTCCTTTGAGTCTCCCATGTGGATCCCTTCCTCCAGGTCCCCCCTTCACAGCAGCATCTTGCCCCTGAAGAAAACAACCCTGTTGGTGCTGAAATACAGGTAAGTCCGTTTTGCATTAGTTACCCATTGACTCGACTGGGCACATATGATCCGGACTCCAGCAATGGGAAAGTACTGGT
The DNA here is from genome assembly GCA_963921515.1 of Calotriton arnoldi. Lineage (NCBI taxonomy): Eukaryota > Metazoa > Chordata > Amphibia > Caudata > Salamandridae > Calotriton > Calotriton arnoldi. The sequence goes on from CAWUFW010014268.1 coordinate 94,733, forward strand.
AGTAGGTATTTTTTCAAGTGTCATGCATATGTGTACATTTAACACCTGTGCAGTCAAAATTTACACACCTGCATCGGAACACATGAAAAAATATTCCCCGCCGTCCGAAACACCGCTGCTGGCCCAGCAGTCACATAATATGGCAGGCGGGAGACCACGGCGGTCTTCTTGAAACTGCGTCATGGCGGTATTGTGGTAAGAACGTCAGATTTGTAATCAGGCCCTTAATTAAATTGCCACCCTCGACCCCTACAAGCCTAGCAACCCAAACCTAAAATCTAACTAAAATGAATTAGTATAAAACAATTTATATAATTAATAATCAAATAAATAACTAATTAACCATTATTAATTAATTGTTAATTATTAATTGCTTGACTTCCCACCCAACATTACATACCCAGCAGCCCACACCTAAAATATAACTAATATATATATATATATATATAATTATTACACAATTAACAAAATTATTTAGCAATTAAATATTTAATTATACATTAATAATAAAAAATTTTTTTTTAAATATTACCGAACTGCCTATCCTATAACCCTACAAACCTAGCAATCCAAAACTAAAATATAACTAAGCTAGTTCAGTATTACATAATGTATATAAATAATAATCACTCCAATAATTTATAATAATGTAATAACTAATTTTGAATTAATTATTACTTAATTACCTTTCCATCCTATATTCCCACAAATCCAGTAACCCGAACTGAACATTTAACTACAATATATGAACATTACACTATTAAAATAATTAATAATCAATTAAATAATTTATAATAAATTAAGGATTAATTGTTAATTAATTATTACCTAATTAACTTCCCACCCTATACTCCTACAAACATAGCAAGCACACCTAAAATATAATTCATTAAATGAGTATTAAAGAATATACATAATTAATATCAATCAAATACTTACTTAAAAATCATTAATTAATAATTAACTAATACTTAATTACCTTCCCACCCTATCCCCCTACAAACCCAACAACCCGCTACAACTCTATAAATTATTATTAACAATTACATAAAAAATTCTAAATCACTTAAAATTACAAACTAAATAAGACAAAATTATTAACAATTTTATGAACAATTATAAAACATAAAATTATTATATGAACAAAAACACATTAAAATAATTAAATAACAATTTAAACTCTTTACAAATATATTTTTGAAAATGATATTAACAACAACAATATTCTTAATCACAATATTACTTACCAAAAAAAATGATATTCTTGACAACGATATTTCTGCAGCACAATATTTTTGTATCATATTTGTTTTCCAACATTTTTGTATCCAGATATTAAAAACTTGATTTTTGTCCAAACACCGCTATTTCCATCCTCCTCTCCATTTAGCACACACAAAAACTAAAACAGTTTTTTACAATCTATTAGATACAATATATATACATTTGGACAATGGCAGCCACGTTCATAAGTGACATGCACACACACACACACACACAGACACACACACACACACACGCATACACACACATACATACATACTTATACACACAAACACAAAGAATACTTGGCCGCTTTATAGCACTAAAACTAGTGATTTTGAAAACCATGTTTCACACAGATGATGTCATACAAGTGAAATAATTTCCAACATTTTTGGAAGCTACTTATTTCCCCTCAATCCTCTGCCCCCTTTTAGGGGATGGGGCTGCCTACGTCCTCCTCCATTATCCCTGTCACCCTGACCAGACTACTGCCCATCATATTTAGTGATCTGTGCCGGCCATGCAGAGATCTATGCCTTCAGAGCACTGAAAATTTGCTGAGCAGCCGCCATGTTTTATGCAGAAGCGCAGCAAACTTTTTCTTTTTTCAAAAACAAACTTCCAAAATGGGGGTTTGTTTTTGAAAACAAAATACTAATGACTGACCTGATAGGTTATTTTTATTTTTTACTGTTTGGGGCTGCAAGGCTTCCCTGGTGGTCCCAAACAGAAACAAAATGCATCAGACCATGTGTTCTAAACAGGGCAGACAGTCTATTGTCCTGACCCCGACGGACCCAACTCCATTAGGCCATCGTGTATGGATATTGTCGACAGAGCCAGCAGGTGCAGGTGTGGGAAACATTACGGTCTACTGACTCTAAATAAAGTGGGCAGACTGTCAGTTTGGAGAACTAGATACTCCGCGACATTTGTGGTGGAGTACCCTATTGCCAAACTGTAAATGAGGCCCTTAGTCTTAGGGTCTTCTTACGAGTACGGCAGTCCTCAGAACGGCCGCACTCGTAGTGGCGGTCCGACCACAGCCACCACAGTGGGTCCGCCCGCAGTATTCTGAATGTGGCGGTCGGACCGCCAAAGGACCGTCGCCTCTGCCGGGATCCAGGATCCCGCTGAGGTGGTGCAGTGGAAAGGGGCAGCAATATGCTGGGAGTGCCACTGCGGTTCCGCCGAGCATATTACGAGTTGCCTGTCCACTGTCCATTTCATGGTGGTAGGCCTGCCATCAAAAGGTTTGGTGGAGAGGCAACCGGGCCCCCTGGCACTTCTGGGCCTGGGGGTGCATGCAGGGGGGCACAACCCCCTGGTATTGAACCTCTGTTCCTGCATGGTATGGCATGCCCGACATGGTGCATGCCACACCATGCAGGAACATGCTGCAGGCACTGTCACAGCGGCGGTCTGCTGTTAAGGCTCTCCTATGAGCCTTAAACAGATGCCTCCATGAGACTGCTGTAGCACCGCCCGCCATGGATTAAAGTCGTAATCCAGCAGGCGCACCACAGGCTTGGTGGTCCTCCTTTGGGCGCAGCGGTGGCGGGCCCACAGGAGGACCGCCAAACTCGTAATCAGGCTCTCAGTCTTCAGTCTCTTACCAAATGAATATATTTAGATAATGAAAGCAACAAGAAACCCTACTATACTTCACACTTACCCTTTTTTAATGACATTCCCTTCACGAAAGATAATCAAACCTGAACATATTATTGTTCTCTGTGTACATTGTTATTTATACCTTGTGGACAGCTGCTTCAAAAGTCTAAGGGCCTGATTTAGATTTCAGCAGACGGGTTACTCCGTCACAACAGTGACAGATATCCCATCTGCCAAAATATAAATCCCATAGGATATTATGGGATTTATATTTCGGTGGACGAGATATCTGTCACCATTGTGATGGAGTAACAGGTCCGCTGAAATCTAAGGGCCTGATTATGAGTTTGGCGGTGTGGGAGCGGGCCGCCATGACACCGCCCTGCTCCTACATCACCAAACCTCACCGCCACCCACCCGCCAGATTATGAGTTACCTTGTGGTATGGCGGGCGGTCCTGTGCCATTCCCACAGTGATGCATATTAAAAATGCACTGCAATTGGAGCGCCAAAGCCCGTTCCTGCTTGGAATGGACTGTGCAGTCCATGTTGTTCGGGAAAGGGGGTGCATGCAGACAGGGGTGCACACCATGTGCCTCTCTGCATGTATCCAATGGCTCTGAGGCAACAGGGGGCCCTGTAGGGTCCCCTTTGTTTCCTCACCGCCAAAGTTTTTATGGCGGCCTCACCGCGATGAAAACTGTGGCGGTGAGGAAACTCCAAATAGGCTTGGCGGTGCTGTAGCGGCACGCCAAGCATATTGGAGCCTCTGACCACCGCCAGGGATCGCTTATCCCTGGCAGTTGTGGCGGTTCTACGGTAGTTGTAATACGGCATTTGGACCACCAATGTGGCGGTCCCCGACTGCCACCACACCTCTAACGTAAGTTTGGCGGTCCCATAGACCGCCAAATTCATAATTAGGCCCTTAATCAGGCCCTTAACCATCTATAGATTGTATGTGCTTCTTAAAACATCAAAATATATTGCTTCTGTCAGTTTATGAATGAATAAATGAATGAATGGATACCTCTGTTTATGGGACATCACGATATGGGATTGGCTCTTTCTTGTGGGGCTCTAAATTTACCACAGGACCCATCTACAATCAGAAAACTCAAACACCCCATGATTTATACTACATGATTATTTAAACATTTGATTTTACAGACGTAGCACACGCCAATGCAGCAAGTGCTGATACATAAAATAAAAAAATATTTAAACATTTTAATCACACCCTTTCACAATTCGCACCTGCATACTCTCTAGTTCAAATATAGGTTGATGTGTTTAGAACATGCAAAAATAAATGATCCATTCTTCACCTTCCACACTTCAAAAATGTCGTTCGAAAGCCGCAACTGTAGGCATTGTTGAACGCATCTTGCTGTCACCCAATTTCCATTTGTAACTTATGTTTGCATCGCATCACCCACAGGAGGCAATTTTAATTTCCAACATGACATATCATTTTTTTTTTTATTACAATGCAGGATGAACATGCATTCCGCAACAAAGACGCAGATCCAAAGCACTATATTTCAGGACAGACGCTTGCTCACTGTGTCTTAAAAAAATAATCAGCAGATAGAGAACATATCAAATCACCTACTTAACACAGAGTCCTCCGTTTTAAACACAGTTCGTCTTTTCCCCAGTCTCACTGTATCTGCCATTTCTCCCGGGTGATACTCTGGAATATTAATGACCTGAAATAAAAAATAACCATTACATAACAATAAGTGCGGACCAGTTAAACATAATAAACAATAAATTATAACTGATGTTTGTTGTGATGCAAAACGTACCTAAAGAGATATGGTCCAATTCATAAAGGGCCTGATTATGATTTCGGGCAGAAAGTCATCTGATAGATTGTCGGAGGCTTTCTGCCTGACATTATAGTTTTCCGTTCGACCGCTGTATTACGATACTGGCGGTCGGAGGGAAACCTGCGGGGGAATTCCACTCCGCTTCCGACGGGCTCTAGGAGCCCGTTGGAGCGTCGGAAGGACAGATAATCCCAAAATAGCCATTGTGATTATGATATCCGTTTCCCACAGCCTTTCCATGTCGGCCTTTCGGACATGGAAAGGCTGTTGGAAAGTGACTTTGGGGGCCCCTAGCAGTTCCCCCTTAGCCCCTGGCCCTCCGCTATGGGGACTGGGGGGCACTTATTGTGCCCCCTAAACATCCCTTTGGCCTACCACACAGTGCAAGGATGTTTTAAAAGTGTATATTTTCTATTGGGGCTGGTGCTGCAACCCGCAGCACAAGTCTCAGTAGAAAATATACACTTTCTGACCACCGTGAAGGCAGTCCCATCATAATTGTGGAAGCGGGACCGCCGACTCCTTGGCGGGTGGTCCGTTTCCGCTACGATCGACCGACATCGTAATTAGGGCCAAAGTGTTTTCCATAAGTAAGTGCAATTTATAAATAAGTCACAAAGAGATCAATTTATGTCTAAATTAATTTCAGGTCATTTCATTACAATTGTAAATCTCAGAGCTTTATCCATAAAATGAGGATTTGCGGACATTCACAGCACACCGATGGACATTAGTGCCACAGATAATCTGGGTTAACAGTGGATTTCAGCAGCAGTAAAATTAGGGGTGTGGCGAAATTTCCTAAAAAAGGGACTGTTTGATGGTCAATAGGATGATAAGAAAACGAAAACAGTTGTAACTTTATGGTTATTCAACATGCTTTCCTAACATTTTAGTAATCAGTATATAAACGCATGAAAATGTATTTTTTTTAATTTATGAACAACACATTACAGTGAATTTAAGGGTAGACTGATCTACTAAGGAAAAATTGATCTGCCAAAGGAGAAAAGAAAAAATAAAGCTCGGTGAGCTAATGCACATTTCGGCCTCACCTATTCCACAAGACCTGAGGGGTCATTTTAATTTTTTCCTGTTTGGGCCTGCAAGGCTTCCCCGGCGGTCCCAAACAGAAACAAAATGAATCAAGACTGTACTCACTGTGGATAATCTTCAGGAGCGAATACAGAAAATATACAAGAATTGGCCCACATGAATAGCGTTACAGAAATAGATTGACTTTCTACATGAACAGCAGTTTTTCTGTAGGCAACTAACAGCACAATCTGCAAGTAACCGATGCCTAAGATAGGTGCCAATGAAAATGTCTGTAATTTAACAAGAAATTGTAACCAGCATAACACGAGTTGAGGGTAAAATGTAAACGTACGACCTGCCTATATACTTGTGACAATGCTCAGATGAGGCACATACCCAACTTCTCATTTATGTTGATCCATTTACACTAGGCACCCTAAAATGGCTGGTAAATCTTCTGCATTGTCCGTTCTAGATACTTATATTTGTTTCCTATGTTACAGTCCAAGTAGAATATGATAGTTAAGTCCTTTTTAGGTGAAACAGCGAATCAAAATAAACAGAAAGCTTCATACCAAAAAAGGTAATTACATTGTCCACAAAAAGTGAAAATTTACTGCTCTTCTCAAATTCTGAGTTTATCACCTTGGTCAAGTAAATATAAACTGTAGGTCTTCTAGAGTTACTTAGGTCTAGTTAGGTGCGTTAGTGGCCGTAAACCATGTGAGATCTAAGTGTGATGCCCAGCAGCACTTGCAGCTGAGGCAAAGACAGGGTTAGATTCCTGTTCTATCAGGGTTTCTTGAGCAATCATGGGATTCCAGGTTAGCCCGTGTGAATCATCCAGCTATGTCCCAATTTATGTGCTCAGACTAGGACAGAGGAGGCTGCTTTTCCACATTTAACGTGCTCTCCTTGGGGGACTACAGAAGGATCTTAACAGAAGTTGTAGGTCATAAAGGCGCACAAATATCACAAATAGCAGACAAAAATCCAGCTGCCCATCCAAGGGAAAACAAAGCACAAGGCGTGGCTGTTACGTCAAAGTAGTTAAGAGATAAACAGAGATCTTAAAGTTTTCTTTAATTTTCACAGGCTCTGGGTGTATGTCATTTTCTATATACTCTGTTGAAATGCTAGCGATGTCTCTTTGGGGCACATGCATCATTGCAAATTGCGGGTGCAAAGGGGCAGCTTCGCAGAATCTGCCCCTTTGCGACGCAATTTTTGTATTTGGGATGCATCATCCCAAATGCAAAAATCGCTATTTGAGTAATCGCTAAACCTGCGATTACTTAAATTGCGATTGCATTTAGGGAATCGCAAATTGCGATTCCCTAAATGCAATGTAACAAAAAAATATATAGCGATTTCGCATTTAAGAAATGCAAATTACCATCAACTCAAAGTTGATGGTAATTTGCGAGAACTTGAAAATGCACAAACGTGCATTTTTCATAGTTCTATGTTGCACACATACATGCCCTTGGGGCATGTGTGTGTGCAACATGTTTTTAAATTGCAATTTCAGGGGTGCATCAGGGTGCCCTTTTGGCACCCTTGCACACTTGAAATTGCATGCGCAATTTGCGAGTACCTATTTGGTACTCGCAAATTGCGCATGCAATTCCCATTGATTCCTATAGGCCTCCAGGCCCATAGGAATGAATGGGAAGCAGTTCCTTATTTGCGATTTGCAATTTGCGAGTCGCAAATAAGAAATGTGTAGGAATCGCAACATTTTTTGCGATTCCTACATGCATAAGGAATTGCGATTCCTAAATTGAGATTTCTGAAAAATATCGCAATTTAGGAATTGCAATTCCTAACTTTGATGCATGTGGCCCTTTATATGTTGTAAGTTCACAGTAATCTGTTACATAGGACACACAATACAAACTGAATATTGAATTTTATGGCATTTCTCATGACACAATGTATATTTTATGCCAAAGAAAGAAACTCCTCAATGTCTTTCAAGAGACTGAAAATGCCGTTTCAGAAAGGTGCCATGTTCTTCCCATTTTAAAAGACTTTCACACGATCTTTAGTTTTATGCTGATGCAGAACAGGTTAGAAGTCGACAATCCTAAAAAATCATTTGCTTGCAAAAAGAGATTAAGGATTGTTCTTCTGTAAATGTTCCTTTTACATGGCGGCAAAGTAAGCAGTTTGTAAATCTTGACTGTATGAGCTTTATCAGATCTTTTTTGAGGCTGATTAAACAGAAATATGGCAATGATTAGTTAAATTTCTGAAAGAACCTTTCTGGCACAATCCGAATATAGTTTTACAGAACAGCCTGTTACACTGAGATAAATGAATAGAATACTATGGAGTCTTGTAATATGTAAATAAAACATTAGTTCATTTTTCAGAACAGTAAATAAGTATTGTGAACTGAAAGAGAAGCTTTGAAGCTAATTATTATATAGCTAAATCCTCTGAAATTTGAAGGATTGCTAAATTGCCTCAAAAGTAGGAAACCGTCTGATATTGAGTGCAATAGGCCAGGATATAAACTGTTCCTACTTCTATAGATATTCAATTCATGCAAATGTACAGTTGCTTTCTAAATCAAACTTTTATTGGAAATTTGACGTAGGCTATACATAGCTCAATGTAAGAATATATATCTGTGGAATGTACCAAAATTGAGTGCCAACCTACAAACTGAGTGAATACAACAAAAATATATATCTTGTTACAATTTCAATTGACTCCACAAAAAATGGCGAGAGTTGGCCTGGTAGAAGGAGATAATTGCTGTAGATGTAAGGCACAACAGAAGGATTTCAACACACAGTATTGGAATGTTCTGTAATTAAGGACTGGTAGAATGGGATGCAACCCAGGATAGGTCTGGTTATAAGGACTAACAGAAGCTGTCAACCAAGGACTTTCTTTTCAATGGCATTTCAAAATAGCATAATATGAATTATAGAAATAAGCTCTGGCTACTAGAGGGAATAATGATATCTTAAAGTATAGTTTTGGGAAACTGGAAGTGTTTATTCAAAGCATTAATGGAAACATGGCTTATGGATATGATCCACTTAGCACAAGAGAAAAAATACATTTCAAACAAAGCCGTCGTTGATATATTTGATCCCATCTAGAAAAATGTCTTATACCTTTGCCATATGTGAAAATATACTTAGGGCCCAATTTCGATGTCAGGAAGAAAGCCATCAGACAGCTTGTCGGAGGCTTTCTGCCCAACATCGATGGTTTCCCTCTTACCCCCAAATTATAATGTCGGGGGTCAGAGGGAAACCAGTGGGGGGATTCCGCTGCACTTCTTGAGCCCGTCGGAGCGTTGGAAGCAATCATATTCCCATAATGACGGCAGAGCCAGCCTCGGCTCCGCTTTCAAGATTATGACGGCAATGGAATATAACTTCTTTAATTTTCCTTTCAAACAAATAATTGTTTATCGTTTCAATATAGCATCAAATTCAATTAAAATGTAAATCTCAAAAGGCTTGCAGATTAATCCAGCCTTGACTACACATTTTAATGCTTTTGTGGTAAATCCACTAATTTCACAGTGTTCAAATGATATAAAATGTTGTGAGTCCATTTACGGAGACATTTTCAGATGCAATGAGGAATGTGCGATGAACATCCAAATCACATTGCTTAGCATATTTCAAAATTGAGGTTGTTAATTAACCCTTACAGCCACTGATTTTAAAACACGAGTGGCAAACTTGAAAACAGAAACACAATTATCATCTGCGCTTTCAAAATCTTTTTTTCCTTTCCTGATGTTGGTTTGGTAAACTTGCCAGGGTGATTAAAAGTTGTCTAATGTAGCAGCATTGCAATTCTTTACTGGTCAGCTTTTTGCGGCCTCTGGCCGCTGCGCCACCGCCACGGGATCATGGATCCCCAGCGAGTGCAGCGGTCCTGTAGCGGTCCCATCGCTGCACTTGTAATATGGCGGTCGGACCGCCAGTGCGGCGGTGCGCAGACCGCCACCGCAGCTAAGGCGGTAGGACCACCATTGTCGTAATCGGGCACAAAGTCTATAACCAACAGATTAATATTTTTCGTTTTTATTTTTCAGACCTATGCAATGTTTACTTGAACATGTGTTATGCGAACGAAAAGTAACTTTTTTTGTTAAAGGTACAGGTATATCTTCTCCAGTTATACAGCTACTATAAAGTAGGTTAGGTTTAATAAGCACTGGAGAAATAAGAAATTGCGCTGTAAGATCATCAGCCTTGGAGGCCGCACATCGGCCTCATTCTGAGTTCAGGTCTGATTACTTAAAGTACTTAAAGTAAGCATGTAAAGTATTATTTAAGGCTTGGTTTGTGACATGGATTGAAGAGAACTATGCTATCATCTTTGACAGTGGTAAATAGTTGGTTTTAACTTGAACCATAATCGGATGCGCTATTGTTGTGTAGGCACTTGACAGCATTTGTTAAAGTACGCAAATGAACCCCAACACAACAAAGCACAATAACAACAAAATAACAACACAGTTACACACTGCAACATACCAAAACTATGCAGCATCTAAACAACACAACAGGCAATAATCCAATTCAAACCTACCACAAATACAATAAAATGCAACACAGTAACACAATACCATAGAAAGCACAACACAAAACACATCACAGTTTAACATGCCACAACAACACACAACACGAAAACTCTAGCACAATGCAATAATGAGACACAAAACACCAAAACCACAACAACCAGATATCAATCCAGCCCAATTTCATTGTTGTTTTGTTGTGTTATTGTAATAAATGGGGTTTCTGGTTGGCTAGGGTATGCACCTAAGCCAGGCAGAACCCACCACTCTAGTCAGGGCAAGGGAGTTACACCCCCTTGGTAGCTTGGCAGAGCAGTCAGGCTTATCCCAGAGGCAATGTGTAAAGCGTTTGCGCAACACACTCACACCACAGTGACACACTAGGCACACCGCAAAAGAGACTCCACACAAGGTTATATAAAATATCCTTGTCTATCATTTATATATGCAGGCCTTACATATAAACTTAAAGCGGGGTATCTGTAGTCTAATTTGCCCGTCAGAAATGAAAGTAAGCAGGGAGAAACAAATTTGATTACTTGATGCTATGTGTATGGTGGCAATTTATCTTACCCTAAATCATTTATAGCAGTATTCTCTCTTAGGAGAAGGGCCCAGGGCTTGAGCTGGAATCAACAAGATGATCAAAGGAAATTTCACTCGCTTGCCTTGGAGAGGCAAATCCAGTAAACAGTGCCCATAGATCCAGGGTTTAAAAATGTCCCAAAAAATCCAAGGATTTCCAATTAATATATCAGGATGAAACAGTTGCAAGAAAAATGTGGGTGAAGAATGGTGTTTTCAACAGCACAAGTTGCAGCTGCTTGTTCGTCCCACACAGGCTTGTGCTCAAAAATTTAATGTTTTAAATCAGCAGCCTTTCACCCAGAGATAAATAAGTTCTTCAGAAAAAGTATTGCCATTCTGTCGTTTCTTCTTCCAGCCTGTTCTGGTGTCATGTAGGAGATAGTTCTATTGTGGGCAAGAGTTCCCACTGTGTGCCAGATTCCTTGCTATGGGGCGGAGGGCAAGAGACAGCATCTATTCTTGGACTGAATCCCATTATAGGACCCAGCCCCTTGACTTGTTTGGACTGTTAGCAACTTTGCTTCAACCCTGAAATATCTGCAGGCTCAACATTGGATGGTAAAAATAAAAAAAATCCACCTCCACTACTCCCCTTTTTAGGATAATCCAATTTTGAAATAGTTACAACCACTTTTTGGTTCCTAACGCTCATAGAATAGCAGATGTTAATATCTCTTGTTCTAAACATGCATGCCAGAGAGTCCTACATTGTTTGTTATAAGAGCTCATGAATAAACATGCACATTTACTCTGTTCTTGTGATTGTGCCTGTATTTTTACACAGAGTATTTTCTTAAATATTTTTCTTATATCTACATTGATCCCTTACCAGTTAGAATACATTAATTGGGTCTGCACCTTGTAGGTACATATTAGCTCAAAGATCATTCTGAGCAGCAGGGAAGGATGCTATTGAGGACATTTTGACTTCACCTCAATTGAAGTTTAATCAAACGCTTTGCAGCTTTAAGGAGCACAGTGCAGGGTTCAGAATTTGGAATCTTTCATGAACTCCTTTTAGGATTTATAGAATTTTATTTAATTGAATATGAGATCGAACAACTACATTATGCAGGGAGATGTATTCCGATGTCAAAGCCATCTTGGAAAAATACCTGCTGTTTTACATCAATCAGACTTATTCCTACCGTTCAACACAAGTTCAGCCATGGGGTATTTCCCAAAATGGAACCTTACCATGGTCTAACTTTGAGTGATGCTTATATTTTAAAAGGGAAACTGGGGTCCTAGAATGGAGATTTCGATAAGGAAATTTAACTATAAAGCCTAGTGTAATATAACTGCCTTCCCTCATTTTAACACTAATTTTACAGCCTTTTACTTGAGTTCTCAACTAGCCTATTTACCCACAGTAAATGCAGCAGCCAGCTCTAGAAGTCCTTTTGGCCATCTCTGTGAAATGCATGGTTTTCACTCACATGAGTGTCACTCAGTCACATAAAACTCATTTTCCAAAGCAAGAGTGTGTCTCTTTGCATATACATTTTTATATGGCTCATTCGGCATGCTGCACAGCAAATTAAAACAGCCACCCAGTGGATTTCCACTAGAAGGTTGCCATAACATAAAACTATTATTTATCCAATCCAAACTTCCTTGGTGGATCTTCTGGGACCTAGTACATCTTCTAGGAAAGGATTCTTTGAAGGCAGCTCTGGAACTAATGGTAAGAATAGAGATTGGCTTTTTATCAATAGGAAAATTGTTAGTGTCCAAGAACTTAACATGTGTATGGAAACCTGTCATAATCAAAGATAAATGTTATTTAACATGTTATTTCAAACATAATATTTCAAGCAACGGTAATATGTGGTGAGAAACCACAAAGACGTTTTCCAACATTTTCTAAAGAGTAGTGTTTTAGAGAGGCAAACCAATAACCTTTAAAGAAGCTATTCCGTACTATAAGATTCTCAGCAATGTTGTGCTGAGTGCTATCACAGAACTCAAGTAAATCTTGATTTGATATTATCCTTCAAACACGCGATCTTTTCAAAGAGAAGAACCATTGATAAACCTGTGTTGGACTTGGCCCTCATGGCAGGGTCATCCCCCAATCTTTTGACTTAACCCTCCTGTTTTCTGAACCGTTTTTGTTGGCCTATATGACTCTGCGCACTTTACCACTGTTAACCAGTGCTAAACTGCTTGTGCTCTTTCCTTTAAACATGGTAAAATTAGCTTACATCCTATTGGCACATTTAATTTACTTGTAAGTATCAAGTCAAGTGGAACTACATGTACCCACAGCCTGTGAATAAAATGTCACTAGTGTGCCTGCAGCACTTATTGTGCCTCCCACTTAATAGCCCTTTTAAACATATCTCAGGCCTGCCATTGTAGCCTATGTGTGCAGTTCTAAACTGCCATTTTGACCTGGGAAGATAAGCCTTCTGCCAGGCCTAAACCTTTCTTTTTAATATATATAAGTCACCACTAGGGTAGGCCCTAAACAGTCCATAGGGCAAGGTGCAGTGTATTTAAAAAGTTGAACATGTATTTTTAACCTTTACATGTCCTGATAGTGAAAAACTCTTGAATTAGTTTTTTCACTATTGAAAGACCTGCCTCTCCCATCGGATAACATTGGGTTACTTTATTACATTTATTAAGTGATAACTTTCAATTGGGAGCAGGTAGGAAAGTCAAATTTGGTCTGTAAAGCATTGCAGTTTATAATTCTCTTTAATGGTAAAGTTGAACATTGAGCCACAATTCTGAAAATGCCACTTTTAGAAAGTTGACAATTTCCTGCACTAACCATTTGCTGCCTGCTGCCTGTACCCTGGGTCACATGACTAGGTGTAGCTGGCAGTTGGTCTTTACATATTACTCCCAGACAGTGAGACAAAGGGGGATCAGGTGTTGGCAGGATGGCATATCTCAGACATGATAGAGGGGTGAAGCATCACCTACCACACTTGCACATCCCAAAGACTCTCCCTCAGCATACTCACAAGGGTTTCACATTAGTCTTTTCTGCCCCAGACAAGCTGGGTCCAGGGCAGGGAGGCAGGAACTTCCACACACCTATGTAGGGGTAGGATTCTAGAAGCTTTTCCCACTTCAAAGTGGACTTTCTCACTCCAAATAGTGTACTGTCAGACCCAACTCTTCAGTACACTTCTGGACCTGTGGAAGACTCAGAAGACGGACTGCTGTGCTGCTCTGCTGCAAGAAAGACTTCTCTGCTGCCGTGCTACTCTGCTGCCCTGCTGCTTGAGTGAGAAGGAGCGGACCTGCATCTTGAACCCAGGACCACCAGAGTGACTCCGAGGGCTAGTTGGCTGGCCTAATGGACAGAAAAGCCTCCAACCACCCTGGACATGAACTCTGCCTGCTGTGAGTCGTAACCCCCCAAGTGATGCCGCTCCAGTCCTGGACCCTTTGAACTGGGGCTAAATGTGCTGTCCAGCTGAGCTGTGGTATCATCAGAACTGATGCAAACCTGCATGCAGGATTGTTTTTTTGCAGGAAGGGACACCTTCTTACACATAAACAATCCTGGGAGACAGATTTTTGAAGTTAACCAGAGCCACTTTTTCCAATAGAGATATTTATCCTCGTTACACCTCCCCTGGGAACGTGTAAGATTTTGGCACATCCTCAGGTTTACAAGTTCAAAGTCCGTGGGAGTTTCATGGAAACACTCGTGCAACGCTCATGGAACCCCTTCTCGGGGCAGAGTAATGCAACACAGCGATTTGCGCTGCATTGCGTTACTTCAGATTTTAAGAGCCACGCAAAGTGGCTTTGCATGGCTTCAAAAAGATGTCTTAAGGTTTGTGTCACTCTTGCACCACGTTGAATGGGGCAAGAGTGACGCAAACAGCCTCATAAATAGGCCCCTAAGAGCTCTCTTTAGATCCAAGAGATGGAGTCTCTCTGCCTCCTTAGAGGGGTTACGGGGAGAAGGTAGAAGGAGATATATGGCGGGTGAATCGAAAAGGACTGAAGCTCGCTCAGCCTCTGCGCCAAAGTGATGGCAGTCAAGAATACCGTCCTAAGAGTCAGAAGCCTGAGAGGGAAGCTATGCATGGTTCAAAGGCGAACACATCAGAAAAGTTAGGACCAAATTCAGCTCCCACTCAGGCATAACGAAAGGGGAAGGAGGAAACGTGCTGCAAACCTTTCAGGAAACGAGTCACAGTAGGTGACTTAAACAGGGAAGGCTGATCCGGTAGCCTCAGAAAAAGCAGAGTTAGCTGACAGTCCATATCTTCCTGAGGACTCAAGACAGGAGTGGTATCACCTGGAAGGTGTACAGGAGTCCCAAGTTCCACTCCAAGTGGAATGCATCACCGAGCGAGAGCCACAGTGGAAACTCTAATACACAGAACTGCTGACATTGTGCGTTCTCAGTGGTGGCAAATAGACTGAGCCATGGTTCTCACTGTTCGTGAAGTGACCTTGCACCACCTCTGGGTGTAGAAGCAATTTATGGTCTGCAAGGAATCAATAGCTGAGTTTGTCTGCCCTGGCGTTCAGAGATCCGGCCAGGTGTTGTATGACCAGGAAGATGTCCTGATGTTCCAGCTACATCCAGAAGTGCGGAGCCTCTTGGCACATGGTCCATGACCTCACCCTGGCCTGCTTTTTGCAGTACCACATGTTGGTGATATTGTCTGTGAACACCTGAACCAACCTGAACCAACCTACTTTGATGGATGGCAGAAAGGCTTTCAAAGCAAAGCACATAGCACACAGCTCCAACAGGTTGATATGGAGCCACGTCTCAGCCGGAGACCAGAGTCTTCTGATCTCCACCTCTCCCAGGTGGTCACTCCATCCCAAAAAGCGATGCATTGGTCACCACTGATGACTGTGGGAGGTGAAGGGAGAGTGGTCTGGTGCCGGCTAAATCTCAGTTTATTAACCATCACGGCAGATCTCTTACAGTCTTCTGTGAAATTTGAACAGATTCCACTGGTGATGTGCCTACTGGAACTTCTGATCATACTGCAGAGCTGGCATATGCCACCTGGCGTGCTTCACGAGCAGGATGTAGGAGGCCATCAGACCCAGCAGCCTCAGAGTCAGTATCACAGAAATCGTGGGTGACGATTGCTTGTGGTGAGCCCGCCTTCAGCAGCTAGTTGTCGAGGTAGGGGACCTCCGCCCTCCGAAGATGAGCCTTCTCATAGTCATAGTGACCACCCGAGGGTCACTATGACTATGTGACAAGGCACTCAACAGCATGGATAGAGAGCCCCTTTGGAAACTCCTTCATCCCTACAGTGTGCCAGATAAACTCATAAGAATCATCAGGAACTCTTACAAGGGAATGACCTGCAAGATAGTCCATGAAGGACAACTCACGGAAGCCTTTCAAGTGAGAACTGGAGTCCACCAGGGTTGTTTGCCCTTGCCTTTTCTCTTCCTGCTGATCATAGTCAGTATCATGAAGAAATCCACAACAATGAAAAGAAATGGGATCCAGTGGACACATTTGAGGCAGCTCGACAACCTGGACTTTGCAGACGACCTGGCCCTGCTCTACCATCAGTAGAGAAGAGAAGACTACCAATGTGGCAGCCATATCAGCACAACTGGTCTCAACATCCACAAGAGAAAAACCAAGATCCTGATGGCTAACACGGCCAGCACAACTGCAGTCACTCTTGCAGGCGCTGCACTGGAAGAGGTTGAGGCCTTCACCTACCTTGGCAGTATCATAGACAAGCAGGGCAGCACAGATGCTGACGTCAAGGCAAGAACCGGCAAAGCGAGGGCCGCTTTCATTCACCTAAAGAAGATCTGGAGCTCCAAGGATCTTAGGCTGCAAACCAAGATCAGGCTTTTTTACACCAACATACATCTGTCCTTCTTTATGGTGCAGAAACTTGGAGGACAACAGCAACCCCCACCAACAAAGTCCAGACCTTCATCAACACCTGGCTGAAGTAAATCCTCCAAATCCACTGGTCAAACACCATCAGCAACAACGACCTATGGCAGCAGGCTTTCCAACTCCCTGCTATTGAAGAAATCTTGAAAAGACGCTGGGGCTGGATAGGTCACACCCTTCGCAAGCCCGTATCAAACACCACCAGGCAAGCCTCGACCTAGAACCCTCAAGGGAAAAGGAAAAGAGGAAAGCCAAGAAACAAATGGCGTTGAGGCCTCAAGGCTGACTGCAAGGAGATGGGTTCCATCTGGAGTTAGATTGAAAGAAAAGCCCAGAACAGAGATGGCTGGAGAGTTCTGGTTATGGAGTAGGCATAAGTAAAGTAAAAGGGGCACTGGTGAGGTCAAAGAGGAGACCAGTGAACTGCGAATGCTCCTGGCCCACAATGAACTGTAGGTAACGTCTGTGGGTCTGTAAGACGGGGATATTAAAGTAAGCACCCTGCAGGTTCAATACTATCAGCCAGTCTGTAGGCTCTAGGGCAAACAGTACCTGGGCAAGGGAAAGCATTTTTATTTGGTCCTTCCTCAGAAAGGCATAGCGAGTGCAACGGTCTAGAATAGGGCAGAGGGTTCTGTCCTTTTTCGGCCCCAGAAAGTAACGCAAGTAGCAACCACGACCTACTTCTGGCATCAGCACCCTAGCGATATACCACTTTGGCCCAAAAAGTTTGCCCCTCCTGAGACATAACAACACAGGTGGTCCTATGACAGCCATTGTACGGTTGGTGGCATGGGAGTCAGGGTTTAGAGGAATCGAAGAGCGTAACCACACCAGACTGTCAGTAGTACCCACTCATCTGAGGTGACAGCCTGCCACTCCGGTAAAATGTGCCAGATCAAGCCTCTTACTGAATGTGTCATTGAGGGCACACTAAAGAGGTCTGGGGCACATGGCAGCTGGTGGTGTGGAGGACTGTAGATGATGCTGAAACAGCCTACCATAGCAACTAAAGGGGTGAAAGGAAGAGTGCAATTGGCAGGGGGCAGTGGATAGGCCCAAAGATTGAGTTGTGACTTTGCTGCCTTTAAAGGGCTCCATAGCTACATCCGCCTTGACAACGATCAGGTGAAATTATTAAAGGGTATGTAGATGAGGCTTGCTTGGGAAACCCGCAATATTCCCCAAAAAGCCAGTTCCGTAGGACCGGGGCCTTCCACAAGACCAGGAGCGACGCAAGGTCTTCTGCTGTCACGCCGCAATGAGCTTCATCTCCCTTTCCTGAATTGCCTTTAGGTGCATTGAAAAGCAATTGGAGCAAGACTTGGAGTCATGGCCCAAACCCAAGCACCAAAGACAGGCAAAGTGGGTATCAGTTACAGACATCTGTCTGTGATATTCCCCGCAAGGTTTAAAACCTGTAGGTTTCGTTGAGGACATGTCCCTAGCACACTGGAAACAATGGAAAAAATACTTTGACAAAAGAGGAAAAAAAGTCAGTCATAACGTTACCTAGGTCCCTTTCCGGATACACGACTGTTGGCACGAAAAGAAAGCAACTGATGTCAGCACACTGGGGTAGCACCTATATAGGCATCTTGCACATCCCATCCAGTGCAGATAAAGTTGATGCGGAGCCATTGGAGCCACCTACCAGCGCGCAGTGGTGCTGCTTAAGATTTTCCAGATCCAGTCTGATGCGGGGGGAATATTCTAAGGTAAGGAATCTGCAGTTAGAAGTCTCTTCCGGAACTTACATATAAGCCATCAGATGCAAAAAGTCAAAGGGCCGAATGGCAGAGGGCTTGAAATACCTGGAGTCATAGGTAAGCAGCCTCAAAATTAATTGAGCCAAAATGGAGCTTGTGCTCTTTAAACCTTGCAACATACTGAACTGTGGCTGTTTAACCCTTACCTCTCGACATCTTTGCCAGTCAATGAATTACCTCTGATGCATTGGATAAAAGTCTTGGGGCATATTTATCAAATGTTGTGCATCACCCTTGCACCACGCATGGGGAGGCAGGGCGAAGCAAAACATAGAATGAGATTTATCACACCATGCAAGTCCACCTTGCGTGGCCTGCATGGCTTGGTAACTCTGGAGTAACACAAGGCAGCGCAAGTTGCTGCCTTGCGTTACTCTGCCCCAGGGAGGGATTCCATGGGTGGAGCCTGGGTGTTCCCACGCATCCACCGATGTATTTTGGCCCATTCTTAGACTTACCATGAGTGGGAGACCTGGGAATGTGTTAAAATGCTGCAGCTTCCCAGGGGAGGTGTAACAAGAAGAAATATGTTTATTTCTCCTTGTTTTTTCCTCTTTCTACATGTGCTGTATCCTGCAGCAGACATAGAAAGAGGCAAAAGCCTCAGAGGATTGTTTTTGTGCAGAAATGTGCACCCGGTCCAGCAGACGACCCTTGAGGAAGTCATCGAGTCTATCACTAACCTCTACACTGACAACCCCTTGGTCCCCCACCGGCGCTGTCTAGAGAAAACCTGTATGGACCTTAATGCACTGTACACCTTCAAGGCTGAGTATGCGCTACAACGGTTGAAGGGCCATCACTATGCGCAGGGTGAAAAGGTGGGGAGACTCTTGCCAGCTCAGCTACGCCAACAGAGAGTGGCACTGGCCACCCGGGCCATCAGGTCCACAGAGGGAGCCTTCCTCAGCTGACCACAGGACATTGTGAACAAATCTCCTGCTTTCTACCGGACCCTGTATACCCCGGCAGATGGTGGGGGACCCTATTAACCTGGATTCTTTCTTAGACAGGGTGCACCTTCTTTGCCTCAATGAGTCAGGCAGAGAACTGCTCCAAGGGGCAATCACCAGGGCAGAAATCACACATGCCATCTCGAAGCTCCCATGTCACAAAGCTCCAGGGGAGGATGGCTTTCCAGCGGAGTTTTACAAATAGTTGGGCGAGTAAGTGGTGAATTCCCTCTACGAGGCCTTCCAGGAGGCAGAACAGACAGACTCCCTCGGTTCCATCTCCAACAAAGCCCTGATCATGGTCCTCCCCAAGCCCTAAGCTACAGGCCCATATCCCTGCTCAACGGGGATGTCAACGGGGATGTCAACGGGGATGTCAACGGGGATGTCAAGGTCCTGGCAGGGGTTCTGAAGGCTCGCGTCCGGGTGATGACTCCGACCCTGATCCACCACTCACAAGTGGGGTTTGTCCCTGGGTGCTTCTCTCGGAATGACCTCCGCTCCCTGGCCCATGACCTGGATGCTGAGAAAGCATAGAACAGGACAGAGTGAGGGTACATCTTTGCGACAATCCGAAGATTCAACCTTGAGGAGGATTTTATAGCTAAGGTCAGGTGACTCAATGACTCACTCACTGCCCAGGTCAACTGCGGGGGCTTCCTCTCTGACCCCTTCCCGGTCCACCAGGGGACCTAACAGGACTGTCCGTTATCACCCCTTCTATTCCTCCTCGCCATGGAACCCCTGCAGGCTTCTATCCCCCAATCATTGCGGATAACCGACAATCCTACGCCGGGGCGGGTGTCAACTTTATACCTCTATGCAGTGCTTTAAATGGGCCGATACTGTCCGGTACGGAGTACCGGCACTTTTTTGTTTTGAGAGGGAGAGTACTGGCACTTCTCAAGAGAAATGCAATATCTTTAATAGGAGAGTACCGGCACTTCTCAGAAACAAGCAGGTACTCTGTCACAGAGTACCTGCACTTCTATTTTTCCATTTCAAGCACTGCCTCTATGCAGATGACATCCTGCTTACACTCTCTGACCTCCCCCGCTCGCAACTGGGCTTGCTGGACATCATCTCTGATTTTGCATCCCTCTTTTGATATTGGTTCAACTGTGAAGGAAGTGACCCGATTCGGGTCACCCGGGTCACACAAGACCACCTCTCAGTCTTCCATACCAAATGAAGAGTCAGTCAGACAGTAGAGAATACAAACCAATATCTGTTTATTCAGAGTACGCTCAGAGCAGAGCCCTGTCTGCCCAGTCTCTAGGGAGTGCTGCAGAGGGACTGACATCAGCAAGCATAACAATACATTATGTACACTTCGAAACCAATGAAAGCACGCCCACTATGGAATTTTCCAGGGAGATGCAGCTGGACAGTAAATTACAAAGGAGTAAGTTTCGATTCTGAGACCGGGCACACATTATCTACTACTCAAGGTTACTCTGCCTGTACCCACCACTAGACAAGTGGGAGAAGGCCTACATCTAAGGAAAGGTATGCGCTAATAAGAACAGTGCATTCATTAGTGTAGCAAAACTCAGCTCCGAAGAAACACAACCTAGAGATGGCCGTTTCTCAGAAATGGCAAAGGATTAGTTTCGATCATGATACAAAATGGCGCCCTTACACAAAATGGCACCACGAATGCTAACTTATGTAAAACAATGCTAAAACATATTTTTCTATTCCAACAACTGGAACAAAAGCAGGGCCCTACCAATGTCCTGGGTGACCACTCGTGTGGCTGTGTTCACCTACCCCTTCCAATGGAAGTCCTCACGTCTTAAATATCTGGGGAGCTACATCAACCGGTGTCTGGACCGGATGGTGGTGGATTACCTGCTGGCGCTCATGAAACTGGACTTTGATAAGTGGTCTCACCTCAGCTTCTCATTGTGGGGCGGGACGCAGGTAGTCAGAATAGTGACCTTGCCGAGATTCACCTACACCTGAGGCATGCTCCCCGTACTTGTGTCTCTCTCACTCCTGTGGTCGGTGGACAGGGGCATGAGGCCCTTCATCTGGGAGTCGTCTCGGCCCCGGTTGGCTAGCAGTAAACTCATCGCCTGTCGTTCATGCGGCAGTCTAGGACTTCACTCGGTCGAGCGCTATGTCCTGGCCTTGCACTTGGCACAACTCGCCTGCATGCTCCCCTAAGTACCGGATCCACCGTTGTGGGCCATGATGGAGCCTACCATCCTTGAGTGTCTGCAGGGGCTCTACCCTCTCTATCGGTATGACTCCTCCGACCCAGGTCCTAGGAACCCGATACTTCAGGCAATGGCTAAATCTTGGCTGAGAGCCCACCACCTTTTCTTGGTGGACACTCACTTCCACGAATCTATTCCCTTATGGGGCAATGCCTGACTCCGCATCAGCTGCCGAGTGCTTGTTTCCGGTCCAGGGATGATCTGGCTTGGCCGTTCGGGCTGGGCTGTTCCCATGAGGAACAGGGTCAAGACTGATTTGCATATGGCTGGGTCCAAACTGGGGTGGCATGGTGAGCAAAAGAACGATGGATTACACCCAGATATTTGTGACAGGGGGTGAATGTTTGCATTGTTCAGCAATCCGTCCATCATTTGTTCCTTTTGCAATTGTTGCCCTAAGTGGTAATGGTATATATGCCCAGACGTGGGTCCCGTGCTCACTGCACCACTGGATTCAAGCTAGCCTGGCTGATGAGGGATGATGCCCCAAAACCAGTCCCAGGATGCTTGTTTCCGGTCCAGGGAGGATCTGGCTTGGCAGTTCGGGCTGGACTGTTCCCATGAGGAACAGGGTCAAGACTGATTTGCATATTGCTGGGTCCAAACTGGGGTGGCTTGGTGAGCAAAAGAACGATGTATTAAACCCAGATCTTTGTGACTGGGGGTGAATGTTTGCATTGTTCAGCATTCCGTCCATCATTTGTTCCTTTTGGAACTGGGGAGCATGGCATGCTGCAGGAATCCACATACTCCATCATGTGCTTGATCATAGGGCGCCCATAAATCTTTTGTGGCGCTTCGCAAGGAGTTTGGCCTCCTGTCCCACCAAACCTAGCAGTACCTTCAGCTGAGTCACTGCCTCACCCACCGCCTGGGTCTGTATCCCTCCAGCCTTCCCCCGTGGTTTCTTATCTCAGAATGTGGGGACGCTTCCGGGGGAGATGTCATGCTCTAATAGCCTCTTGATTTGTCATTTGTATTCCATACCCCTGCTGAATAGCCTCCGCACTAAATGGCAAACCTATCTACAGATAAACTACGAGACCGGATGACTGGGAGGACTGGGATGAACTGCTGGAGGAGCTAGATCCCGGTGTCAGGGAGGCACAGCTGAAGTTTTGCCTCTTTAAATCACTGCATGACTGGCACTGGACCCCAGTGAAACTGCAGGCCTACTGCCCCATTCTACCTGCTGGCACTGTGACGATGGTTGCTGCAACCTGGTCCATGTCCTCCATGACTGCCTCACTGTCCTACCCTTTTAGGTGGCGATTGGTACCACGTTGAGCGCAGTCTTACCAGTTTTGTTGCCTTTAGCCTGGTCCCTGATCCTGCTCCATGCCCTCACGGATTCCCCAACCCTCTCCCGGTGTGAGGGCTGCCTACTCCACAAGGCGCTTGCGCCTGCGAAGAATTGCATACATCGTCATTGGCACTCACCCCTTCCCTCCACACATGAAGAGTGGCTATCGGCCATGTACAAGACAGCCTTGTATGAAAGTGTCAGCTATAACCAGCAGGACAGGGCGAAGCTTTTTCTCCTCACCTGGGCGCCCTTCTTCCAGGATAGAGGACGATGAGTGTCCATCGTCAGCTGTTCACCTACTGGATCTGGCTCTCCTGCGCTATTAGGACTCTGTGGCCTGCCTTGGCCCCGACAGGCTGCTACCTGACCCCCTGCTCTATAGCCATTACCCTGTGCCGAACTGTGTACCTCTCTCTCCTTTCCTTCTTGTCCTCTTTTTCTTATTTCTGCCTTCTCTTTTTCTTCCTCCCCTTTCCGTTGGGCTCGCAGGCTCCCCCACCTCCTCTAGCCTCTCTCCCCCCCTCACCCCTCACCACATCCCTCTAAACCCCTAGCTGGCCTGCCTGTGGCCGGTCGTCTCGGGCTGTGGTGTTGCTGCGTTGCTGTACCACCATTATGCTTTAATGCAATACGACGATTTTGTACTGCCTGATATGTCCTGTTCATTACCTCCTTTCTTTGCTGTATTTGTTTTCCATGTGAAAATCTGAGTATAGAAATATAAAACAAAAAAAGGAAGGTGTCCCATCCTGCACAAAAACAATCCAGCCTACAACTTGGTGCAAGGGTGCTTGCGCTGACGCTAGGCAGCACATACTGGACCAGAACAAGGAGAGGACAGGGATGCACCATATAATGTTAAATATGGCGCATTCCCGCCCTCTCCCTGTCACGCAACACAAAGCAGCAAGGAGTCTTGCTGTGCTGTGTTGTGTGTCATTTTGACCAATCTGCCCACTATATTTCTATCTCCGCTGTAATCTCAGTCTGTATTCCCAAGGCAGTATGGTAAGAAAGGGAGCCAACTTCCAAATGGGCCAGTCTTGTCAAATATACCCATACATCATTACCATGATGTAGGCAAGGGCAAAAATATAAAGTAATAGCTGATTTATTCAAAAGCCCTCGTGTAAGATGGCAACTTAAATGTCTACAAAAAGTGCAGGATCCTACTGGTTGACTCAGTAAGTTAATGATAGAGAGACACTCCAAGGACCACTTATCCTCGTACCATTTAAAGGAAAAAATCAACTTGAAAGTTCTTTGCCTGTTTTACAAATATGTAGCGGGGATCACTGCATCACACGATATCTGGTGAACCCATTGCAACCTTTTCTGTGAGGTGTGTTCACCTCTGTTATTCTGCCATGCTGGCCAATTAGGGTAAAAGAAATCGGGTAGAGGAAGAGGTAACAGCAAAGGATGACTAGAGAGAAAAAACAGATCAGAGAAAGACAGCATGAGGACGAGCATTTCAAAGAAGCAGAGTGGGAGCCACAAAAATAAAACAGGTGGGAAAAGGTGGGTGCAATTCGTTGAGGCGCACGGGCAATTGGGTTATAGGGGATGAAAAGAGAGGAGGAGTTACAGAGCCTTCTCCATCCAAAGCCAACTCCTTCACTTAGTCAATAGTCTCCTTCTCAACCCCACACCTCTGAATATGTGAGAAGCAGGGAACAGACAATTTGCTGTTCACACACCTAAGATTAAGTACTCTGTGCCCCAGCAAACAGGTACCTTCACATCATCCTATCCTTCCAGAATGTCCACATTTATTTCATTGCTTTACTTCAAGGGACATTATTTCGGTCTTATACATCTTTTTCATTGTCAAACAATTACTTCGGTTGCTTTTAATTTGCTGACTCCTCATTACCCCTAAACACCAATCCATCCCTGACCTCCTCACAACCCCTAAACATCATCCATACCTACCCCCTAAAACCCCCTCACCGCTCCTAAACTACACTCAATATCTGACCATCATACTCGACCCATCCCTGAACCATAATACCTTTCACTACACCAAAACTCCACCCATTTCACCGATTCCTGAACCCTAAGAACCCCTCACCACTACACCAATCACTCACCCCTAAACTACAACCATCCCTGAACGTTAAAAAAATAAAATCCCTTAATACCCCTAAACAACACACATCCCTGACGCCTAAAAACACTCATCAACCCTAAACTCCACCCATGCCTGAACCATGAAAACCCCTTTCTGCACCTAAGCTCCACCCTTCCCTGAACGCTTAAAACCCTTCACCACTCTATACTCCATCCATTCCTGAACCCTAAACCTTGTTCTGCCCCTAAACTCTACCCATTCCTGAACTCTAAAAACCCCTCACTATACCCATCACTAAACCGTAAAAACCCTCACCAGCTCTTAACTACACCCATCCCTGAGCCCTAAAAACCTTTTCCTACACCTGAACTCTACCCATCCCTGACCCCAAAAAAACCCTCCTCAACACAAAACATTACCCTTCCCTGAACCCAAAATTCCCACACTACCCCTAAGCTCTACCTAAGTTTAATGTAATTTTGGAGTTTTCCTAAAAAATGATCTTTTCTTTAAAATGCTTTCTTTTACTTTATTTCCCTAAAATTGATTATCCATGAGTTAGTTTCCTTCAGTGTGGTTTCTCAGATTTAGTTTTTTCATTAACCGCTTAGCTGCTTCGAACGTTCCGCGCCAGTGCGGAACATTCTATTAAGCGGGCGGGGCCGCGTCGGCCAACGGACGTGCGCAGCACTACCGAGGTAGTGCTCACGACGGCCGTTGGCCGACGCACGCAGCGAAAGGGTTAATTCACATAACAATTATTGGTGTATACTGTACAGCACTCAACTGCTGTCCAGATAGGTTAGCACTATACAAATATCAACACAGACATATCTAAATATACAACAGACTGTTCTTTCTGTAGTATGTTTGTTACAAATAAAATACAATTATATGAACAACAGAGGAAAAGACTGATAGCAATGATTTAGCAGATTACTCAATGACTTATTTGTAGAAGGAAGTAATGGGAAACGCAACAAAAATCAGTGTTTTCCTATTCGCCTGACTCAAGGTTTTCCTACCTCATTCAGAAGTGTGGGGACAGCCCAGTTTCTGAAAGCGGACCTTCAGATGGCATCAGGCCTTTAAGTGGAATGAAAAAACTAGGGGGTCTCTCAAAGGGGCGTGGCCGATGTAATTAAGGCCTTTTGGAAACAATATCAGGCATACCAACACACAATTTTCATATTAATAATCACCACACAATACAGGGCGGCCACAACGAAAGCAGCAATGCCCCCCACCTGCTTATAGAGATCTCCCAGCATAGCAGGCGCACAGCCTTTTTGTTTTACAGAAACAAACTCCCACTTTGGAGGTATGTTTGTGAAAAAGCAAAAAAGTGCAGATTGGGCAACCATAAATAACATAGTGACCCAGTGGGCACTAAAGTCACACTTAAAAATGGTCCCGCCCTGTCAGCGAAAGGACCTTGGGCTAAAATTCCCTTCCAAGTTCTAACACAACCCGGAACTCTAAATTTTGGCAAGGCCTCTGTCAGCCCACTGATTTGGTAGTCCGTGCTCCAAACTTAAAATGAGTGCTGTGCTATTAAATCATAAGCAAGAATTGGTATTCAATTTCAATTCAAGTAAACTTTATTCGGTTTCAGAAATATAAAACCATAAAAGTTAACGATGCATCCGAATTACATAAAATATCATGATTCCATAAAATAACAGACCTAGTTTGTCATAGTTAAAACACATTGCACAACATCCCATAGTAATCGGTAACATTAAGGTGCAAAGTTCAGATACAAATAATCTCTCTCTTTGATCAACATTCTCCAGTAAAAATTATCCCAACCCACAAAAACATATATGTCTTAAAAATGATCTAAAATCCTGGTCCTTATAAGCTATTAGTCAAGACAAGCCCTAGACTTCACCGCGGATTTCAAGTAACCAACGACGAAGAAAATACATTCATCCTTCAGCAGTTGTAGGTACAGGAGAGCTGGGCGAGCCTGCTTAAAATTCATCTTCTTTAAAATTGGGACTAAAAAATACTTCCGGGGAACCTCATAAAATTTACAAAAAAGCATGAAGTGTAGCAGATCCCGTGGAGACTCTCCGTCGCAGCCACAGGGTGCTAACAACTGGCCTCTACTACTTCCCCTAGGTATGGCGAGCAGGAGGTGAAAAAGATCCAGGCGAAACCTGGTCAATAAAAACCGCTCATAAACAGATAAAAACCCTACATAACTATACATATGCACAAATACATAAATTACAAATCAGCAAACGTTAAAATTTTTAAAGCAGTTGATCTCTCAAAGAAGACTTTCGATAATGCGCATTTCCATTCGTTTTGACATGAGATACAACACAAAAGAGAGGCAGTCGCATTTTTTTCTCAGTTTCATACTGTTTTTGTACAACCTACGCACCGATGTTTTATTTTAACCCACTGAGGACACCTCTTCAAGCCGGCAAATCTCGCAGATACGGTTTTTCCCGAAGAAGGAACCGAGGCAACATCCTGATTAATGAAGATTGCTATTTTCAGAATGCTGAGCAGCTCTGTGGTGTTTGTTAAAATGTTTTATATAAGGTCGCACAATCATGTGAAATTGATTGAGGCTGCCTCACGGGGTGCCTGTAACCAAAACACGTGGGAAACATGCCTATAGGAAAACACTATTAGAATAAAATAAAATAAAAATCTACACGATGGTAGGCAATTCTCATACTAGGAATACATACCTTATCAACCTATATTTAAAACTGCACATGCAATTCCCAAGGTTATGTATGTTTTCCTCAATCCTCCTTATCAAATATTTACGTGTATTAATATTACATAACGGTCAAATGCTTTAGATTTCCATGGTATTTTAGCAAACTTGTTTGCTAAGGGTCACAGAAAAATATGTAGTTTGACATTATCTGAACTCTACAATCCTAAAGTTGAAGTACTGCATAAACATAACCAAAGCAAATAAAAAATAATGTTTGTAAATTGTGTGGCACCGCATCCATTTTCAATGCTAATGGTAATATGGCTAGCAATAATTCCCTACCTGGCACTTTCCAGCATCTGCATGGGTCAGCGATTTGAGCATACACGAATACATTCGTAAAACAAAATGTAAAAGCCAGTTCTTAAACAATGCAGCCATGTATGATTTTTTCATGTTTAACAAAGTTGCATCCATATGCTGGGAAAAGCTACACTTTTTTTTAGACGCATATCCACATCCCCGATCGCTATTTGTACAATGTCAACAGGTCTAAATTGACAGAAAATGTGTATTTGCACAGTATGATTTTCTGCAAACTGAAAACATTTTCCTTGTGGAGAAATAGCCTCACCTACACCTCCCTAATCAATGGGTATGTTAGGGACACTCTTTTTTGAGTTCAAAATATTTTATTGAGTTTTCATATTAAACAAGAAACATAGACAATACAGAAAAAATATTCTTAAGCGAAAATACCTAATCACAATAAAAAAGATTTACAAGAATATCAATTGAATTACAGCAGGTAAGAAAGAATAAATATTCTTTGAAAAAATAAAAAGGAGAGGAGGGGAAGGGACCGGCTATAAAGCCCTTGCATTAACTATAAATAGAGCTACTATAGCAAGTCAATTAATGTACTATACTATCAATAAAAAGCAAAACTAGCTATAAATATACAATTAAGAAGATAAATATACATCAACAGGTATCCAAAAAGAGTGAAAAGAGTTGGAGTTATGATTAATCCCAGTCAAGGACAATTGAGCTCCTCTTCTTGTAAAAATAACCCATGACCACCAAGCATGCACTGATAATAACGAAACATCTTTCCAACAGAATGTAATGGATTTTAAAGCAGCTGAAATGAGGAAATCAAAAAGTTTACCTTCTAAGTCAGTTAAATTGTGCGAAAGAACAGCAGATTTGCAAATTAACATATTGTAAGAAACATCATCATGAATATTTAATATCTTTTTTATAATATCCCAAACATGAGTCCAAAACTTAAAAACTAAAGGACATTCAAAAAGCATATGCCGTAACGTACCAGGATGTAATTTACAATGCCAACAAGTTGCACATTGAAGAAGTTTAGCTTGAAATAGACGTAATGGAGTCCATAAACAATTGAATAAAATATAAGAGTTAGTTTGATAAAGCGAAACAGGTAACCAACCTGAAATACTACTAAGCCAAATATCTTTCCATGTATCAATGGACAAAGAAAGTGAAAGTTCATTATTCCAAAATACTGAAATCATATTTATGTTGTTTCCTAGAGAATTAGATAATTTTTTATATAAAATAGAAACACCATGAGATGAAGTGGAGACAGTTTGAATATAAATTGATAAATCAGCTTTAACATTAGAAGGAATATCATGAGGAAAAGAATCTAAAATCGAATTACACAAATATTCATATTTGGTAAAGTCAGATTGAGGTAAACTAAATCTTGTTCGCAAAGCCTCAAATGATATAAAAGCATTGTTGGAATATACATCTTTAAGATAAAAAATACCAGCATTAATCCATGAATACCAGAAACTGACATTTCTATTCAATTTAATAACATTCCTATGCCATAGTGACAAGTCTTCAGTAATAAACATGGGAGATAGAAAAATTGAATCTAAATCATTAAAAATCATTTTAGTGGATTTAAGGATAACGGATTTGTGAAAAAATGATGATTTATTAGACATGGTTAACAAAGTGGGTAGTGGAAATGGATTTACTATTGATTTCTCAATATGAAGCCAAATAGGAGGATTGTTTAAAAAGGAATGATTAAACCATATGGAACTTTGTTTTAAAATAAAGGCTTTATGATATAGAAAAAAGTCAGGTAATCCAAACCCAGCATTACATTTAGGCATTTTTAATTTTTTATAACTAATACGAGGCGACTTGCAGTTCCAAAGAACTTTGGAGAGAATTCTATCAACATCTTTATAAAACTTTAATGAAAATTGAGTAGGGATCATGGCAAGGGTGTAGAAGATTTTATGAGCAATTGTCATTTTAATAGAATCCATTCTACCCCACCATGAAAGATGTAGTGAAGACCATTTGGATGTTTTATCTTTAATATAATTTAAGATAAAGTTACAGTTCAATGTTATTGTTGATTTTATAGAGGAAGAGAATAAAATACCAAGATATTTCAATTTATCCTTTTGCCAAATAATATCAGTCATAGGTATCATATCAGGAGTACAATAAATGTTTAAGGGAAAAAATTCAGTTTTGTTAGTATTTAATTTATATCCAGAAACTGTGGAATAATTTGCAATAATCTCTAATAAGGAAGGGAATGAGGATGTAGGATCACTAATAAATAAAAGCACATCATCAGCATAAGCTAAGGTTTTAATAATAACATCCTTAATATTGATCCCTTTAATATCATCACATTTTCTTATAGCAGTAAGAAAAGGTTCAATACCAACAAGAAACAAAAGTGGGGAAAGGGGGCAACCTTGTCTGGTACCTCTAAAAAGGGAAAATTGATTCGAAACTTGGCCATTGATAAATAAACGAGCAGTAGGAGCAAAATAAAGAGCAGAAATCATGCGGATAAATGTGTCACCAAAATTAAATGACAATAAGGTATGAAATAAGAATTGCCAATGAATTTTATCAAAAGCTTTCTCAGCGTCTAAAGCCAAAATTCCTGAAGGTAAAGTTAAAGTGGAACCTTGTTCAATAACATGTAGCAAAGTTCTTGTATTGTTTGCAGAATATCTATTCTTCATAAA
Organism: Calotriton arnoldi; assembly: GCA_963921515.1. Classification (NCBI taxonomy): domain Eukaryota; kingdom Metazoa; phylum Chordata; class Amphibia; order Caudata; family Salamandridae; genus Calotriton; species Calotriton arnoldi. Next base: position 125,564 of record CAWUFW010014268.1, read on the forward strand.
ACCAGATTGATCTGGGTGTATAATAGAATCCATTGCAGGAGCTAATCTAGAAGCAAGTATTTTAGCATATAATTTACAATCTTGATTAATTAAAGATATAGGCCGATAATTTGACACAAGAGTGGGGTCCTTATCCGGTTTGGGAAGTACAACAATTAAAGCTTCAGTAAAAGAACCTGAAGTAATTCCTGAAGAACCAAAAAAGGTAAAAAGTTGAAATAAAAAAGGCAAAAGTTGTACCTGAAATTCTTTATAAAACTCAGCCGAAATACCATCGGGACCAGGAGACTTATTTTTTTAAAGAGATTTTATGGCTGATAAAATTTCATCTGTAGTAATGGGTGAGTCTAGTCCAATTTTATCTGATTGTGAAATCTTGGGTAATCCACATGTAGTTAAAAAGGAATCAATTAAAGAGGCATCATGAAAATCGGGCTTGTTATATAGATTAGAATAAAAATCCAAAAATTCATTAACGATATCATTGTGAGATAAAGCAATTTTGCCATTAGGGCCATGAATTGAATTTATTTGAGTTTTATCTTTTTGTATACGTAAATAATTAGCTAAAAGTCTTCCAGATCTGTTGGCATTAAAACGAAATTTGGCTTTAGAATTAGAAATCTGAATGCCAGCTCTTTTGCTAAGGATTGAGTTAAACTCATACCGAAGCTTTTGTTGTTTAAGTCTATATTGAAGATCATTAGACGTAATAAAAAGTCTCTCAAATTTCACAATTTGTTTTTCTACGTTTTTAATATTTGCATTGAAGGATTTATTTTCATGAGCCATAATAGAAATAGTTACACCTCTAATGTAGGCTTTAAAAGCATCCCATCTATTAACCATAGAAGTGGAACCTTCAGGGTTGAGTAGGAAATAATCTTGAATGGCAGTTAAGAGCTTTGGTTTATTATGTTCATTAAGAACAATATCAGTATTCATTCGCCATCTAGATTGTTTTGTAAAAGTTGAATTTAAATTCAAAACAAAAGAAATCAAAGCATGATCTGAAATATCAATGTTACCAATCTTAGGAGTAATCACGGATTGAATTAATTGCTTGGAGACAAATAAATAATTAGTCCTAGAATGAGAATTATGTGGGTTTGAAAAAAATGTAAAACTTTTTTCTGTAGGGAAGTGTAGGCGCCAAATATCAACTAACTTAGTGGTTTGAATAAATGATTTAAAAGCATGAAAAACCTTAGGAGGGTGAAATTTAGTACAAGATAAATCTAATAAAGGATCAGATATAACATTAAAATCACCTCCAACAATTAAAGGAACTTTACCCAATTTTAGAACCTCATTAGTAAGATTAGACCAAAAAAGAGGATCATCCGCTGTAGGGCCATAAACATTAAGTAAAAATATGACTGAATCATGAACTTTAATTTTAACTATAATATATCTCCCGTCAGCATCTGAAGTTTTACTCAAAATTTGGCAATGTAATTTTTTTGCAAAAAAATAGCTACACCATTTTTTTTCCATTAGCAGGAGAGGAGACAATAGTATCAACCCACTTTTTCTTCATATAATCTAAGATTTTGTCGTCTATATGAGTCTCCTGAATAAAACAAATATCTGCTTTGCATCTACCTAAATAATCTAACATTTTTGTACGCTTAACTGGATGACGTAAACCTTTAACATTTAATGAGACTACTTTAATATTGTGAACATTAGCCATAATGAAAAAGAGAGAGAGAAAAGGTGAAGAGGAGGAAAGCCAAAAATAAGGAAAGAGTATGAGAAAATAGTAGCTCTAGAACAAGGAAAAAGGAAGGAAAAAAATAAAACATGGAAAAAACGACAAACAGAATACATTAATATCAAGAATGAAACGCACACACGCTCTACAAGCATGACCGGAACCGTTGGAGCACAATGCAAGAATAACTCAGCAATTTGTCAGAGAATACATAACTGGTAATAATCAAGTAGTAGAGTCATGAGTATCCATTAGATGCTGTGACTGTTGATCCAAAATTGTTTTAATTCTTCGACGGAAGGATTTCGAGAAATTATCTTTCCAAATACGCATTGTTGAAGGATCAAAAAGACCATATTTGAAACCAAGACTTCTTAGTTGAGGACGAAGAGCAGTGAATTCCTTGCGAACTGAAACAGTCTCCTTGGCAAAATCTTGATGGATAAATATTTTATTCCCATTGACCATCAGTGAAGGGATTTCTCGTGCTGCTTTCCTGATCAAAACCAGATGGTGATGACGGAGAACTTTGAAGATCATTTGTCGAGGTTTTGTGTGTTGAGGGTTGCGATGGGAAGGAATCCTGTGAGCCTTATCAATTTCAAATTTTTCTGGAAAACTGATTTTTAAAAGGCCAGGAATCAGATTTTCCAAATATAATCTGCAGTTGGCACCCTCAACATCTTCTTGTAGATTGAAAATGCGTAGGTTATATTGTCTATTGCGATTTTCCATATCTAAAAGGAGTGTAGATATGGGTGATATTTTCGCCACAAGTGGGATAAAAGCGTCTATTTTAACCTTATTATCTTGTATTTTAATTGAATTATCAGAGATTTTCATTGATAAACTTGCCATTTCTTTGCGCACGTTTTTAATCTCTGACGCAATTGTATCTGTATTAGCACGAAGTGCCTGAATTTCTTCCAGAATTAGAGATATGGAAGGTTCAAATGACTCTACCACTTTTGATTTAATTGGCGGAGGTGAAACCTGCTGTCTCCTTTTACTATGAAGAGAATTTTTATTATCCATTTTCATGTAGAAAGGATCAAATTTGTAAATAAATATAAAGTTTGTGAGAAAATAGAGTGATATTGGTGAAAAAATCCTCAAAATAACTGGTGCAGCAGCTAAAATGGTCTGTGGGAGTGGTTAGGCCCAAGCCAGGCCCTTTCTTGAGTGCTCACTCCGCCCCCCTGACAGACAAGCCTGGCAGTACCTGAAGGCAGAGCTGGGAGCAGGAGCCTGAAGAGGAGGAACACCACTTTCGTCGTCCAAAAACGCGGAAATCAACTCCACAGCACAGGTACCGGCTTCAGCAACATAGCGACCTCCTTACAGCAGTAATTCTGACAAAATTTCATCGTTTCTAGGCAAAAACGGGCGAAAACGCGCTAGAGCTCACCGGGAGGCGGCCATCCTGTATCGCGCGCTCGCGCGTCTCATGTTAGGGACACTCTAACACACTACATCATCATTACACATACTTAACTTAGGTGTAACATTAGAAAAAACTGTGGTACGTGCATGATGATAATTGACATCTTTGTAAAAACCTACAAAGTAAAGTTTTGTTGGTGCTCACCAATGTTCCCTCTAATTTTTTTTCTTTGTGTGCGGCAGTATAAGGTCTCTGTGCGCTGCAGCCAAGGCTATGTGCGCCAAGAACCCAACCGCGTGTGTGGGTGCAGCGACAAATGTCAGTGGAACTATCACTCAAACATTTGCTTAATAAAGTGAAAAGACAGTGTATTTCTACACATACAGCACCACATTAAGGATCTTAAGGCAGGTTTGCAACATACAACAAACATAAAAAGGATACAGTATTCAAAAGCATATTGTTACATTACAAGACTTTTAATGGAGAATGTGTCCCTTACTATCACTTGTCAAATGGGAATGCTAAATCCCTGAGAGGTGTCTGTGTTATTCAAGATTGCACCACAATGGAATCTGAGAAAATGCATTGTTGTGTCCTGTCCTTAGCCAACCACAGAACATTCCTTCTATGAGTTTTATCTCCTGCTGCATTTCTTGCATGCCTTTTGCAGCCCTCCAAGTACAACGCATCAGGCTTAGACTAACGCTTTTTAGTGTGGTGGTCATCATCACGGCACTGAAATGCAAAGTCACGCATTTATGAATCATCCTCCGATGTCAAGCCCAGAACTAGCTGGTAATTAGCACCACTTACAGAAAGCTGGCACAGCGCGGTCAGCCCTGCTTGCGCAGACTTGGGGGTTGGCTCAGCTAGATTTGGGCTGGCTTTAGGGGCTACAGTGTAACAACTTCACCCATAGTGGGCTGGCGCAGCATTCAGCTTCACTGACCTCACGTGACAACGCGAGCCCATCAGTGTCTGCTTGATTTACCCTGCGCCCAATGTCCGATAGACTGAGACCGATTACGCACCTAGCTATAGGCGCCCTGCCGCCTGCTGTGCGATCGTGTGGCACGACAGTCAGTTTACATTTGGCAGTGGGAACCGTGCATTGTTGTGCCGACCTGCGCGACCCTAATATGCCTATGGCCGCCCGCAACCCGACCCAAACTTCGGCTGCCGCAGGAGTGGTGCTACTTCATGTTTAGCAGACAGCCTGCACGAGTCGTCGCGTCCTGGACCGTGGCATCTGCCCACAGCCTGGCCTGCGCAGGGGAAGTCGTCGCGGCGGTTGCTGGCATCTTCAAAAGTCACAGGTGAGACCCCGGGGTGCAACTAGCCTTGAGTCCGGTATGTTGATAGTAAACCCTGCCCACCCATACTCATACCAGACATGGTTTTGAAGCAGCCTAAGGATGTCGGCCGTAACTCAGGCTGTGCACACTGAGGACCGTGCTAAAACTATCCCAGCACTGTGGTATTTAAATAAACAAAGCTCACCTATGAATGCTTTTTCCTGTACAGCCTGCCATGCCAGTCACTTGCAGGCCCTTGGTAGACTGTGTTGGAAACTGAGAAAATGTGGCGCAGCCCAGGATGGCTATATGAAATAATTTAATTAAAATCTTACCTGCTCATTTCCTCAGTCCCCTGCAGCCTCTCAGACAGGTTAATTTTGCTGAAGGTTGTTCAGTTGTTGACTGAACAACCATTCACCACATGCCCCGTTTCAATCGCGTGACACAGTTACAGTGTACAGGCACCAGGGTCACCATGACGGCCCGGGTGACAGGGAGCTGAGACTTAGAGCTACCCAGTGCAGTTTACGTTAGGACTCGGACTCAGTGCAGCCCCTAGGACACACAGGCAGCAGCCCCTCTCTGCTGACACAGATTGTACGGTGCTCCGTTATGGGTATTACATGCAGCCTTTGGTCTGAGGCCAGTCTCTCCTGCAATAATCAGCAAAGCAACACCAATGACCCCTAGCTCCATCTCAACCTGGCCCGAGTCTTGCTTGGCACAGGTGAGCTAAACACTGTGGATGTGAATGTGGTTAAGATGGACTGCGAAGGAGTAGGTTGGTTCTGGTGGATATGAATGGAGTTAGTTGGCTGTGTGGTGTTTGAATGCACTGGGTGGGGCAGGTTGGTTCATATTGGGAATGGGGTTCTAGTGTACCGGGTAGAGCAAGGCTGATTTTGCTCTCAAGAATGTGTCACTCATCGTCATTGAAATGCACTCATAATTGCACTGAAATTTTGAAAATGTCACACATAGCAATCTGAAACCTTGGCAGCTATGTGTAGTCCCTTTTCTGTTCGTGTGAAATTTCCCGGTTTTGGCTTTAAAATTCTGGTCACCCTATCTATCATCAAAGGCACGCAGCAAGCCTATCAGCACGACGTGTGCTTTCATAATCCCTAATACATATTGGGGATTGTGAAAGCACCTGTTGTGCTGTTAGGCTTGTTGCCTGCGTTTTGTTAATAGAGCGTGGCAGATTGCATGCCTATTTGAAAGTTTTCATGTAAATTGCAGGGCCCAACATGCTTACACTCTGGGCTGCATCTAACATGGAAACTTTCAAAAAGCCACACAAACTGAAGCGCTATGTTAAGAAAAAGCACACAGCAAGCCCAACAGCACGACGTGTGCTTTCACAATCACTAATACATATTAGTGATTGTGAAAGCACACGTTGTGCTGTTAGGCTTGTTGCCTGCCTTTTGTTAATGAACCGCAGCAGATTGCATGCCTTTTGAAAGTTTTCATGTTAATTGCAGGGCCCGACATGCTTACACTCGGGGCTGCATTTAACATGGAAACTTTCAAAAAGGCACACAAACTGCTGCGCTATGTTAAGAAAAAGGATGCAGCAAGCTCAACAGCACAATGTGTGCTTTCACAATCACTAATATATGTTAATGATTGTGAAAGCACACGTCGTGATTTTAGGCTTCCTGCATGACTTTTCTTAACAGAGCGCGGAGGGGGGCATATTGTCTGCTTTTCTTCAAGTATTCATGTTAATCGCAGCGATGCGATTAACATGAATACTTGCCTCTCGTGGTGTATGCGCGCTGCAAAGAAGACACTGCGTGCTCTGATTCAAATAGGTGCGCGGGCGCGCACGCGCGCAGGTTACAGGGAACAGTGGTGCTCACCCAATACCCCTCCCTCATCTCATCTTACTATCCATGTAAACATGTTTCCTACAGGTACTGTGGTACTGGCATGAAGATCTGTGCTGGCGTATGTGACTGGCTAGCTTCTCCTGTGCGTTTATCGAGTAAACTCACAGGTGTTACATCTGGATCAAGTAAAAATGAGGAACCAGCCAAGCCAGGGCCAGATTGGCCATTTTGCCACTCCCAGTAGGTTTCAGGCTAGCAGGCTTTTACAGAGCTGGATGTTCTGCCATGACCCAACCATGAAAGTCCCTGTCACTTCATTCTGGTTGCAGCCTCCTGTAGTGTGGGTCTGATAAGCACTTTTTTGGGTTGGCAGATTCTGATTTCGCTTCCGGCCCTGAGGACCAGCAAAGGAACAAATCACAACGTGAAAGAACTATCTTCCTCTTGAAGTCTTTAACATCCACCAACTCTAGTGGCCCAAACGTTTGAGTATGAGGAAGTCACCAAACTTCTGGAAGCTGGAGAGTAAGAAAGAAATCACCTTTCCTCCTCCTTGTTACCTATTTACAATGTATCCCCCATGCTCACAAAAGCCTTTAACCCTGTCCACTGAAGATGGGCTGAAGAATGACAAGGAAAACCCATCCTGTAAAAATGGCAAACTAGAGGGGACCATATTCAAAAAGGATTTACAAACAGGCTAAACTCAGAACCTGAAATGTCTTACAAAGCTTCTTGTAAGCCTGCAGTGTGGACAATCTCATGGCCTGCACGTTCACGATGGCTTACTATCAGCAGAGACCAAGTGTCTGCAACCGGACAATACAGAGCCTTGGAGAATTGGGTAATTCCCTGCCTCTACAACATAGGAAATAACTGAGACAGGACCGTTCACGCTGGAGCCACAGCCATCTGTCAGAGCTGGGGAAAGCAGCATCTTTTTGGCCAGACAGGCTCTGCTAAACTATTTGATTTTATCCTGTTCTCTCTAATTCACAGCCAATGCTAAGCTAAAAATCAGAGAGAAAAGTGTAGAGGTGATGACCCATCCTCTCTGGTCTTGAGAAACAAGCTACAAATGAAAGAGAATAGGGGAAAAACAAATAACAGCCTCTATTGGCCACTGCAGGGAAAGAGCTTTTAACATCCTGGTCTTGAATTCCGGACACCCAATGCAGACGTCCTGAAAAATGCATTGCCTAGGGATTCAAAAATATCACGACACGGAACCGTAAATCTTCGGCGTAGCTCTTCAAAACTTTCAAGATGAAGTGATAGCTGCGTTAACTAGGACCACCTTCTTGTATACCTACCTGTCTGGATGTGGTCTACTCTCCAAATGTGAGAAGTTGCAAGAGGGATGCGTTGCTTCACTGCGTACCTTCTCAGATAAAAGGATAACATCTGAAAAGATTTTGGCTCGGTTTCTCTGACTGGTAGACATTGCTAGCTGATAGGGAAAGATGCCTTCACAAACTGAGGAGATCACCAACTTCTCCTGGTTGGAAGACTTGTTTTGTTCCAACCTGACCACAGATCCTGAATCTCCTGGGATTACGGGGTAATTCTTCACCCCCAGCTTGCTGATCTGCATAGTAATAAACACATTTGGGTGCATACTCTGTGGAAATCCAGGCTCAAGAATGAGTCCAAATTGAACTCAGAACACAAACAGGTTGGAGTCAAATGGTGTGAGGTTAATTATGGCTTAAAGGTATAACAAACACACAGATCAATATGGGACCTCTTACTTTTTGCCACTGCCTTGCTGGAGCACCCCACCCCTGAGCCCAGAATAATGAGAGAACGCCATGGGTCGTAACACCCCATTAGTGGGCAGGTTCACTGACTAATGCTAAATGTAAAATCTTGGCCAAATTAAAGTCAGGTCGTGGAATCAATAAATCAATCAATCAAATGCTTGTAAAGTGTGGCTACTCACCTGTAAGGGTCCCAAGGCGCTAAGGGGGAGGGGGGTACTGATCCGTCTAGGTGCTGTGGTTCAGTCGAAGAGCCAGGTCTTGAAGTCCTTCCTGAATTGTGGCAGCGACAGTGATTGCCTGAGGTGGAGAGTCAAGGTGTTCCAGGTCTTGGCGGCGAGTTAGGAGAAGGCTCTTCCTCCGACCCTGGTCTTACGGATCCGTGGGACGGTAGCCAGGGCCTTTTGGATGGAGCGGAGGTGTCTGGTGGGTGTGTGAAATGAGAGGAGGTGGTTGAGGTATGCAGGTCCCGCGTTGTGGAGGACTTTGTAGGCGTGTGTGAGGAGCTTGAAGGTGACCGTTTTGTTGACTGAGAGCCAGTGGAGTTATCTCAGGTGTACGGTGATGTGGCTGCAGCGGGGGATGTTGAGGACGAGTCTGCCTGTGGCGATTTGAATGTTCTGCAGTTTCTTGAGGAGTTTCTTGGTGTTGCCGGCGTAGAGTACATTGACGTAGTTGAGTCTGTTGCTGATGAGCACGTGGGTGACCGTCTTTCTGGACTCAGTGGTGATCCAGCTGAAAATCTTTCAAAGGAGGCGAAGCGTGTGAAAGCAGGTTGAAGAGACGGCGTTGAACTGGCGGTTCATGGTGAGCGAGGAGTCCAGTATGATGCTGAGGTTTCATGCGTTTGGTGGGTGTTCCTAGTGCGGTGGGCCACCAGGAGTCGTCCCAAGCAGAGGGGGTGAGGCCCCGATGAGGACTTCGGTTTTGTCGAATTGAGCTTGAGGCATCTGTCTCTCATCCAGGTGGCGAAGACCTTCATCCCGTTGTGGAAGTTGCTCCTGGCGACTGTGGGTTTGTTGGTGAGGGAGAGGATCAGCAGGGTGTCATCAGCGTAGGAGACAATGTTGAGTCCGTTATTCCTAATGATGGCTGCGAGCGGAGCCATGTAGACGTTGAAGAGGGTGAGGCTCAGGGAGGAGCATTGGGGCACTCCGCAGCCTATCTCTGTGGGTTCTGAGAGGAATAGTGGCAGTCTGACTCTCTGCGTTCGACCGGTGAGGAAGGAATGGATCAATTCCAGGGCTTGAATGGTGTCGGATAAGATTTTGCTCAGTTGAATCCGGACACCATGTTATTGTAAAACAGTGCAGAATTTCAGTACCTGGTCACAAGTACCGTGTTACGAGATGATTCACATGGGTGCAAACAAATCAGCCTTCTAAGAAAAAAACATCAACACCAGACTCAGGATTGTGATGACCCACAAAAGGCTGCTTTCAACCTGAACAGTAGGATTGAAAACTGGTAAAGTTCGTCCCAACCCTCATCAGCACAAAGTGCAGAAACGTGTGTGGTACACCCTCAAGGGTATGTACAGATATGCATCCAAGAATGTAGTGCTAGCACATTGTCCTGAGTGTTGGCTTTTTTGCTATGAAAACAAACTAAAGTTAATAGGCATTTGGGAAGACACTGGCAAACCACCCTGTTTTGTATGATGGAACCAGTGAGACAATAGGTATCTGCAAGCATTCAGTGGAAAGAAGATGCTCTAGAAGAGGCCAGGAAGGCCTTTGCATTTTGCTACAGGGCTTGTGTGTGCTTCTCTGGTTACAAACACAAACATATGCAGTAATTACATTAACCAACAGATGTTTCATAATGTAAAATAATGCATTTTCCACTGATTAGTTTAACTTGCATTAATTTTTCATTTAATGTTAGTGCCACTTTATTTGCAGTTACTTGAAGGTGAAAACCCAACAAAATAGTTACAGAATATTTTGTTCTTTTTTTGCCACACATTTGACCTGCCCCCCACTCACAGACCCCCAGCTGCTCAGGATCACAGTTCACATACTTTTTTAAGCGCTTTGACTGCTGGGTTTGACAACTCTTTTGCAACCTATCCTACATCATGTTTACTAACCTGCCACCAAGAATGAATGGGTGTTGGCAATCTAAACCTCTCCCACAAAAAGCTGACACAAGAAGAGTCATTTCTTTTTTTGTTTCAGATACAATTGGCCATTCTTCCTGAAAGTGCTAACATCTGCCATCTCACAGTCACTCTCCTACAACTCATAAGAAGCTCAAAACCATTACTCCAAGTTCTGAATTACACGCAACATAGTGTTGATATAACAATTCTGCTTTTCTCAGGAATTCTTTACATGCCCCTATTTTCCTTGAGCCATATGATTTTGTCTGCTTGATTTAAACATTTAGGAATATTCTCGTCTGTTTGTGCCATTGCTATCCTTTGTACTCCTCTTTTGTGTTTACATGTAGATATAAGCGTAAAGATATGCATTCTGCATTTCCTATTGTGATATTGTGTGCCTTCCTGTCATAACCACTTCTATCAACTCTTTTAAGAAACAGTTGTATCTACCTGACTAAGCAAAGTTGGGACTTTCTGAAAATGACGCATCCTGAACTTTTAGGCCTTTGACTTTATACTGATTCAGTTAAGGTCAGATATATCAAATAGTTGTGTCTCCCTTTCACCGCGAAATGGGGCTCAAGGGTGACGCAACTACTAAGTTAAATTTATCAAGCCACGCAAAGCCACCTTGTGTGCCCCTGCGTGGCATGATAAATCCAGAGTAACGCAACAGAGCAAATCGCTGTCTTGCATTACTCTGCCCCAGTGAAGCATTCGATGGGTGGAGCGTGGATGTTCCTACGCATCCACCCATGGATTATGGCGCATTCCCAGACCCATCATTGCTGGTAGACTTGGGATGGTATCAAAATACTACAAAATACATTCTGCAGCACACATAGAAAAAGGAAAATGCCTCTGAGGTTAGTTTTTGTGTAGGAAGGTGCCCCTTCCTGCACAAAAACATTCCTGCCTGTAACGCAGAAACCCTTGAACCACGGCATAAGAGTGCCCGCATTAGCACTAGGCAGCCAAAAGGGCGCCAGCACAATTAAAGGACAGGAATGCACCGTATTAGGCTAAATATGGTGCATTACTGCCCTTTCATGCAGCACAACAGAGCAAGGTGGGTGGCTGCACTGCATGAAACCATGATAGATGAGGCCCAGTGTTCTCTGTTTGTAAAATACAATGTTTGATGGTCAGCAGACACAGGGTGCATGATATAAACTTTATTTTTCAGCACACAAAGTGTACCAGTGCCTGTTTTATTCTGTGCTATGAACAGTGCCAAATCTGAGGGGCGTAATTCACGCCAGTGCATAACCTACAGTGCAAGGGGGCTTTTTAGTCAAGGTACAGCTATCTACATAAGAAACTTGTTTAAAAGGTCATATTTATGCAACAAATGTGTTCTGGATATACCACAGTACAACTTATTAATGAACTATAAAACATGCCAGTGCCTGCATATTTTCTACAGCAGATATTACTGTGTGAAAACGTCATAAATGCACCATTTTGCCCTGATGGAGAGGTTGCCTACTTCCCATAACGTTGTTTCAGTTGGACACCTAGGGGAATATTTATCCAGGGCTTGTGCCAGCCTTGCTTCACATAGTGTGCCGCAAGGGCAATGCAACCAGTAAGTAATATTTAAAGAAAGACGCAAGAGTAAAAATGGGTCACTTTTTCGCAGTTGAGTGGTACAAAAGCTGCGCTGAATCCAGCAGTATCACGCAGGAATTAATATATGCAATGTAGGCATTCCCGTGCAAATTCCAACACAATCGTAATACAGTGGTATTTAACATCATATCACTGCGTTAAACATCGTAAAGTAGAGCAATGCAATGATAGAAATGCGTCAGAATTGCTGCGCATCTCTAACCCAAGCCTAGGAAATGACGCAATGGCTGTAGTACAAAATCCCCACCATCACAATACACTCTGGCAAACTTAAATAGTTGGCGAGCATTGAAGGGTCTATGGAGGGTATCTTCAGCAATTGGAGGACAGCTGTATGTTTCCAAGCATCAGAGAGGTGGAGGTATTTAGAATGGGTGTGAACATGGTACTGATGAGTAGCAGACCTTTGGAGTAGGCATGGTGAGGCAGAGGTCAGATGGGGCACCTGAGTGGATGGACTTCATGATGGTGGCGGTTTCTTCTGAGGTGATGACGGGCTATGTGGCTAGCATCAGTTCTTTGGATAAGATCCGGAGGCAAATGGTGAGATCTGTCAGGTCCAGTTGAGGTTTGAAGTTGCTGTAAATGAGGGTGATTTTGTTGCTGAAGAATTGAGAGAGATTGTTGCAGTGGTCCTGCAAAGGGCTGATCGAGTTGGAGGCGGCCGCTGGTGAGATGAAATCTTTCACAATGGTGAATATTTCTTTGCTTCTGTTGGTGCTGGCAATGATGCGGGCCACCAGTGCAGCGAATTTGGTGGTAGCTTCTTAGGGCGGATTTGCATGCTCCTGCCTGCACAGTTCTGGCTCATTCTCCATTAGCGATCCAGTTGTTTGCCGTGGTGTTTAAATAGTCTGAGCTCCTTCATATACCAACTGGCCTGCGGTCTAGATGGGCTGTATTGCTTTGTTTGAGGGGGGGCCAAGGAGTTAGTGCAGGAGGTGATACAATGTTTGAAATTCTTGATGGCATTGGGGAGGCTGTTGCTGTGTTTGGGTTGGTAAATGATGAAAACGGCATTTCTGTCCTTGTCAGTGATGCTGTTCCAGTTTTGGCAAGCTGGCCTGGTGGTGGTGCATGTGCTTTGGACCGGGACAAAGATGCTGAACTTGACGAAAGCGTGGTCTGTACAAGAAACTGGTGTGGGCTCGTCGACTCAGATGCTGTCAGAGGTGGTGAAAATAGGGCCCAGGAGGTGCCTGGCAATGTGAGTGGGTCCCTTTAATCGTTGAGTGAAACCCAGGTTTCCATGGTCTTCGATGAGTATTTTTGAGTTAGAGTCAGTGTGGTCGTCTAGGTGGAAATTGAGGTCTCCAAGTAGGATGTAATTGCTAATATCAAGGGCGACTGATGCGACAAAGCTTATAAGTATCCTTCCCAGGACTTATATTAACTGATGAGCAGATAATTGTTGCTCACACTTGAGGTTGGTAGCGTACCGCACATCCAACCATGCTTTTCTCTGCCTCAACGTGTCTATTGTCATCCCCAGTCAAATCAATTCAAATGTCTTTGCACCAATGGCCTCTGCGGAGAAGTATATTCCCAGTAGTGGCCACAGAACCCTTTATTGCACTTGGATATTGGGGAAACAGGCTGCTAAGTAAATTAGGTTAAGTTACACTTCATTTTCAACTTCCTCAACTGCAGTCTCATACTGCTGAAATATACCCCATTCACAGTCAAAATATTCCACTAAACAATGAATTGAGCTGGTTTAGACACAATACCGTTGAAAATTGACTGCAAGATTATAGCCCTGTACCCGAAAATGTCACTTACCACAGGGTATCTTGTATTTGGTTCAAACTCTGTTGAATTTGCATCTATAATTAATGAAAAAATAATGTGCAGTCAACAAATGACAGATGATACACATGGTATAAATCAATGTATAAAGCAATTATTTGTTATTGATTGCATCATCAGTATAAATGCAGCTCTAGGCAAACTAAACAGCTTTTAATGAGATGTATTCTTTTTCAAAAGAAAATATATGTTGCTCCTTCAACTATTGTTTCGAATGCCCATTTAGCAATACCAAATCTTTCAATTTCAACTGATTCATAACAATTTTCATCATAGGTTGCACTATTTTGTGAATTGCCTTCAATCTCAGGTTGTCAAACAGTTAGTGAGATCAGAGATTTACAGGAAGTAAAACATATCAGATCCATTAATATGCAAACATGCAAACACGTAAGCATTTATATTTTTTCTACTTTCCTCCAGCAAGCTTAAACATCTTGCAATCCTGTTCTACCAAAAACATAGTCTCCTATTCCTGTACATTATGCCCTATCACTTCTTCACAGTGAATACCTTGTGATATTGTCTTCCTACTCTCCTAGGTGTTAATATATCATGAGTCCCCCAGACTGTGAAATATTTGCTTGGCAAAACTCTACTTTCCAGTAGGTCCAACCACTGTATTATGACTTTGGCAGTTAGACCGCCATAGGACCACTGCTACCGCCAGGGATCCCTTATTCCTGGTAGTCTTGCCGTGGTCTGAGGCCACAATATGCGGGCAGTGCAGCTGCTGCACCGCTAAGCATATTATGAGTTTCATCACTGCCCTCCTTTTCATGGCGGTGAGCCTGCCATGAAAAGGGTGGTGGTGAGGAAACTAAGGGGGCCCTACAGGGCTTCATGGTGCCTTGGTGCATGGGGGTGCATGCAGTGGGGCAGATGGTGTGCCCCACTGACTTTCTACACCCCCAGATCCTGCACGGCATGGACTTCCCACGGTGCTGCCTTTCTAAGGCTCTCTTATGAGCCTTTGAAAGGCAGCACTATGGGCCAGCCACTGCTGGACCACCCACCCAGATTACAACTTGTAATCTGGAGGACGGTGGAGTTTGGGGACGTGGTGTGCCACCCCGCTCCCACACTGCCAAACTCATAATCAGGCCCTAAGTCTTCATACCATTCAGACAATGGCGCAATGCCGGGCTACCGACACAAGACGAATACCTATTTCTGAGGAATGATTTCCCTACCATACCAATTTGTACCTCATCCCAAAAATAGATAAGAATGCTGACTCACCCCCAGGAAGACCTATTGTATCAGCAAATGGGGGGTTATTCAAGAGCACCTCTAAATATGTTAATTATTTCTTACAGGAATATGTACACAACCTATCTTCTTACATCGAATATACAGGTCACTTTTTGTGAAGGATTTATGATGTGCATTGAGAACAGCACTTTGTATTAATGACTTTGGATGTAATGTCATTATACACTAGCATAGCACATACTGATGGGCTCAAGGCTGTTGAATATTTTCTTAGTGCTAGATCTCTAACACTGCTAAAGTATACACTGATGCTGTAAAGTATGGTACACTGGTGTCTACACAACAACTTTTTTATATTTAATAAACAAGTGTACAGACAAATCAGGGGAACAGCAATGGGCACCTGATTTGCCCCCAACTACTCTAATTTGCACATAAGCTTGTGGGAGGAGCAGGTGCTCATAGACCAATGTGCTGAAGAATGGGCTTATAATGTAGCTCTGTGGACCTGCTATATTGATGATTTGTTTATTATTTGGAGGGGGTCTACAAGTTCTGCTGAAAAGTTTGTCAAGAAGATTAATCACAATAGTCTGAATCTGTAATTTAGATGTTCTATCAGCTCATATGAAATTCATTTTTTGGACTTGACAGCATATGTGAAAAATTGAAGGTTGAACACTAAAGCATACATAAAGTCCACAGCCGGCAATACGACACTACATGCCCTGAGTTTCCATCCACACAAATTAAGATATGGCTTCCCCTAAGCTGAAAATATACGCAATAGGCGTAATTGTAGTGAGGAGGAGGAACTGTACCATGCACAGAAAGAATTGGCCAATATATTTATCTCAAGGGGATATCGGCAAGAGATCATTCAAGCTGCTAGAGATAAGGCCAATGCAAGACAATGTGAGTATCTGTTATTTTCAAAGAAAGTCCAACAAAAGAATCTAGGCCATGATATTAGAATGATTACAGAATCAGAATTTTACTCTACCTTCTCCCAGCAGCTAAAGGGGATAATCCATGACCTATTCACACATATTTTTCATGGTGGGCGGCCCCCGGGATCATGGTCCCTGGCGAAGATTGTGGTCTTTTTTTTTTTTTTTTAAAACAAGCCGCCTCTACAACTGGGGTCTTATCGTCCTATCACCTTGATCAACGGTGATTCTAAAATGTATTCCAAACTACTGGCCAGCTGACTTTCTTCAGTAATTCACAAAGTTATTTCAGATCGCCAACATGGGTTTGTCCCTGGTAGGTCTACTATTGATCATGTCCAAAGAGTGATTACTTTATTTGATATCACCGATGTTGCAGGAGACCCTATGGCACTCAATTTGTTGGATGCTGAGAAAGCCTTCGATAGGGTCTCCTGGCAATATCTATGGACGGTTATGTCAAGAAACGGTATCAGGGAGGGCTTAATTAAGGCAGTAAAATTTTATATACCGAACCGTCAGCAGTAGTTATGGTGAACGGTACACTATCGGAAAAAATTGTAATCACTAGAGGGACCAGACAGGGGTGCCCATTCTCTACTCTCTTATTTGCGGTGTTTATCAACCCCTGTATCTGCAGGTTAGAGAGCAATGCACTAATACCAGCAATATGGTCACAGAATTGGTCTACCAAGACCTTGGCCTATGCCAATGACATCGCGCTGGTTACATCTGATCCAAACATGGCTATAAAAATAATCGAAGACGAGGCCAAGTGTTTGGGGCATATATCCAGTTATGCGTTGAATCAAGATAAGACACAAATAGTACTCAACCAAAAAATCACGATGGTGGACAATCGGGTAGTGGAAAGAGCCACATATCTGGGTGTTAGTATAACATCAAAACTGGATAACCTAGTTAAGAATAACATGGAACCCTTAATGGAACACACAAAAAAAGATCTTGGAAGGCTAAACAACGTACATTTATCCTTTGGGGGTAGATGTAATGTAGTAAAAATGCTGTTGCTCCCTAACGTTTTATACTTCTTTAGGTCAAAATGTTTGGAATTTACCCCTCAATGGTTTAAAGCAATAGAGAGCATGTTTTCCAGGTTTATATGGGGATACACGAGACCGCGTAGAGCACTTAGATTCATTACCCTGCCAAGGGATTGAGATGGTCTGGCCCTCCCTAACATGAAATTATATTACTGGGCCTACCACGCTAATTTACAGTCGTGAGCTACTGCTGACAAACGTAAATAATAGGTCAAATGCTAAGGTTCCCTCACCACAGGAACTTATGCTGGGGGAGGAGACAAGAGGGTGCCAATGGCAGCAATTACAAGACAGTTATTATAAAAAAGTTTGTTTTAAAACTCTTTTTAGTATCCATAAAGTATGGAGTACCGTACGTAAAATGCTGGGAATTGGTAGACTATCTTTTTATACACCGATATCTACCAATCATAATCTCCCGGAGATTTTTGGAGATCCATGCATGGACAGATGGGTGCGGGCTGGGATTGTTCAGATTGGCTGTTTTTTCTCGTCCTCAGGGCTTAAGTCTTTTGACGAATTGAAAAATGATTATATCCTAGACCGTAGAGATTTTTTAAAATTTCTCCAGGTTAGGGACTATCTGTGGCGAAAGGGAGGGGGGAGAGCCAAATTTCCGAGAGTTGAAACCATTGAAAGTCTAATCAAAAACAGAACTGGACATGCCGCTATGCCCGATGACATGGATAAATGCTCTTTGAAATGGCAGACCAAATTGGGGGTCTCAGCGGAAACTTTTTTATATTCTTATGAATTATCACAGTCTCTTTTAATGTCCACCAGGCTGCAAGCACAATTTTATAAGACAAGTTTTTCGTTGTACTATACACCCTATAAGATAGCCAAGTGGGGGTCAGGAAAAGGAACTGTATGTCCACGCTGTGCACTTTATGAAGCTGACATTGTTCATATGTTCGCATCCTGTAATGTATTGCAAAAGTTAATCACGGATATCTCAGATTTTTTATCAGAAGTGTTAAGAACAAGAATAGAAGTATCAGTAGAAGAAATAATGTTAGGTACGGCAGGAATAAGCCGAGTAGGGAATGGACAGGGAATCTTTTTGGCTATGGCTGTCTTAAGGATCTGCATCGCCTCGGCTTGGTTAGATCCAAGCCCACCGGCTTTTCAACAATGGCTTGCCAGATTGTTGGTAACTTGTAGCCTGGAGGTAGCCATATATAAAAGAAAAGGGCGTCGTGCACGAAAAAAGGGCATGAAAATCTGAGATCCCCTGATCAAATGGATGAAAGGGCATAGCGGGACTGGGTAGAGACTATGCATGTTTTTTATCATCATGTTGTTTGGACTGGTTTTAGTAAACAAGGAATATGTATTTGTAACTCTAGAGAATCACATTTATCTTTATGGATACAATAGAACAGAGACCCAAAGGACTGTACCCGAATAAATACCTTTTGGGAAACCCACCGTTATCTTATTTTATGATTGCTGTTGTTATTTTTGCGCCTGATGAATTATGTACTGATGTTTTACCTGTCTGAGGGGGATGGGGGAGGGGGTGTTACCGTATGGTAAATAAAACAATAAAGATTTTAAAAAAAAAATAGAATGATTACAGAATATTGCACAGAACATCATGCCTTTAGAAACATTTTCATCAAACACTCGCATTTAATTAAACAAGATCAAAACATTGAGCAAATCATGCATAACAGGCCACAAATGACCTTTAGAAGAGCCAAAGTTATGAGACAGGAACTCGTGAGGAGTAGCCCTGAGATGAAGATTTCAAGAAATTGGCTAACTGATAATAGCGGTTTTACCAATGTCACAAATGTAAGGTTTGCAAGTATGGTATTAACCAATCTGACGTGATATTGTGTTTAACCAATACCCCATTTAAGATATGTGGGGCAATCCACTGCAAACGTTAGAATATAACAGCATGTACGGGCTATTAAGAACAAGGATCAGAGTTACCATGTTGCCAGGCATTTTCAGGAAGTTCTTAACTGTAATGACTAACAGTTAAGATATTTTGTGATTGACTCCATATCTTTGAGTATAAGAGGTGGTAACAGGGAAAAAAAACTCAGAAGACTAGAAACCCATTATATGTTGGATTTAAAAACAAAATACCTGATGGTCTGAACACTGAAGAAGAATTGTAATTCTAATTTCCATGATTACTGATTGAAATTCACAGCATTTTGTTTTCATTATTTTGACTGCTTAGGTTAAAATTATTATCAATGCAATTAATTTTTCTCTATGCCGCAATTGGCTCACTGGTTACCCATTGTGGCTTATTTTCAAATTAACCAATTAGCTGACTGTAATATGTTTCCGCAAAGGCAGTTCGAATATGGTGCCTTGGACTGCATTACAAAATGCGAATTACGTGGCTTCATGCTATTTGGTGATATACTTTATGCTTGTGTTCCAATTACAATTTGCTCACTAGGGTATAATACCAATCTGTTATGTACGGTAATGTAATGAATCGGCTGGTATATATGGTAAATTCAGCGCCGCATAAATGTAATTTGTGGAATTGCAATAGTAGCTCCTTTTTGCATATTATTGGAGGACAATTGATGTGCATTATTTTGAATTTATTTTGTTTTAAATGTGCTCTCCTATAAGCAGTAATTTACATAATGGGATATTTTTTTCTATGTCGAGCACGAACAAACGATCATGAATTGGAATGGCTGAATAGAGGGTAATAAATTATTTTTGTTTTATTTGTCAATTCTAGTATTTATTAATAATTGCATTAATTTCTTAAGTGCACTTTATATTAATGGAGATAGCTTCATTTGAAGCATTTCGTCTTTGTTTAGCATGCTAATCATGTGATAGCTTAAATAGCACTTTTGAAATGACACTCGTTATGTGATCAAGACCACTGCATTGGCCAAAACGCGTTATGTTGGCATAATAAATAGAATTACACACAGCTCTAGCAGCGTTGGAGCCTTGTTTGGAGTGGCATACGTGCAGTATTTTGAATGGGACTACTGGCACCATAATTACGATGCGTATCCTCGGACTGGAGCACCACAGCAGCCAGTGAGGGCATGTTGGAAGATCCTACAGTTCTTTACGTCCTTGACATCAAGTGGTCCATCAGTGGCCAAGACAGACTCCTATGCTATGGTCTCCTCCTAATCCATTCATCAGTTTGTAGTCATAGTTTCCCAGCTCTTAGATACATGCACCACTGGGCAGTAAGTTTGTGTTGGCAATACCCTGTATAGGTCTGGTGTGAGAACTGTTTTACCATGCATGCGGTACAGCAGGGCCTCTAATATAAACATACTCATTGTATTACTCTTAAATATTTGTGAATCCACGTAGTAATCAAAGTCCAGGGTTCCTTCCATAAGTGTTACTTGTCTCAGCTACTAATGTCCCATACTCTGAGATGCATTCACAGTAGCTTCTACGTACATTACAACACATATCTGGAATAGACAGGTCCCAAATAGGAACAGCTCATGAAACCAAGGACACACAACAGCATATAAATTCATCATCATTCTGACCTGATGACTCACTCGCCCTCACAATGGGTAAGGAGACCATTTGTTAGACAGCAAGACAGTTCAGCGAGTTAAAGCTTGCCTCTGACATCTGTTGTGACCTGCAGGCCATGGAACTGAATTGACAAGTGTCCAATTAGATACTATTAACATGTTATTTACAGAGCTTACAAGTGGTTGAAGTGTTGTTTAAAGTGCTATATTACTGTCATCTTCACCTTCCTCACTAAGGCGAGGTGCACCTTCCCTGCTGTCCCTAGTTGTAACTCAGTAGTGTCCTGGACCTTTTTTTATGGTTTGAAGGTAATTTGCAGGGAGGTCACACAGAACAGTTTGTTGGTTTATGCTTTGGGTACTGAGCCAGGAAGCTAGCACGTACCTAGCTGAGGCATAGGTCTTGGGTAGAGTCCAATTCCAGTCTGGAGTGCTACTGTCCTATTTCCCTTATTTCATACAGTGGGGTTGTGGCCGTATAATGGGTGACCCCAGAACATCATACAGTTACAGCCTACATAGGAAAGGGTAAGGTCTCGTTCCTCTGACTCTTCCGCATTTCCTAGGCCATGTCCATCTTGTAGATGGGATGGGAACCAGGATTACCAGAGGAATCTACCAGCTGTTGGTATGGTCTTGGTTTTGTGCTAGACCATGTGGTAGTTAGGTCACCAAGGTTCAGGTCCACCTTTCAGGGGGCGCCTTTCCTGGATCAAGGTCCTTCAGTAGGTAGACCTTCTTTCTCCTACTCTCAATGCTGGGAAAGCAGGGCAAGGCTTTGGAAGGCTGCTCAAGAAGCAGGTCACTGACAAGCTCTCCTGGTCTTAAGAAGAACAGCTTTCCAGAATCTTTCAGAGTACTCATACACATTCACTTTGGGTATTACGCTGCTTGAACACACACAATAAGCTTCCAGCATCCAGGAACAAAGTGATTCATGGCACACTCGAACCATGAATACCCTGTTACTTCACAGATACATTTGTAAGGAATCGGGTTCACTAACATGGCTGCCTCACAGGCTTGTAGAATTGGAGCAACTGTTGCAAACTCACACAGTAAGGAGGAAGTGACTACAAATATCTACCTCCACTTAGGAGCAGTCTGTCACAAGTTCAAACACATTGTATATACTTGTGAACTTCAGGCCTAAGGCCAGCATCCTAATGAGGGCTGAAGCCCTGGAAAACGCTGTTGTAACACACCCTCCTACCATCTTGAATTAAATGAGGTTGCTGATTGACTTCTAATCTGGCTTTGCCGTCATCATAACACTGAAAATCTCCATTACGGTTAGCAGGGAGGAAGTGCAAGTGATTAGGGTCATAAGTGAGTCTTGATCAACCTTGAGCAACCAAACTATATAAAATGTGCGAATGTGTGAAAATTATTTTTGATAATTAGTGTTTTAAATGATGCAAAGGGTCATAACCAATGACTTAATGATATTGCACCTGAAATGGTTTACCCAGGTCACTTAGAAGTGTGAATAATGCCATGAATAGTTATGCAACATTTTCGTGAAATGTGCCATTATTTTTAAAAATGGATGTAGTTTCTAGTGCTCTATTCAACTTCTCCTGCTCATCTCCCCTCCCAATCAACTTCCCCTGCTAAGCCATCTCTCCTCTTGTTTCTAGGGAACACCAAGTGAATGATGTCAATATATTAGCAATATACATTTGCTAGAACATATATATTGTGAATGAAGGTTTCATGATGTACCCAAAGTATAATTTCCAAGGACGTCCGCTTGAAGTTCAGCTGAAGACTTGCTGGTGCTAGATCTGTGAGTCATTGTTTAAGAAGCATTTCATTTGTATTAAACATTTCCGGAGTGCAGTTGCTAATGAAGGAAGTAGAAGATTTCTCTTACCTTAAGAAATGGGCTAATGCTAAATAATTGCATAGTTTTTAATTAATACGTTGTTGTTTCTGATTTGCCAATGCAACCTTAACCATGATCGATCCATGCTGAATTTGCAGAATCTAATAATAGCTTGTGTGATTTGTCTGTAAAACCTTTGGGATTCTATCTTTCATGGGATTCTTTTACCATTTTCCTTGTAGGCGACATGTAATGCTGTCAGTGCTCTTTATGAGTTGATACTTACAATTTTTGCTCAGAATTTGCCTAACTAGGGATTATGTAGTTTTATGATTTTAGCATTTATCTGTACTTTTATAAATGGGCATTATGCAAAAATTCATACATTTTTTTCTGTACCGCATTTTGACTATTCTGTAATAACTATACTTTTTGCTCAATTTGTGATCTAGAACTCAGTCCTTTATTCTTTATTGTGTTAAGCTCTGCTTAATTGTGTTTTCCTGATGAGGACTGTAGTCTCTAACTGCTGGATCAACTGGGGACATTGGAGCCAAATTATTTTTGGTATATAATGGGGTGATTAAATATTAGGGTTCAGATGATTATTGGGGTTTGGCTCCCACAGCATCCTTTTATCACTTTAACATTGCATTCTATTTTGTTAGCCGAGAAACTCTAAGGACATTAATGGTACTGCACTGAAATGAAGGGTGGTTCTCCACTATACCCATCACTGGTGGGACTTAACTGCTCATAAATTGAGCCAGATCAGAGGGAAGAGGATGCAGTTTATATGCGTCACTGCAAGGCTCTTGTCACAGCTTATGGATAGGCATTGAAATAAATGGTTGTTTGCCTTCTTTGCGGAATCTCCACATCCTTAGATTTGTAAGTGCTCTGTGCTTTGTCCCATTCAAATGCTGGTCTTAAAAAGGTAATTTTGAATTAATTTCAATGATATATTTAGTCATGCACCCACCAGTTTGTCAATCCATGCACTCACTTACCTGTTCATCTATTTATCATCCAT
Organism: Calotriton arnoldi; assembly: GCA_963921515.1. Taxonomy (NCBI): domain Eukaryota; kingdom Metazoa; phylum Chordata; class Amphibia; order Caudata; family Salamandridae; genus Calotriton; species Calotriton arnoldi. The sequence goes on from CAWUFW010014268.1 coordinate 148,708, forward strand.
TTACTCACTCTCCAATTCCCCTAGTCATGCACTCACTCACCTCTTTATCCATCTTTCTTGCATTTCCGAACTCACATTTCCATACCACAATATCAACACGACAATCAATGAAAAAGAAAACCTTTCACTGAAAAAGCAAGACTTTGTCAATGCTTGTTTAATTCTTGGTATGGCATGAGTATAATATATTTTTGTAGTAGTATATAATTCAATATACGCAGGAGTTGGAGGGTTTGCCAGGAACAAAAGGTAAACCTGTTTATATCGAGTTACTGGTAATGTTATTCAAACTTATCACTGTGACCATTAAGGCACTTTCAGGGTCATTTAAAGTGTGGTAAACACCATAAACCTATATATGTGCGAATTGATCACACCTTTGGTTTCTCTGCCCCATTCAGAATCGGAGGAATCACTTAGGGCCTGATTTAGGATTTGGTGGACAGAGGTATTTTACTTTCGCCATACCGACGGTCCACTGTCTGCCAAATTTAGGGATGTCAGCCGGTCCAGCGGACATCTCTAAACATTGCTCGAAACTACTGTGACAGTGGTTCCTGTCAATGTATTAAATGTTTGACTGGCGATACCATCAAACTGACTGTACAGTTCATCAAACTTTTAACATGTTTTGTATTTTCAAAAATAAAATCCAAAAGCAGGATTTTGTTTCTGAAACTACAAAAAATAATGACTCTCATACCATGGGAGTTGTAACTCATGGGTTAAGGGTCATTTTCCAGTATTCACTGCTCCTTACTGTCAGGTTTTACCTTGCAGTAAGGGGCAGTAAAAACTGACTATTCGACTGCCAGCTCTAAATTTGGGTAGGCGGTCGAATTGCCAAGCCTCCAATTGCTCTTCCTCCGCCAGGCCATCGGAGGAGTATGTCACAGACCCATCTGTAAATCAGGCTGGTGGACACTGAGTTTGGTACAGAGGGTATTCCGTCCCTGTTGCAATGGGGTACCCTTTACACCAAACTCTAAATCAGCCCCTTAGGTTCTTATGCAGAGCTCAACTAGATCTGCCATTCGAAATAACCTGCTGGTGGCCCATTCTCGCCTGGGACACTAGCCTGTGAGTGTCATAAGACCGGTTCTATTTTGGTCTACTGATGCTGACTTTTTCTGCTTGGCTCTGCCTTGTGAAAGATAGGGGTTACGGGCAGACATAAAACAGCAGTGACCCCACACATGCTGGGGGAAACCTCTGATCATGCCAGATATATTGCTATATTCTACAAGAAAACATACACCCACTTTGGGGGTTTGAGTCAGGACCTCAGCCTTAGCTGCCTCCCCATTGCCTTGGGGCAGGTCTCGTTGAGGCAAACAGTGTCCTGACTAAAACTCAGGAGAAACAGAGATGAGGGGTAGGAAAGTATGCAATAGCCAGCAAAAAAATGAAATCACAACCACATGCTTGGACTGGTATGAATCAGCTGCAGTAGCCTATAAGTCAAAGAACACAATTAGTAAAAAGTAAACAGGTGCTCATTACATAGGGCAAGGAGAACAACAAGTCTTCTTGTCGGGGTATGCCTTTAGGAACCAGGAAAAATGGAAACAAGAACGGCAAATGCTACAAAAGTGAAACCGATAGAATAGTTAAATGTCATCTGCTATGCTAGCACAGTTGCCAGGCAAGGATCTTCAGCGAATGGCGCTGATGTGCTGCCACTATAGTGTTTACTCACTAGTGGAAACAGCAGATCCCCCAGTGCCAACTTGGATAAGTCTGCTGCTACTGTGTATGCTTCTGACAGCCATCGTCTTACATTGAGAATTAGGCCAATCAAGTCACTTAACTCAAAGACCTACCCAACATGAAGTCCTCAGTTTCCACAAATCTATATTCACTAGCCCTTCGTTGTGGAATTTGATCACCCTCCGGTCTGCAGGGAAACAGAAGATAAACTCTGCATGGGGTGGTGGCCTGACACATGACTCCCTATCCACAGGTCTCATGCGGGAGCCACCAAGCCCAGAAGATGGTTTCTTTCTGTGACCCAAAATCAATGCCACAATGACACAGCTTCACGCCATCATTGCATTTTCGCAGAAAGTGCTCACACCATCACAGTAGGAGCACTTTCAGTTAAACACAGCTTGGGCACTTCTGCTAGCCCAGCGGAGGCAAGGCGTCTCCCGCCCTAGTGGCTTTTGCAGCCTGCCAGAAAGGGGCTAAAAGGGCACCTTAATCTACCTCAGGAAACACACACCCGTTCTCAAGAGCCTGAAAAACCTCAGGGCCAACTTTACTTTCCTTCAAGACACAGAGAAACATATATGTATTACTGACTCCATGTTTAACACCAGTGAAGCAATTATAATACTGTTTACACCACAACTTGCAGGGAGAAATCTGGTGGAGTGATAATCGACTGCCAGCAGTATTGTTTTAATTAATTATGTCCATCATTTATCTTGACTTAGGAAGCACTGTCAAATCAACATTTTAATCAAAGCATTTTGATGTGCTTCATAAAAGTAACTCAACCACAAACAAGCATGTAGAAAATGAGGGCAAAATAAACACTAGAACTCACCTTCCCAGTTTAAGCAGTTTCTTGCAAATTCCACCACTGCCAACTGCATTCCCAAGCACACCCCTGCAACAAAAAAGCAAACAAATGGAGAAATTTAACAAACACTCAACAATTAGGCCAACAAATTGTTTCACTCTTTAAAATATTATTTTATTGATATCATCTTCCAGCCATGTAATTGATTCTGCTATTGAAATGAAATATTTAACATCCACATAAATAAAAGTGAACATGTTTAAACTGTTACACCATAGTAGAATTAAGAAATAGTTTTGCTGTTTAGTTAAGATGTTGCTCTGTCTACAAAAGATGCTGTTCTTAAATAACCAGATAGATATCAAGTTTTTCAACGAAGCATTAACGTATTTTCGGTTTCAAAGGCACATCAATAATGTCCACAACACACGCAGATTGTTAACCTACTAAAATGCAGCTCTGTGGGCGCAGCGTAGGATCCGCTGAATTTTCGTACGCAATATAGATGTGATTTAAAGGCATCCTTGATCATTCCTGACAATACATCATTGATGGCATACTTAGTCACTAAAACTTGAATTATTGCAAAGCTCATTTTTGATCTCCAGGGAAAATTGCTACAGTGCCTGTAATGGAGTGGAATGGGGCAGTGCATATCATTTGCATTTTAGAACATGTGTCAAATGGCAGGCCTTCTTTTCATTGGTTCTCTAGTGGGTTCCAAAAAAAATGGAAAAGTGAGTGCCAGAATATAAGGCACTGGTACTTTATCACCAGGGTCCAGGTTTATGACCTTACTGCCATTTCAATTGTCCGCTATGGGGAAGCAATGGTTTGCGGATCTGGAAACCCTGACCAAGAATAAGCTCTTGTCAGACTGGAACAAAACCATCCTTGAAATAGATCATTTGGTAAGCATTAGTGGAAGAGCACTTCCAGCACCTAAGGACGTTTACATCCGCAGTGCTGTGCTATTGAAATGAGCTTGCTCAGCGACTCACAGTGACAATTCCAATGTTAAATATAATTTGAAATGGTAGAATCCATATATGTCCTACCACCCCATAAACAAGGTTGATGAAATGCGGCTGTCCGAGGCCCCCGCAGGGGGCCACTAAAGAGGGCAGCCCTCTAGTACCATCTGGGCACCCCACACCCCCTTAGGGGCAGGGACTCAGGGAGGAGTCCCCCCAGCCTTGTCGCGGCGCGCTGGGCGAGCGTCACTTCCTGGGCGCGAGGACAGGGGGAGGGGTATATAGGCCTCCCCCACCATCTTCTCATCCTCTTTCGCGCGCCGGACACGCCGTCTGGTCGGTCGTCTCCCGCCGTCTTTCCTCGCGTTGAGATTCACACCGTCTGAGGGAGCTGCAAGTGAGGGTGAGTCGTCTGTCCCCCCCAAGCCTCTTCGGGTAGGCGCTGCACGGCATTTGCTGGACTTGTGATGCCTAAGGGGGGGGGGGGCGGAATTAGGAGCTCCCCTGGTACTTGGTCAGGCTCCCTGGTTTTACGGCGCGGAGAGGTATAGACATAAGGGAGGTAGCGGGCGGCCGTAAATTCAGCGTCCGTATGGGGTGCGTACATTTATTCTGTCACCGAGGGTGCAGGTTCGAGCCCCTGTTCGGCGGGTGCAGGCAAGCGTCGGGGTAATGGGGCATGGCGCCGGGTGTGGGAGCGCTCCTCTGCCTAGGTAATGGGAGGCAGGTGAAAGATTGCCTTGAGGGATGTGAGCGAGACCCCGCGCCCTCCGCTTCCTCCGCTGGAGCTCCGAGAACTGGGCACTAAAGTTATGTCGAGCCGTCCACGGAAGACCATGTATTAGCATTGACCAAGGTGTCATGCATAGTCAGAGCTCACCGCTGCACCGCCCACCCCCACCCCCCCTCCCCCTCCTCTATCTCAAATAAGGTTGCGAGGGGGGGGGCAATGTGCCGACGTAGAATAGCGAGGCGAGTGTAGCCACCAGTCGGGGTTAGAGACGACATTGCCGACGGTTGTAGGGGTAATTGGCCCAGCCCGCAGCAAATCGTCACAGGAGTAGGGCCCGCTTGGAGCAGTTAACAGACCACGAGGGGTCGGCTTTCTTCCTGGTGACCCGGGGTCTTTGCTGGGTTTCCGGCATGGATTGGATATAGCGCGGTACTAGCGCAGATTGTATATAATGCTTTCCAAAAAAAAAAAAAAAAAACTAGAGCTGATCCCCATTTATCTTTGTCGATTGTTCCTCTACGTAGAGTTATCTGTGGGGAATAAAGTGGAGTGTTCCCGGGGTCCAGCGGGGCACCCAGACTTGGAGCATGGAGTGAAGCAGGGGCGTGGCTACCCCGGGTGCGGCCCGCGCGGTGCATGGGCCAAGTCTGGTCTTTCTGGGCCGGGGGGTGGCTTCTCTTGGGACTCCGACAAGCACCATCACCACTTAATCATTTTCTGTCTTAAAAACCGCACGGAGGCACGCGTGTGGTTTTCGTCCTGGCTGCGCCCGGTGCCTGATGTGAATAGTGGGCAGAGGTTCGGGTGCGATTTGTCGTTCCTAGTCAGGCGTGCACACGATTAGTTGCGGGAAGGCTTGGTGGCGCGGCGGAATTGTGTCCAGGGGACCGGGGTTCGAGCCTGGGTGTGGACGCGACGTGGGAGTCCTTTCGGTTGTTTGCCCTCCATTATTTCCAGGAAGGCAGACGTACAGCGCTCAGGGCCCTCCCGTTTCGGGTGCTTTGCAGCAGGGGTGGGAGCAGCTTGGGGGTTTTGTTGCTCTATATTGGTGCAATTTTGATGGTAGTGTGTTGTATCATCTTCATTGCTTGGCTATGCTCGTGAAGAGGGATCACTCATGGCTGGTGAACTATCGCCCATTGTACGGAAGTGAAAATGTCACACATGGCAATCTAGAACTTTGGCAGCTATGAGTGATATGTTTTGACCCCATATCCTCTGCCGTCCATTTGGAACCAGATCGTCTTGTGATGCGCGGAAACACGTCAGTTTTGTGATGCAGCGAGTCAGGTGAATAGTGTCTCAGCCGCGTGTATGCGCAGTCCGTGTTCTTGTGAGCCGCAGTTAAGAATGTTTTGGCGTTAAAAGGCCTGTTGGAGACCTGGGTTTGTCTCTCCGTGTCTGACCTCCATCCTGTGATTCGGGGCAGGTCAATTGGCTTGTGTAGCGCTCGTATAACTCGAGGGGGCGGGCGCCTGCTGCAGTCGCATGTGGCAGCTTGTGAATGCGGACGGAGGGCTTCAGTGCGCCGGCTTGAAAGAAGGCGGGACTGGCTCTGCATCTCATCGGTGAGCCCGTGCCCCCGCTTCGGGGAAACCCTTCTCGCATGCCGGTCCATGTAGCGCAAAAAGGCAGGCGTCAGCACAAACCTGTGATTCTGGGCATATCCCGATCTTCCCCGTGGATACTAAATGATCGTGTCCTTGTGTAAGGTAACTGGCCGCATGCAAGCTCTCCAATACTTGCAGGGCGGGTCGCGCTATTTAATCTGCAACAACTAGTGCACAAAGGAATGAGGCAGAACACGAATTATGAACATATTCTGTAGGATGCAATATCTAATATTATGGAGCTGGTCATGAGCGTGAGATGACCGGGCCTGGTTGCTCAGGGGAATATCACCTCTACTGCAGGGATCAGTGTTAGATCTCTGGGTCACAGGCCCTAATCCAGGTGGGCACACCCAACCTTTCATACATCTGAGGTCGGATATTGAGTACCATTGAGTTGGGTAACAGGAACCATCTGTAGTTGGCGCCAGGTAACCATGGCTGCACGTGCCCTCTTTATGTTAGGTCATTGCTGGGATTATAGAGATACGGAGAATTTGCGGATGAATAAAACAGTGCAGTTTATGCGATCATGCGAGTCACTGAGCCTTAATTAGGCTTATCGTGGTGATAACCTGAAAGTCCCGGTCAGGACCGGTAATCACCGAATTTCACGTAGGAGAGGCCCCGCGACCAACAACCATAGACAAAGATAACAGTCCTGACTTGTTGTAGGTATGATGTTACTTGCTATATTATATATCTGGATGCAATGAACGAAACAGCCAGATACTAGTCGGGCGGCACACTATTCTAAGCACCCGTGGCTGCGGGTGGGGCAGGATGGCCTCTTTCGCGGGGTGCTCGTGCCTTGAGGGAGTTTATGGCACGTCGGGCAGGCAGGTCGTGGAGCTGGATAGTGTTGGGGACAGCGCAGCCGCCTCGGTGTTGCGGGGCCGGACCGGGCTCCCGCGGGTGCGCTGTTGTGCCCCTGGTCGGTTTACTTTTCAGGGTCAGGGGCAGCACCTGCCCACGACAGCCCCTTCCCCCACAGTCAGCGGTTGTAGTACGGGTTGGGGCTCGGGGGGGTCGTCAATGGCTTAAGAGACTGCAGGGCACGCCCATTGTATGCCCAGGAGGGTAGCACCTGCCAGACACAGCACTGGGTGAACAGAGAACAGTCTGAAGTGCTAGGGAAAACAATTGATTGGTCCAGCCCCAGGTGAACTTTATTCAGCAGGGTGGCCTGTCTGGCAATGTGGCAAAGGCTTGGGGCAGGTCAGCAGATCTCAAAGGTGGCTCTGCATGTCGATGTGTCTTTCTTGCGTAATGCCGGTGGTGTATGATCAGCGGATCCACTTAAGAGAGGCGATGGTAATGCGTGAGAGTCTGGCGCAGTCGAATGTGGTGTTGTGTTCAGGCGACTGCCATAAAAACAAGTCTCTTTGGATTGAATCAGGACCTCACTTAGGAGTTTAAAGGATTTATCCATTGGAAGGGGAGCTTCACGGTGCGCGCCCGAATCATTAGACAGTGGGTGGCTTTACTAAATCCTGTTAAGCGTGCATGCTTACTTTAAGATTTAAATCACAATGTTTTGACCGGCTCGGTTCTCTGGGTCATGCTGTGTGGCAGGCGACCGAGCTGTCCTGAGAGGAGAGTCGCCTGGCCCGGGCAGCGGCTCACAGGCATAGTGTGACTTATATTGTATTATATATAAGTGAAGGTTGCAAGGCTGACCGAGGCAGCGACTGCTAGCATGCTCTTGCTGGAGCTCCAAAGTTGGACTGCTCCTTCCTTGCCTGGGTTTGAGAATAGCCTTTGGGACTTGGGATTACGGCACAGATACGTTTAAAGCTAGTGTCCATGAATGCACAAATTTCTGATTTTCTCAGGAGCACTTCACGACACCGAGGTTAGCCTCACATGGAGCAACAGCATTTTGCAGGCAATACCTACCGTTATAACTTGCCAGTGTAGATAATTATTCAGTAATAATGGAGCGCGGCATGCGTGGATATTCCTGTGCTAAAATACAAAAAACACTAGTCCCCTGTATAAAAGGCAGACATGAATCTAGTGGCTAGCGGGTCAGGGCACCCCCTGCAGGGGTACGTGCTTTACCCATGGTCACAGGTCATTCCCGGGAGGCTCACCTAGCTTCTCATCCTCCTGAGGTCGATCACCATTAAGTTGAGTATCAATAAACACATGTTATGGGGAGATACTTCCGTTCTCACCATCCCAGGATCTTCATAAAAGGTGTGCAGTCTTTCAACAGCCTGGGAAGATGCGGTTGGGGCACAAATGCCGACAATTACCAGTACAGTTGGAATTTTATTTCAGATGGGGCAGGCATAGTTGCTCATGTTGTACTCCACGTTATCATATCCAAATACATTGGCTAACTTTTGGCACGCTGGGATACCTTAGCACTGTTGTTATGGGATACATATGCTGGGGGAGGGACGCCAGCAGGGGGGCACAGCATCCGTCAGTGCAGTTGACGGAGGGGTTTGCAGGCTATAAGGACATGGTTATCCACCCATGTCTTGGTTTAGGCGAGGTGGCACACCGAGCGGCCTTGTAGGGCATGAGATAGCGTAAATTCACTCCATGTCTACATGTTATTGGTTGATGCAGCACTTGGTCATCAGTCTGTACCCTCGTACTGGGGATCATCCAGGTAAAGGGGCACATTAGGGCTTAGTCACCCCAGAATGATATGCACAAACTGGCACACGGTGCGTTAGGGTTTGTATCACACAGAACTGGGGGTGTCTCATTGGGCACACTCACTGCCTGTGCGTTGTGCTTTGGCCGGTTTGTTTAATTTTTTCCTAGGAAAGAGATATGCGGGGACCTAATTGCTCACAGCCTGGCACATTAAGGTGGGCGCAAAGCGGGTTGTTATCCATTAAATGTTTTATAATAAATGCTTTGGGGCACTTGCAGCAGTGAGGGAGCTTCCTGAGGACTTGAGGGTTAGTAGCACTCCCCTCCCCCAGGCACACAGGGCTTTCAGCAGAATGGCCGCAGGCTCGAGCAGGTCTGAGGGGATTTCTGCGCAGTGCTTGTAGAAGGTCATGTGACATTAAGGGCATGTTCTACGAAAGGGCAGGTTACTGCGAAGGTTGTTCCAAAGTTTTGGGGTCAAACTAGGTTGGAGCAGTAAAGTTAAAGTCAAAGCACAAACCGGCTACAATGTATTAAGGAACATTTGGCATTCCGAGTATTCAAGAAAGGGCAGGGATTGATACATATTGTCCTTTCATGTTCCCATGGTCTTGTCTGCTCCATGGCATACTAGCAGAAGTTCAGGAGGGCTAGACTTCACCTAGGGTGGTGACTGGCTTAATTCGATGGGCAAATCCAAAGTTACTAACGTGTGAAATTTTCAGCTGCTGGTGCAGAGTTTTATTCATATGCACAGTATTATTAATTTAAATAATTGATGTATTGACTAGTACGACCAGCGGACGTTCTCACGCCAAGGCATTTGGCAGCGGTGAGTGTTGCCATGCTGTAAGGATATCAAGGTTAAATATGACTGCCAGGCATCAGTAGCACGGAGCGGCTTACAGACAGAGGCGGTATCCGATGCAAGGGGTACCTGTTAGATTAGAGCCCTACTCAGAGGGACCGACTTAAGTGCTTGGAGGTCTGTTGGCACCGCCTTTCAAGGGAAGCCATTGTCTAGCAGGCTGCTCTGAGCAGGGCATTTGCAGGCGTAAGTAACAGTATCAGCTGCCAGTTCAAACGTGCATCTTTCACTAATTTACTCAGACAACTGGGACAGGAAGTAAGGCGGGCTGGATAACTCTTGCTTCTACCTGCATTGGCACACCTGGTCAGGAGTGACTGTCAAAGGGATGGCACTTAAGCCAGGTAATGTTAGCACCCATCCACACCAAGCCGATTGTTTAGGGTCACCCTTGGGCCGCGTTACACAGCCCAGTATTAGGCCCTTGTGGGTCAGTGCCATGAATTACTAAATTGAACTGAACAGGAGGCGGGACCGTGGGTTGCACTAGCAGAAGTTTGGGGAAGAGCTAAACTCCACCCATGGTCATGGTGTAGTCTTAAGTAGATGGAGTTGTCACTCTTATTTGACCAGGGGTTCGATGCTACACGAGGGCATCGCCGTGCTGTGGCCAGAGCACGGTCATGGTGTTTCCCAGGGGGGCAGCAAGTAAAGGCAAGGCTCTTTCCAAATCTGGCACCAGAAAACAAGGTAGTCAGGGCCAACTTGTCTGTTGGGTGACTTGGGTAGGCACCTGTGTAGTTGTCACTCCACGAAGGGGTGAGTTGTCTCCAATAGTGGGCACAATACATATATGTGTGTCTCTGGCCTTACAGCTGTGTCAAGCCTGTCTCAGTTAGAGGTACGCCCAGGTGGAAATTGTGTACTTAAGGTTTGCAGGACCAATGCGGTTTGTGGTATCTCCTAGCGGACCCACTGAAGGTGTACTGCAGCTAAACAGGGAACTGGGAAGCTTGGTTTCCATCACTTTGGCAGGTTTGTAGAGCCAACATCGATTGGTATAGCTGGACATAGATTGCCAGGCTAGAATGCAAGGGTTTGTAGAGCAGGGGTTTCGTGTGCGGAGCCTGGTATATGCAGGCGTGAGTAGGAAAGGTAGCCGCCAGTTCAATCTTGGATCACTCTAAAGGCAAGAGAATAGGCATGGCCTTAAGTGTGAATGAGGCCCCATACAGGGCATAGAGAGAACATGCACCTGGGCTAACGGAACTGTTTAAACCAGTAAGATCCGGGTCGGATTGAGCGCGGCAAGTGTGGGCAGTCCTTGGTGGGCTGGGAACTAAAGCCCAAAGGCCGGGCTTCAGCTCTGGGGGCTCTCGCAGGGAGGGTTCTAGCCTGTCGACTTTTCCTGCAGTTAAGGTCAAATGCCCTGCCCGGTTAGCTATATTAGCCTCACTGGGCGGGGGTGCTGTCAGCTAACACAGTGTGCTGCGCCCCCAAGAAAGGGGGGAACAAGGTGCCAAGCACAAAAGGCAAGGCGGGCAGTGTGAACCCCCCCTATTCGGGAATATTCTGGGATGAGGGGCAAAGTAGGACTTAGTCAATCCTTAAGGTTAGGCACCATATGGCAGCCAGTGCGCACTGCATTAATCAGACAGATTCTCTAGCTGGTATCCCTAGGGGGTTTCACCACAAAGGGAGCTGAGCTGGCAAAATTCCCATAAGAAATAAGGGATGCACGGCAAGGGCAGGAGGGCACCCTGGCTCATTGTCACACACGTCTAGTTATGGACATTCCTGTGCGTCATGAGTTAGAAAGCAAATGGACGGTGCAAAGGTTAAAGTATAATCCTTCTCGCCCGAATAGCCAAAAGTAGGCGGGTGGGTGTGGGAGCGGTCTCCCAACAAGCGGGCAGCTGTCCCTTAAGTGGGGACACAGGTGTGCTAGACACACCGTCCTAGTAGGACGGCAGCTAGGTGAGCTCAGCAAATTGATGGGGCAATGTGAGCCATGGAATCTGATCCGCCCCGCCCAGAGTTGGCACGGGGCTGAGTTGTGTGAAGCAGTGGAACTTTCCCACAGGAGGGTGGATAGTTCTTGGCACAAATTCACAGGGCAGAAGGGCCTTTGGGTTGCATTAGACACTAGCTGATCCAGGCTATCGGCAAGGGCTATTGTGATATAGATGGGGTTCATCTATCACCAGTGGGAGGGATCTCTTCCCTAGATTTGCAGGAGGCCTGGAAATGAGAGGTTGCAGGTGAGAAAGGGGCTGTTTTGGTGGGGGGCTCTGGCGGCGACGGTGGCCACCTCCAGAGCTGTGGTGGAGTTACAGGGCGATCTGGAAGCAAATGGGTACAGAAGGGTACCTCTGCGCGGCACCATAGGGGGTGCCAGAGCCAAATCCCAGGAGCCTCATGGGAGGTTCCTGGAAAACCGTGTCGGTGCCCCGTTAGTCCTTCGGGCGGTTGTGGGCCTGAACAACCGGGGTTTGCTATGCTACGCTCCGCCCTGAAAGGGGCGTGAGTAGTAAGGGACCATGTGTCACGTGATCCGGGAAGAGGATCACCAGAAGTGGCAGCACAGATGGGGTTCGCCCCAGTGCTGCTTGGCTCATCAGGCGGGCAGGCGGCACAGATGGTTGCCTGCCCTTGGATCGCCCGTAAGATAACCCGCCTTATTACATAACGGTGTATGTAATAAACCTGCAGCAATTTTACCCAAACAAGAAATGTGTTGTGTGTTTATTTATTAGCATGCATGTTACGTTGGAGGGGTGGGGAAGGTTGCCAATGGTGGTACTATGCGGCTGTCCGAGGCCCCCGCAGGGGGCCACTAAAGAGGGCAGCCCTCTAGTACCATCTGGGCACCTCACACCCCCTTAGGGGCAGGGACTCAGGGAGGAGTCCCCCAGCCTTGTCGCGGCGCGCTGGGCGAGCGTCACTTCCTGGGCGCGAGGACAGGGGGAGGGGTATATAGGCCTCCCCCACCATCTTCTCGTCCTCTTTCGCGCGCCGGACACGCCGTCTCCCACCCTACCGCTTACCCGGCGTGGTTCGTGGCAGGCAGGAGGCAGAGAATGTTGTAATGTTGTCTTTTTTCGTTGCAGGCGGAGTTACAGGGCGATCTGGAAGCAAATGGGTACAGAAGGGTACCTCTGCGCGGCACCATAGGGGGTGCCAGAGCCAAATCCCAGGAGCCTCATGGGAGGTTCCTGGAAAACCGTGTCGGCGCCCCGTTAGTCCTTCGGGCGGTTGTGGGCCTGAACAACGGGGTTTGCTATGCTACGCTCCGCCCTGAAAGGGGCGTGAGTAATAAGGGACCATGTGTCACGTGATCCGGGAAGAGGATCACCAGAAGTGGCAGCACGGATGGGGTTCGCCCCAGTGCTGCTTGGCTCATCAGGCGAAAAAGAGGACAAGGGGGACCCTACTCACTAGGAACCAGGGTAAGTCATATGTATCCGAAAACAACGGTTCTAGCGGGAATACAATAAATCTATACTGGTAATTAAAAATGCTGACAATCGCGATCAATTAGGGTTAAGGATGTCAGAAAAGAGAGCCTCGCAGACTTGGTGTTCATAATAATTCTTTTTATCCAAATTTTTATAATTCAAAAACAATACATACACCGACCGAGAAGAACCACAATAGTGATTATATGTCCCAAGCAAATGAAACCATCTAATACATTGTGAACAGACATGTGATATACACAGAACTTGGTTTCCACAATTATTGAAAAAGACAGCGACCACAACATGAATTGATAATAATTATAGCCTCTGTGTACAATAGTCAGAGCTATTTAAAATGGTTCGCTATCAATCGAGTCGACGACGTTTCGACCCTCTTGCAATGTGGGGTCTCCTCAGGACCAAGGGGTAAGGGACAATCTGATGGTAGTATTACAGCCGCGTGAGAGGCACATAAAGTGTGAGACACCCGTGAAATGAGAAAGAAGAAATTAATACTCACACGGGGACTCGGTCGAGCACCCCGTGTGAGAGACGAAGGGCTGTGAACTGGTATTAATCAATTGTGGCTCAGTCACAATAGTGGGCAGGATCAACACCACACAATGTAGTGGTACCTGAGCAGGATCCTCCGCTGGATAGATAAAGTCGCAGGACCAGTAGTGTTACCAGGCAGACGACCAGAGCAGTTCTCATCCTATGTGGCATATTTCAAAAGCCTTATTCTCCTGCCGTGGCACTACCGGGCCCGCGACTTTATCTATCCAGCGGAGGATCCTGCTCAGGTACCACTACATTGTGTGGTGTTGATCCTGCCCACTATTGTGACTGAGCCACAATTGATTAATACCAGTTCACAGCCCTTCGTCTCTCACACGGGGTGCTCGACCGAGTCCCCGTGTGAGTATTAATTTCTTCTTTCTCATTTCACGGGTGTCTCACACTTTATGTGCCTCTCACGCGGCTGTAATACTACCATCAGATTGTCCCTTACCCCTTGGTCCTGAGGAGACCCCACATTGCAAGAGGGTCGAAACGTCGTCGACTCGATTGATAGCGAACCATTTTAAATAGCTCTGACTATTGTACACAGAGGCTATAATTATTATCAATTCATGTTGTGGTCGCTGTCTTTTTCAATAATTGTGGAAACCAAGTTCTGTATATATCACATGTCTGTTTACAATGTATTAGATGGTTTCATTTGCTTGGGACATATAATCACTATTGTGGTTCTTCTCGGTCGGTGTATGTATTGTTTTTGAATTATAAAAGTTGGATAAAAAAAGAATTATTATGAACACCAAGTCTGCGAGGCTCTCTTTTTCTGACATCCTTAACCCTAATTGATCGCGATTGTGCATTTTTAATTACCTGGCTCATCAGGCGGGCAGGCGGCCCAGATGGTTGCCTGCCCTTGGATCGCCCGTAAGATAACCCACCTTATTACATAACGGTGTATGTAATAAACCTGCAGCAATTTTACCCAAACAAGAAATGTGTTGTGTGTTTATTTATTAGCATGCATGTTACGTTGGAGGGGTGGGGAAGGTCGCCAATGGTGGTACTAGCGGCATTGCAGATGAGGGTACCATTGTTGGCTTTGCCATCTTGATCTTTCGTTTGGAGGACTTGACACTGTCAGATATGGCGTCTGATGAGCCGCCCAGTTTAGGGTGGCCCATCAGACATTATTAATATTCTCGTCCCCTATGAATGGGGCTCATCCATGAAACCTGCACAGTCCTGCACAGAAATATCTTAAAATGTCCTCCGTGTCCCGCTGTAAAAAAAAAATATGGCGGTGTCCCAACTCATTTTTATTACAGCCATTGTGATCTCAAAGGAAACAGAGGCCAGGTGAAATGTGAAACTCAATTAGTTATAATCAAACAAGAACTTTAGCCCTACCCTGCCCCCGCAAGAGTTTCTTTGCTAGCCCAAAACTGTGAACTTAAACCACTATTTATCACGGAGCTGTTGTTGCACTATCTTAGTAACCCTTAATGGTAAGGGGCACAGGGGATGAAAGACTTTTCCAGTCGTGCTAAAGGTAAGGTTAAATACAAACATAAGGAGAGAGACTCCCCCCTGAGTAGTTAGGTCAAAATATTTCAGCAGGTCTTGCCCTAACAGGGGCAAAGGTATTCGTCAGGACCATGGCCACTCTTGTTATACTAAGGGTTAGTGTAAAAAGAGTGGCCAGGGTCATGATAAATACCTTTCAGGTATGTGTGTAAGGTGAGATGAAAGGAGTGTAAAAAGAGCAAATGAAAACAGAATGAAAATATACAAAACCAGAGGAAGATATTGTCTTGCATAGAGGAACTCTTTGCAGGATGCTGGAAACAAAGGCGTTAGGAGGACAGCATTTTGTTAGTGGCATCATTCTTCATCAAAGGTGTTGCTACAGGATATTTACCGGAAAGCAGAAATTTATAATTTCAACCAATCATAATAATTACTCATATCTGGTAAAATGAGTGTGATGTTCACAAGTCTTTTTTTGTACAGATAACTCAGAAAACAATAATGAGGCCAACACAGGAAGTGTGATGTAAGCCTTTAGCTATTAATACTACCTTTAATCAACAGAGTACACACAATGACTATGGGGATAGCCTTAATAAACTCCTTTACATAAGAAACTTGGGGATAATATACAACGAGAATGATGGTAATATAGGGAAAACATTTAGGAGGAATGATTATGAGTCCACCATTGACTTTATTGTAGAAAATTCTACAATTAGCAGGAAAGTCACCCACACAGACACTATCTTTACCTGTTATAGTGATCACGCAATTCTATTTAGTCACCTAGACATCCCCCATAAGTCGACTTAACAGCACGAGGTAACAGGAAATATTTCTTTAACTAGGAAAAATGGGTATCAACTGAAGTGGGCGCAGGTGGTTAAACAGAACTTGGCCCATGTACCCATAGCACGAGCGAGGGATGATATTCTACTATGTTTGTCTGTGGGGTTCCCTCCAGCATTTTTGGTTTCCCAGTTTAGAGCCCTGATAGAGAAGCTAAAGGATGCACTGACTTGTCCTAAGCGTGCCAACGGGACAATGGTTAGAGGATGGTTTGATCCAGCATGCTCGTCAGCAAAAAGAGCTCTCGTTGCTGCCCTAAAGACCCAGCCGAGAGATGCAGAGCAGATAAGAAAGTTACCTAGAGACTATAAGACCTCTAGAAAGGAGAGGGAGAAGGATATTAAGGAGAAAGCTTGGGATGATCTCCAGCAGGCTGTTAACATGGGTAGCTGCTCTGAGTTCTGGAAAGTAATAAATAAACCCTATTTTAGAGAGCCTAAAGAACCGTCCCTGGAAGTACACGTAAGCGAGGACGCATGGGTAAGATATTTTGAAGGTATATTTGGCTCCGATACCCCTCCCGCGCCCTGGCTGCCTAATGAAAGTCATCTATCGCAAGGTATTTTAAAATTTTCACTTAGCGAAGTTATAAAAGGGCTGAAGGCTTGTGTTCCAGGGAAGGCACCGGGGCCAGACGGGGTCCCAATCGATCTTTTCCAAGATAACTATGATCTATGGGCCCCGTTATTAACTAATGTATTTAATAGCATAGCGATAGAGGGCCCCCCCCCGTCCTGGAAGCACAGCATAATAGTCCCGATATATAAGAAAGGGGGAATGAGGCAGCCCTAAGAATTACAGGCCCATCTCTCTACTGGACACCACGGCTAAGCTCATGGGACGGATCCTTTTAGCTAGACTGGAGGATTGGGCCCTGGAACATAACATCTTGATGCAGGCCCAATATGGTTTCCAGAGGGGGAAGGGTACTGTGGATCAATGTCTTAACCTCTCACTCTGCATTGACAAATACACCAAAGTCAAAGGCGGGAAGATCTACATGGCCTTTATGGACCTGTCAGCGTCCTTTGACTGTGTATCCCATCATAGGCTCTGGCCGATGATGGAGGGGATGGGGATTGATGCACCAATAATTCATTTCATTCGACAGCTATATGCCAATGCAACTGCCTGTGTCCGGTACGGCATCAACTGGGAATGTACATGTTCATTTAAGATCGGGAGAGGAGTCAGACAGGGCTGTGTCCTTGCCCCGTTCCTTTTTTCCATCTATACAAATGGGTTGGGGGCCGCCCTGACTGACTCCCCCCGGGACGTGCCCATTTTTGAAACAACTCCCCTTCCAGTTTTGGCATATGCTGATGACGCTGTCTTAATTGCTAGGACGAGGGTATCCCTGCAAGGCTTGATAACAACGTACGCCTCATTCATGGCATCTTTAGACTTTAGGGTGAATGAATCAAAATATTTCATCATTATAACAGGGGCAGGCAAAAGCTCAAAATCCCTTACTTCCATCTGGGACCAAAGAAAATTGAGGTAATAGAATCCTTTCCATACCTGGGAGTACTATTTGATAAAAACCATTCCTGGGTAAACCTGGTGACTGCCAGAGCTCTAGGTATGGAAAGAAGCCTCCAAACCATTAAGGGCTTTGCTAAGAAGTTGGGTGCCAGTCCTTTGGGCCCTATTAAAAAGATATACCTTGCAAAAACAAAGTCAGCGGTAACATATGGGGCGGGAGTATGGGGCATGGCTCAGATTGGAAAACTTCAAACAATAGAAGATATATTTTTTAAAAACAGGGTGTCGCTCCCTCAGTCTTTCTCCAAGTATATCTTACACAGCGAACTGGGTCTGCCCTATATGGTTGACACAATTAGATTGCCTCCAATTCTGTTATGGATCTCAATCTGGCGCAGGACGACTGTTGACTTAACGCAACGTATAATTAGCGATTGCATGAAACTGGAGCATTACAACAGGAGCAGCTGGCTCAGATATGTAGAGGCCGGCCTGAGGGCAATTGGGCAGGGTGATTTATTCAGGGAACCTGCATCCTGCAGAAGGGTTTCTAGACAGCAAATAATCGAGTTGTTCATGCAGAGGGCGAATTTCGCCCGCAGAGAAAAAAATATGCACCAAAAAGCGTTACTCGCATATGACCTAATTCCACAAAGAGTAGACAAAGGATTTTCATATCTATCCCGTATCTCGTCCAGACAGCATAATTTTATTTTGCTGCGTTTCCGCATGAACCTCATTCCTTTGATGCTAGGTTTCCCAGAGAATCAATACAAGCATGCAGATCTGATACCATGTCCATGTGATAACCAATCGCCCCAGTCAGATCTCCACCTCACACTGTTTTGTAAATTTTATCAAATACAAAGAGAGGCTTTTATTCTTCCTGTCTTAAGGCGCTACAATTGTACTCGCTGTAGGGTGGCATTGTACTTCTTAAAGTCTCTTTCAGACCCTTTTGTCTGTATTTCTGTAGCCACATTCCTGTGGGCCTGCCTGAGAAATAGAAAGATCCTTGGTAGATCAAGAAGTAAATTAATTAACTAATGCTGTCATGGTTTTAATATGTGTAAATGAGGCATCCCGGGCACATTCAATATTGCAGTTTTATTATGACCTGAATGTTTTATCGGATGTATAATAGTGTTTGTATTTTACTTTGTATATAATGAGTGGGAAATGAATTTGTGCTTTTATTGATCTCTAATAAGTGATCGAATAAAGATTTTAAAGAAAGAAACTACAAGAATATCACCAAAATAATACATTATCATTAATACATGTAAAAAAATACCACTTTTACGTTAAACAATTATCTAAGACAAACATCAAACAGTATATACACGTCTGTTTAAATGAATATATATAACATCACTAAAATATTTCTAATTTACCCCAATGAAATATGTAACTAAACTGATAACAATATAACCCAAAAAATATTTTCATTAACTACAAACATTTATAAAACAATCTAAATCTATATATATATTTTTTAAATATATATATATTTTCGATATGTATATAAAAGTATATATATATAATTATATAAATAAAATAATATATATTTATTATATATATATATAAAATAGTACATATGAAATAATATATATATATATATATAAACTATATATATATTACATATAAAATTATATATATAAAATAATACATATATAAATGTAGATAGATCTAGATATATATATATCTTACCTACTGGTACAGTAGGTAGTTATAGTTAGGACCTAGTTTCCATAGGAAAAACATTTTTTGACTTGGCTATAACTTTGGTGTCGTTTGACCAATCTGCAAGAAATTTTCCCAAAAAAGTGTCACGTGGGTACTATTGTTATGGAAAGTTTGGGGATGATTCGTGCAGTGGGGACCGAGAATTTGGGGCGGAAATAAGGTTGCGTTTGTAATATTAATTCCCATAGGAATCTTTAGCCACACCTATAGCCCGAACCGCTTAACGGACTTACACTAAATTTGGCAGGGAGGTACATGTCGGTTCAAGGAAGTGCATTTTGCTTATTTGGTGTAAATCCGTTCAGTAGTTGTTGAGAAATGTAAGTTTAAAATTATAGTGCTATCTCTGGCCGCAGATATTTTGCGAAGGTTTCGCGATGAATCGCGAATGCACACGCCAATGGGAATGCTCTGATTGGCTGGACGCAATCTGAATAGAAAGTTGCGGCCGCCATTTTATCTATCGGGAACGGTTCCCAGGGCTGAAAATTTGTGTGAAAGCCAACATAAGGGGTCAGGGTGGAGATAGTTATGCGTCCAAAATGTGTCCAAAATTAATTTTTTTAATCATTAAGTGGTAAAACCCAACAGTGACCCGACCAAACTGATGTCCCATCATCCATGGTCCATGCTAGCAATTGATTTAAAAACCTTAGTACGGTAGTGGCGCCTCGCCTGCTCGTACACATGCTGCATCTAGTGCATAGGGTCAAAAAGGTTTGTATCCCAGATAGATCCACGACGCCTAATATTCAGAGGGAAAATAGGGTGCTGTAGCTGGTCCAGGGGAGGTGGCCCTACATAGCCTGCTCAGTGCTGGTCTTAGTGAAGGCATTCCATACCTTTGATTGGGAATACTTGTTTACCACTCTGTCAAAACTGGCCATTGCGTGGCGACTGCAACAAGACATTTGTCTTTTTCCTACCGTGCCATCAGTCCAAGTCAGGTTTTGGAAAGACATGCCACCCTCTTTTATATTGTTCAGGGTGTATTGTCAGGGCTGTCCCCTTTCCCCACTGCTCTTTGCCCTGGCAATGTAGCCACTAGCCCTGCAACTTTCAGTGGTGGTAAGCATGGGGAGTTCCACTAGGCGATGAGGTATATGTAGTATCCATTGATGCAGACGACATGCTTATCTATATTCAGTATATCTGCAGGGAAATTCCAGATATTTCTGTGAGACTATCAGATTCCCAGAGTGTGTCGAATTTGGGTGTTAACTGGGCCAAGTCTTGTGTTTTTCCCCTCTGAGTTGAGTATCCTCCACAAGAGGCAATGGCTGGTGAGCTTCGGGTAATGCCAGAGCTTCGGGTGTTTTTGTACTTGGGGATCTGTAACTGTCATGATGCAAACAATCTCATTGTGGAAATCTGACCACGGCCATATCCTCCTTACGTAAACAGATGGATTTGTGTAGCACTCTCCCAGTTACAGCCCAAGGATGTATATCACCTTCCAAGATGGTAATGCTCCCCTACATCTTGTATTTATCCCATCACTTAGTGGTGGCTGTGCCTCGTGCGACGTCCAAGGAGTAGGGCACCATGTTGCAAGGGTTGATCTGCAATAGGGGCAGGATAAGTGTGGCTCTGCGGAGGCTGCAGCTGCCGGTGGGAAAGGGTGTCCAGGGTGTGCCGTTTTTATGAAATGGTATGTGTCAGCACCGCTGCAATGGCCAGTGTGATGTTTGGCTGGGAGGCAGTAGTACGAAATGGGCATGTTCCCAACATGCAGAGCACAAGAGATGGTGGGATCAATGTTGCTCCCTGGAGCACAGCTCCCCTGTGGAGCTAACAGCCTGGTGAAAGTGGATTATTTGAGCTGTAAGAGCCTGAGGCTACTGCCGGACATGATCCCGTACTCTCTGTCTGTTGGTCCGCACTTCCTACCACTGTTCCACACAAGCATTGTTAGGGAAGGACTGACGGCATTGAAAACACAGTATTGGCCTTAGTGGGGGACCTATTCAGGGTCTGGGAGCACATTGCCTTTGGCCAGTTGCAGGAAGATCCTGACATTCTGGGGGCGGGGGGGCATTTCTTGGCACATGGCACTCTGATAGCTGAGATGGGAGAACTGTGGAGAGTCACAGACACTGAACCGGAGCATCACCCCCTAACCCACGGCATGCACGTCATGGGTGGAGGTCAGAGACTGGTGACCTTGTTTGTTATTGGCTTTGCACACAACGACTGACCCACTGTCACCCATTCGCTGGCTATGAGACACTGATATAGGACTAGCCCTCACGGCCAAGGAGCGGGAATGCACTAGGCACTACCAATGTACCATTTCTCATGTTGCCAAACTCTAATACATTCAATTTGACATCCAGCACAGGGCATGTCTCACCCTAGTTGTCCTACCCCAAACGTTTGTGTCCTGCCCTCTGTGCCCACGATTTCATGCACCTAATTTGGATTTGATACATATGTTCTGGGCATGGCTGTGTGCTGCGAACCTATGGTTCAGAGTCACAGATGTACTTGACACAGTGAAGGGTTGGGTCAACCTCCTTCCATTGGAGGGGATGCTGCTAGGGATATTCATGCAGATGATTATGTAAAAGGTATCCAATTAAAGGATGGATTTGTAAATGCTCATAGCATGCCAGGCCATTTGCATGCATTGTTAGGTCACTGCACGCCCAACACTGCAACACTTGGGCGCAGCGACTCTCTAATGGGGTAGGGCTGAGGCAACTACACTGTGCATGGAGTAAATCGTGTGCCTCCACAGGATTGCAATAGCTAAGCTGTGGGACAACTTGTTACAGGACTTACAGGATACACAGGAAGAGCCACTGAATCGGTGAAGTACTTTGAAGGGCCAGGCTCATGTACACGTGGTCAAGGACCAATCAGAGGTGGTCCTAGCATGATTAGATGAAGCAGCTGCTCTGTCATGTGAGCAGACTGGGCGCCTGACATCTCTGTCGATCACGTGGAGGGTGGGCTCTTAGAATCCACATATGCTAAAATGTCAACTGTTAACAATGGCTGCTGTACTAGAGGCCACGGTCTCACCCCCCATGTCTGGACTGTGAGGTATGTGGGATGCTGACCTATATGCCCAGGATCCCTCTGTGCTTGTCTATCTTGTTATAGTTATCGTGTTTTTGAAGTTGTTCAATATTGTACCATATGCTCCTATAGTGGTATACTTGACTCAGTGATGAATGTTTGATATGCACAGCTGACCAGATCTGCATTGCCTGTTTAATGAAAGATGATTTCAATCCATACCAATTTGTTCCCAAGACATGATCATGAGATGAAAGTAAGAGATTTGTTTGGATGTTGAATGGTCTTGTGACTTGTGTGCAGCTACATGCATTGACCCATATGCCACCAAACGCAAATTCATGTCTCTTTTGTATGTGAGAAACTGTCTTTGTTTTGAGATGTGTGTCTTACTTTCCCAAGGTTTTGGATCATGAACCATCCTTTATGTGCCTTCAGAATTGAATCCTGCTCAGTGTGGACTCTTATTACTCTATACCTTTTGAGAACTGTAACTCCAAGTGGGACATTTTGAGACCCTGTCCTGACTGTACAGATAGGGATCCTAGCTCATGCCCTGCTGGCTGGCCTCAGTAAACAGTGGTGGGGGAATGCCACAGGTCTACCGTGGACATGTAAACTAGGCCTGACAAAGCATACTGGGCCCCAAGATAGTTGTGGCCCAATGTATTGGAGTGAGGTGTGCATGCATGCAGACCTGGGTGCATGATAGAGATTGTATTGAAGGAATTTATATGTCTGAGTCCTGCTTTAGATATGTGCTGGATCCTTCAAATGTTGTTATTACTGACATATACAACATCCCATGCTGGTTGTGACTCCCTATAGTGACCTGGCCACCTGCCCTGCGGTGAGGCTGGGATCATAAGGAGCGGAGGCTGTGGTAAATGCCTGCTCCGACACTGCTGTACTCATCAGGACACAGCATGTGGCACTGCGTGATTGGGCTGATGGGGGAGTGGCAGGCCAGGCTAGACTATTTTAGTCAGTTTATTGTTTAGAATCATGTATTGATCTGTCAACAATTAGTGCATCAGGTTAAGTAAGATGTGAGATTGGAAACGAGCTAGGCCTAGCTTTTCCATCCAATTTGGTGGATGTATTGTATTGACACTTGACAGATCTGCCCTATCTTTTGACATCATTTTAATGCGGTGTTTATACATATTGTTGGCCAATTTACAGATATCCACACTAGATGAAGTGCTTCTTGCAAAGCTGGTTCAACAATGGCAGGGTAGTTATGGTAACTTGATGTCACTTCCTGCAATGTGACTTCCTATGACATGACATCTTATGCTATTTATATGTGTTTCATATATTCGGGTTCTGCCTGGGGAAATAATGAATCTAGGAGTGGCCCTGGTGCCGGTGCATATGTTTCTGTGGACATACTTTTGTGAGTGCATTGATGTTCTGTTGCCATGAAATATTGCTTTTTGTGCTGTGGTGTACTCCTCTATAAATTTAGGTAAACATACATATATGTAGCAATAGCCATTTCAGTTCAAACCTTAAATTTGTGTGTCTCCCAGTATTTCTGTGTCAGTTAGGATTCTCATATTCATCGATGATGTATAATAGAGGGATGACATGCGCGATGGACTCCATAGTTGCTCTGCAGATTTCGTAGGAAGAGTGATGTGACAAAATTCAGACTTGAAATACTCCACTCCACCTGCTCTGACGAGGTGGTTGGACCGATAGAGACGGCACATCGAAAATACGCATCGTAATAGGGCGGCCGGTTCCGGGGTCGGAAGTTGCTCCGATCCGCTCCATTTGAAATTTCCAAGAGCTTCGCGGTCGGAAGTTCCGGTCAGAGTCGGAGAAACTGAGTCCGTCGGTAAGCAATGGGTTTTTGGGCATCATAATACAGCAGTCAGAGCGACCGACTCCGAAGCAAGATCAGTCGGTCCGACCGCCCTCGACAGGCCTGCGGAGACACTTTTGACTGACATCGTAATTGGCCCCAAAATGTATATTAAAATATCCACTTTTCAAAATTCTCCCGTCTTATCCCGAAAAACCCAATATCTCGCAGGTAAAAAAAAAAAACATTATTTTTACATTAATACAACTAAAAAGACAAACCTCAACAATTTCATAATTAATAAATTATCTTACTAAAACCAGAAATAAAAAAATCTATAAACATATATAATCAAACACACTACAATAGATTACATACAAAATAACACTTACAAACAATATTACATGCAACAATATTTTCTAAATCAATACTTTTACAACAATTAAAAGCAACACTTAAAATGATATTTTTAATTTGGATATTTCTGTTGATTACATTTTTGACATCCCGATATTCTTGACACAATATTTTTGTATCATAATATTTTTTATTCAATTTTTTGTCCAAATACCACGGGCTGGGTCTGCAGCCTGGCTAAGTCTACAAAGGCATGCTACAGCTCCAAAAAGGTAGGCACTGGGCATCACTGACACCTCTGCAATCCTGCTGCTCAAGGCAACGATGGCGGCAGGAGCAAAGCGCAAAATGTTGAGTTAAGAGCAATATGAGCTGCACCCGTTACTTCTTCCCTCACACGTGCCAACTGCCCAATACACTGCCCACTCTCTTTGAAACAAAAGTATACAAGGATAGGGTGTGGGAGCGGCGGAATGGCTCACACATTTGTTTACACCTAATCAACCCTGCCTCTCTTGTTTCTGGTACTGTGTGAACCCCGTCCGGCCACAGGACTTAATGCCCATAAGCAATCAATTACACTGCATTGCGAAATGTTTCGCCACCACCCTGACAACACCTCACTGCCTTGCGCCTTAAGGGCGTGTAAACTCTTGCCCAGCCCAGCACATGTGCAGCAGCATCTGCTGTTGCAGCTCTTAAAAAAACAAGTTTTAGGTTACTTACTGACTGAAACTAAGCAGTACGGAGCTTTTCATTAAAGCAACTTGTGGGTTTTTCTTCTTCTCCCACTTCACCCCTTAATACCAGCCGCGCTGGAAGATAACATAGGCACCAGATCAGTTAAATATTGTGACTGTTGCAGTTGCTGCATTTCCATAACTCACATGGTGAACTTGATCTTACATCAATTTCTTTGAAAATGGTAGTGAACTGGCAGACATTGTAATTACCATAGGACTAATTAGTGGCTAATCACTCGTGGAAGGTTCCAAAGGGTACCTTGCCTCAGGTTGGGTGTATTGTGTCTTGGTCTCTTATGTTCCAGGTAAACGTTTATGTTCCTTTGCTTCTTAAATGCGAATAATATTTTGCCATTTTGTAGGGTCCCAGAGTGCGTTGATTATTTTAGTCAGCTTTTTGGAACGATTGTTATATGAGATGAAAAAAGTGAGTCTCCCTCGCAATGGTTTCCAAAAGGACCTTGCAGTTCTTACCCAAAGCATACTTTCTTGCTTTTGGCACATGCTTGCTTGGACCGTGCTTATGAAATATTTATTTGGTCAAAGTATCTACTAGTGTTACAAAGGTAACAGTGTCTGTACAGTTATGCTTTAGTTTAGGAAACTGTCCACATTTTAAACTCTACTGTAAAGTTCTTAGATGTTACAGTGTGTTCCTATCCATACATTTTTTGTTGACCGCTGTTTTCAAAGTTACTTCCCTGAGATTAAATAAGGGGTTCTAAAGGGCTCATTTTCCCATGCTGGTAAAATGCAAATATCGATCCTGAATGTTGACCCTTTGCATGAAATTTGTGGCTTTAGGCTCACTACCTCTCCATATCACCAATATGTCATCAATACAAAATCTCCATATCAGTATATGGGCATGAAATGAGTTGTTGAGTGTGTAGATTTTCGCATTTCTAAACTATGAACACACAAACAGACTAGGTGCATATGAGCTACCTTTGGAGGTACCCTCCATTTGGTGGTGAACTGTGTTCTGAAATTTAAGGAAATTATCTTGAAGTTTTATTCCAGCATCTTCCATGATAAAAGGGACAGAAGTGATGTATTTATTTGTGTTGTGAAGTATTATGTCCTCTACTACCTGTACTGTGGTGCTATTGGAGGAATACTTGTGCATATTACTTTCACATCTATGACCATCAGGATATCTCTAGTTGGATCCAAAGGAAAAGCATGTAGTAGATAAGGGACATCTTTGGTGTACTTAAGAAATGAAGGCACTGAGATGAAAGCTTCAGAATAATGATAATGGTTGCAAAATGAAGCCCATATTCAACACAATGGGTCTACTAGGGGGTGGTCGCCCCGCTTTGTGTATTTAGGGTGACATGCAAAAAAAAGGCATTGTGGAATCCTCTGTTAGCAGTAACTCTGCCTCATGTTTTGTACCCCAAGGAATGCCTCAGCCTGAAAAAATCATATTCCTTATATGTGAGTTAATTATTTTGGTACAGTCCAGAGTCAGCATTTCAAATCTGTGTCTGCACCCGTTCTGAAAGGATTCTTGTGGTGGGACTACAAAAGCACCAACTTTATCAGCTTGTTGTTGTAGTTATGGCTGCCTGCTCTTCTTCCAATAGGTAATTAAAACCTATGGTAGTTTGCAGTTGACTAGTCACTAAATCCTTCAGGACTGCTTACTCTAATGTTGCTACATCAGAGGGCTGGGTGTGTGATCGGGGAAGGAATGTTGATTTTTTTTGCTTTAGGCCTGTGTTAGTGAAAGGTCAACTTTTTTTCCAGATCATCAAAGAAGAATCTAGGTTGTATTTTACTTAATAACTCAATCCGTTATTTTTGAATAAAGAAGCCATCATATTTTTGGGAAGGGACAAAGCCTAGGCCTTTGTTATGAATCTGGAGTTGTAACCTGTCAATTATTTGTTACTCAAATTGACTACTAGGTGAACGCCTGACTAATTCTGACTAGTTTTCCCTACCCTTGCTCTGTATCACTTGTGTCAAGTCCTGGGCCCACAGGGTTAGTCCTGTATTTTTTTTTATCTGACCCAGCCTCTGCCTCAGTCTAAATACACCACTTGGAAAAATGGGGGAAATGCTTTAGGTCAATAGATGAAGTGAGCGGTTGGTGGTGGACTTGGCAGAAAAGTAAATACCATGTTGTTGGGGCCCTCTGACCTTCAGGCATTTGAGCTGAAGGTCCAGTTTACTGGTGTAAACTGATGTCTCTGGCATTTGTTCTTTTGGGGTTTGACTGAGCCTTGGTGTAATTTTCATCCATTATGCATGGGTTCATAGTTCCCTCAGAGAACGTTTGTACGTCATTTCTCCAAGTAGTTATTTTGGAATTAACTAGGATTTCTTCATGCTGGGTTAGATCTTTGTTTATCTCATTCAACCCCTTTTGTATAGATTGTTACCTGTATAATTGTTTCCATATGACAATCCTTGGCCACAATTTCCACAAATATGGCACCTGAATTGTGCTTTCATATTTTGATGATTAAAATAAGCCATTCTGAGCTATTTGTCCCTTAAATGTATGGCCAGTCTTTCGCAAATGAAATATCATCCAGAAAGATTCTGCAGCGAGACCATAGTGCATTGGCCTGTCATAAAATCAAAAAGCTCAAGCCTTAGAGATTTCTGGGACAGAGTACACAAAACACTTGAAAGCATACATTTGATGTGTATAATACATGAGTAATATAGACACATATACTCTTAGGAATTACCAAACATTGTCCTTTTCTTTAAATCATGCTTTTTTATTTAGGAAGACCAGAAATGTGAAATTTATAAACCACATATTGAGTAGTTTTACACATGAACCATTTTATTTCTAAAGAAGGACGCTCCAATTTTGTCACTTAGAAAGCATGACTTTCACAGCATTGGTGCATTTGTTAATGACCAGGACTCTTATTCTGGTTCCTCTTCTGGTAGATTGTTGACTTATCTCCAAGCAATCCCATCTACTCAATATAATAAACCGAAGTGTGTTATCTAGGATTCCCCATTTTTCTAGAATTTGGGAGGTTAGCCCCTGCTTTCAAAAACCACATCCGCCACATCCATGCACTAGCCAACGTCCCAGTAGCACCTAGCGAGTTGGGCACTGTGTGTTACACCAATTTCTTGCTTTGCTTGTTTACCCACAATAAGGCCCAAAGGACAAAGAATCAGCTTTTTCCTCACCATATCAACATGATATGGGATACCTAGGATCATGCATTGAGGCATAAGTAGAACCTCTATTACTAGTGTGGTGGAAGATGCATGTGGTTCCTCTATTCAGAATTACATTGGTTTGAATGGCCACTTAATGCCTTCCATTCCGTATCATCCTGGGGCCCTTGTCTTTTTCCTATATGCTCCTGAGAGTACTCAAGCAATGCGGAATGTTGCTTATTAATGTTTTATAAATGCATGAAATCTCCCATCTATTGTCTGAAAAGGAGGCAGGAACTACATAGGGAGTATTTTGTATGAAATACTTATATTTGAGTAGGGGCATTATATTGAAAATGCCTGCTTTACTCAGTAGAGCGAGTGATAGTTTCCTTCAGTGTTTCACATTGTCTTGGAACTTGACCATTATATTATTTGAAAACCTAAAAGGTGTCTTTCTGCCAGGTTACTTCTATTCCCAGGTATTTTAACCCTTCTCTAGCTACACAGAGGTTTTCTGGGTCAGCCACTCTACATCCCAGTTATCAGTTACTAGAACCATGGGCTTGACCACTTCATACCGTATTCTTAGAAGTCGCCATAGGAAGTAAACATCTGCAGGAATAAGAGTATTGTCTGTACAGGATTTACTGCTTATAAGAGGACGTCATCTGCATACAGCGAGATTCTATCCTACACTCTACTCTCTAGTTTACATCTGTGCACTCCTGAGGCTGTAATGAGCCAGCAGGCTAAAGGCTGGGAGAGTGTCTGTCCTCTTTTGTACCTCAGCCTAGCTCAAACGGAAGAGAAATTATACCATAAGCCTTGACTGAAGCTGCTTTTCCAGTATAGAGCAGCTTTACCAATTCACGGAATTCAGGTCCAGTCTTGAACAGGAACTTCCAGTCAACTGAGTTGAATGCCTTTTTATATGTGACGGATAGGATTGCTACCCGGTCATCTATGCCTTGCCCCCACAAGGAGCTAATTGTGATAATATTAAATATTGTGGATCGTCACAGCATAAAGATCAACTTCTTCAGGTGTATTAGGGTGGTTATCACTTTGAGGAGCCTACTGGGTGGGATTTTGCCAACATCTTGATTTCCGTGACAAGGAGTGAAATTGGTTGGAGGAGCACTCCAATGCACGTTTTTCCTTTTTGTTTTCCCTCTTTTGGTATAACTATGATTAGAGAGTGGCAAAGGTCAGGAGACAACTTTACCAGTGTCTTAGCCCCTTGTAAATAATGCAATGTGTATGGGATTATATGTTTTGCAAGGATTGTGAGCAGCTTCATTTGGTCCTGGCTTAGCATTTTACAGCTGTGAAATCAATTCTCTGACTTCCTCCAGGGCAGAATCTACCTCGAGGCAAGCAGTAAGCTTATCTGTCAGTCTGGAGATTTCCACTCTCCCAGGCAATCAGCTACTTTCTATTCTGATCTGCTTTCCTTGACCAGTATAACTTTTGATAGCACCCAACAAAGGCCCCTGCTATCTCAACATTCGTACTTGCCTTTATTCCTGACCCATCAAGTATGCTGCCCACTTGCCTATTCTCTTCATCCTGTCTTTTGAGCTGCTTAAAGGTGCCTAATCTCCATTGAAGTTGTAGAGTTCCCCAAAATCCTTTCTTTGTCTAGAACCCCCTCCCCCAGGAACCCAGGTCTTTTCTAAATTGTGTTTCTTTTTGGCAGTACTATGGTTTGAGCCTGTTCCCTAAGCAGTGCCTTATAGGCCTCACAGAACGATACTTTGGATTGCACTGACCCTTCATTTTCCTGAAAAGATAGAGATGTTGCTTTTGTA
The DNA here is from genome assembly GCA_963921515.1 of Calotriton arnoldi. Classification (NCBI taxonomy): domain Eukaryota; kingdom Metazoa; phylum Chordata; class Amphibia; order Caudata; family Salamandridae; genus Calotriton; species Calotriton arnoldi. The sequence continues at coordinate 178,464 of CAWUFW010014268.1, forward strand.
AGTGCCAATAACTGTCTCTGACACTTAGTTCACAGGCATTTAATTTCCAAGTGTTTCCTCTGCAGTGACCATTAATTCTAAGGGTTAAGAGGATGGGGGATTGATCCAATATATCTCTGGTGAGATGTACCACGCTATATAGGATGAAGAGATGGTCCACTCTAGAAGAGGTTTTATGGCCCCTGATAAGTAAGTGTACTCCCTATCCCCAGAGAGTCTAACTTGGCATTCATCTGCTAGTCAAAAGGTTCAGGTGAAGAGGGACAGTTCTGTGGGGGCTATCAGTCTCACATTAGCTATTAGAGGTCCTGTCTATAACAAGGGATAAGATATTGTTGACGTCGCCCCTTACAATTTGAATAGTATACTAACTTTCTAGGACTAATGCACCCAGTCTTTCCAGTGTGGCCCTTTGTAGTTAGACACAAGTTATATGCTCTTAATATTGTGTACTGTGTCCTTCCCCACATCCCATTCATGCAGTTTTCACAGGGTCCTCTCACGCTTCAAGATTTCAAAGTAAGTTGTTTTCTTGACCAGGAGAGCAACTCCACAGCAGCTATGAGTGAATTGTGGGAGGGTTAATAGTTTGTACCTATGCATGCTCAAGGACAGCACAATCTGCCCCGATTGGGTGTGTTTTCTGTAGGAGGATCATATATTGGTCTATTCATTTGGGTACTGTGTTATTGCACCCCACTTAACTGTCTACCAAATGTTTAATGTTCCAAATTAAGTTTTGCTTGGAGTTGGCTCATTACTTCCTGATCCTTGCCAGTAGACCCTTCCACAAATGATCCTATACCTAATAAACTGTAAGAATCCTTTCCCTCCTTCCCTGCTCTACTGATCCCTATGAAGGATAACCAACTATCCCCCACCTCAATGTAGGAAGAGTCTGTTGCAAACCCATCAATCTAGATGACCAACCTACCCATACGTTTGCCAAGTGCTCTTTAGAACCATGGTTGCTTCTATAAGTAGGTATGCTGTTGTGGGGTGGAAACTGTTAGGGAGTTCCTCTGTGATAGAGAGGAAACTAAATGTGAAGAAGTCGCGCTACCACAGACATCAACAGAGAGTGTCAGAGTTATATGTGATGAACCAGCAGTGCAGGCCTAAAATCTACAATGATGCAAGACAGGTGAAAAGTTCACTAGGAAATAGAGTGCATGATCAGCAAGGTCTTAGTTAAAGGATTTAACTAAGAACGTGACTGAAAGAATATGAGCAGGAGATAGAATCAGCTAAGAGTACACAGAATCTGATAAGAAGTCTTGGGAGCGGAGCAATAAAACACACAGGCATACGAAAGAAGCAAATAGATGGTTTGATAAGCATTGTTAGAATTACAATAAAGAATGTGTAGAGAAAAGGTCAGGAGTTTGAAGACACAGGTGATGTGATGTTTTTATGACAAATATGTCATTACTAAGTAACCGATTATTTCACGTTTTGTAAGACATATTGTTTGTGTGACTATTTAATTGGCCGCCTGCAAGCAGAAATCTGAGACCAGCTGTTCACCTGTGTGAAGATAGCTTCTCTCCCTGCTGCAAAAGTAAACTTATTTTGGCTTGCCAGGAGGAGTCTTGTCTTTTTTTATTACAGTTTCCCCGCAACATCTGTTATCATGCTAGTGGTGGCCCTCAGCCTATTTCTGACATGTGCTTAATCCTGCTGCCCTTTGGTTCATGTTCCTGTTCAGGACCAGTGTCACTGACATGTGTCCGTTTCACAGAGTCTTCTATCAGAATCATTGTGAAGAATTCAGGTCTTGTCCTCCCACACCACATTCTCTGTTATTTTTCTTAAAATCAGATAGTGTTAAAACACTGAGGCCATTCTTGGCAGACTAGATGATGATTAGAAGATACACACATAAATCACAGTTTTGGTATAAGAGCACCCTTAGTAGTCACCTATGACATCTGCAATGTTGATCAACATACGTGAAATTTTAGGAACCACCGACCTGAAACAAGATGGGATGGGGCTTGGTTTTCGATCAGGCAACACAGAGAGATGAGGGCATTTAATCTGGGGCTACCAAGAGATACACATGGAGGCCTAGCAGCTGTGCATTTGCAGGGGAGAGCTGACTAAGTTATGTGCTGAGATATGCAAACACACCCAGAGCTAACTCTCACTTTTCTAACAGGTACCTTATTAGAACTACACGTACAGGGGCGTCTGGATTTATTATCACTCCGAGTGTACAAACTTTTTCTCAAATTTGAGGCTGATTAAAATTATCTTTCAGAAGTTTAAATTAAAAAAGGCATCTAAAGTTCAAAACATATATTTTTATTATGCATTAATAATTGTTAAAAGTGCTGTTCAAAACTAATTAAAAACTAATTATTTTTTAATAATGATTAATGTTAAAAGGTTATTAGATTATGTGAAAATAAAATAAAAATGTTTTATTTTTAGATGCTGTTACATTACATTACAAATATTTATATTTATATTCTAGGGGAGTTGGTATTGCAGTACCAGTGGTTGTCAATGTGTGGTGCTGGGCTTACTCCAGCTCTGAGCTGGAGTACATTTACCACTGTTTTGGGTCGCTTTTGGCATTAGTAACTATAGAAGTGCACCTTGTGAATAGGAGTTGGCTTACTCTTTTGCGTGTGGTTGCATGTCTTCCCCTATACCCCTCCCTTGCCCTCCCTTAACTCCTTCTTACTCTTCCCTAAACCCCTACCGTTCATTAATAAATATTACACATTATACAGCCACTCTCCCGTACCTCCCACATTTGCTAGTAAAATGTATACCTACATGTGCAGAAACTGGGGGAAATATCTCTGCACTGAAAAAGGTAGGACAGGTGGAGGCATAGGATTCCACAAGTAGTTTGTGAATAGCATTTTGCAGTACGCTTGTAGTACTATTGTAGTACTAGAAAACATACTACAAAGTGCTGTTTGTAAAAAGGCCACACAGAATTGAACTTCAGCTTGTAAACAAAGTCACATGTAATTTATTTGCTTCATTAATTAAACACCTGAGGGGGATATTCACAAAGGTAACACACACTTGTGAGTAATTTAACTTTACTACTTTGGGCAATGTACAAAATCTGAGTAGAAAGTTGGTACAAAGTCTAGTCTTACACATCTCCACCACCTGAAAAAGGGGGACAAGCCAAATTTACGAGTGCAAAGATAATACGGCCAAACAGGAGCAGTAGTAAGTTCAGCACCACACATGGCCAAGCATGGATACTGTAACACCCTCCGATAGAAAATGTTTTCCCATAGGAAATAATGTTAACTTAAGTTATTTAAAATTGTTCCAAATATAAATAAATATAAATTAATGTTGAAAAATTATCTAAAAATAAAATGTTTTATTTTAACAAATTGTAATAACCCTTTTGAAATTTAAATATTTTTGTAACATTAAAAATATAATTACATGGGGGGCGGAGCTTGCCTGAGCCCAAGATGGCGGTGTAAGCCGAGAGCTCTGTCCGACCACCAAACGATACGACATTTATCCTGCATCAATCCTGGCAATTCAGCGCTAAAAAGTGGCTGCCCTGGTCGCTGACACCTCACTGACCACTTTGTGCTGTTTTTTGGTGCCGCTCGTTGCCCTGAGATGACGCTTGGCGGAGGAAAGAGTCCTGGCCGGACGTCACGGATCTGAGGCTGGACTGGTGATGTAGCCTGTGGCGGTGCCATACACGGACTCATCGAGGCCTCTACGAGCCCGCGCGGCGGGTATCTCGGGGCAGGAGTGACTGGCAGAGCAGCGGACCCTCGTGAGGACCCCGGAGCGTTGCGGGGGTAAGAGCTGCTACGCTCCGGCGCTGCGGTGCGCAGATCAAAGGAAGAGTCCCGGTGCCACCTATGGTGCCCGGGTGAGCGGCGTTCCCTGCAGGGCGGAGGTTGGCGCGAAGCCCCCAGCTGAGCCTCCTATACGGATGGGTCACGAGAGCCACAAGACTGGGCTCATTGTCGTGGTTGGACACCCGCCCTCCTCTTGTTGGCATTTGGGCATGCGTGAGCTGCGGGGGACAATTTGCTGCAATCGGCGCTGGGCCTAACTAAGCCATTTTTGATCGGGGCCACAAGAAGCTCCACATTGTGTGAAACTTGAAGCACTGCGAGGGATAGAGTCATAGTGCACCGGCGCTGTGGTGCGGAGACCGACAGAAGTGGCCCGGTGCCGCTCTTTGAGATCGTGTGAGCAGGGTTGTCTACGTGGCGAGGGTGAGCGTTGCGACTACACTCGTGCCCCTGTTGCTGATGGGATGCGTAGGCTGCAAATCTGAACTTATTGCTATTGCCTGACCTCTGCCCTATCCTTATCGGCACCAGTGCGCTAACAAAACATTACTGAGAGGCTAATTCTACGAGCGTTCGGCCTAACTACGCCATTTTGACTGGGGCTGCGGGCGGACTGATTTGTGTCGCGAGTTGTAGATAGACGTTGGTGCGTCAGTGCTCCCTAGATTGGTGGCTGCCGAGGGGGGCCTAGGTTCTGCATAGAGGCCCCCCCTGTTTCTCTGCTGCTGGCCTGCGGGGGACAGGCGGCCTTTCCTGCCCTGCTGAGGAGCCTTCGGTGCGGCAGTTGCGCTACCCCTCATCTTCTACTTGCGAGTGGTGCCGAGTGCTGGTTTCAGGCGCTCTGAGAGTGTCGGCCCTAGCGCCTCTTTGTTTCAAGCCCCATGGCCTGCTTCTGGTGAGTTACCTACAGCGCTATATCTCAGTGGTGAACTGCCTTGCGCGCCGCCCTGGGTAACGAGACATACTGGTCCCACTGCACCCGCGGAGTACCTCCTTGATTCGCTGCTTTCACGAGGAGCTGCTTCAATAATCTCTCACGCACTGCTGGCTAAAGGTTTGTGCTCTGGGCTGTAATCATGGGGAAGGTGGACAAAAATCAACCTAAGCTCCACTTCGAATAAAGAAAATCCAGGCTTCGTGATCAGACATCAGAATAGGGCCAGAATACTCAGTCTGAATTACTTGAACCTATGGAGGGTGATATCCGTGTCATTTTGGCTGCAATGCAAAAAAGCTTAACTTCTATAGATAGCAAGATAGACTCTTTATCCTATCGAATGGATCGTATGACAGAGCGCATGGACAAGCAAGTGGAGAGGTTGGACATGACGGAGCGAAGAGTCATGGATGTCGAGGAAGAGCAGACAGAAATGGACTCAGAACATAAACAGATGGGCAAGCTATTGCTTGCGCTACAAGACAAGGCGGAGGAGCTTGAAGCTAGGTCCAGCAGAAGCAATATCCGAATCACAGGTCTGCCGGAATCCACAAATGTTGGGAATATGGAGCTATTCGTAGAGCAGCTTTTGACGACGATGCTGGGCCGTGATACGTTTTCCACAATGTTCGTGGTTCAGAGAGCACATCGCTCGCTGGGCCAAAGACCATCGCCTGGTGCTTTGCCTAGGCCCATCATCGCCAAGCTGTTAAACTATAGGGACAGAGATGCAGCTTTGAAGGCGGCCCGGGCGAAACAAACACTTCAGTACGAGGGATCGAGCATCTCTCTCTACCCGGACTTCACAGTCCGTGTCCAGGAGGCACGCAGGCAATTTGCTCCCTTGAAGAAGCAGTTGCTGTATCAGAATCTCGATTATGCCATGTTGTACCCGGCACGACTTAGGGTGAACCGACAGGGCAGATCCCGCATCTTCACAGATCCAAAGTCTCTGCAGAAGGCTTTGAAAGAATGGTCTAAAGAAAAGCCTCCTGGCACGGTGTCGACCACCCTCGAGGGAGCTACGGGCGGCAGCCTCGACGACCAGGACTGATACCCAAGATTCCTACATTGCAGATAAGACTCTACTTTTGCATGGGACAGTGTGGGAACTATTGTTTATTGGGGCCTTGAACTGATAGTTTTGGTTGAGGGGGCGGGGGTTAGTTTGCGATTTCTGCAGTATTATGGACACTATGCTGAAGTATTGCACGGTTTTGATATACTAAGGGGTCGATTCCATGAAGATTTGCATGCTACTGTTGACTTCGGATATTATATGATCTTGCTGATTTGTCTGATTGATGCACACTATGTGCTAGTGGGAGGGCGGAGGGGATGCCTTGCTAGTTGAGAAGCATAGGTAGCGGGCTTGGACAACATCTGCCCACGCGTGAATCCCACAATCTGGAAATTTATTTCGACTTTGTTTTCTGCTTGATATTGTTTTGATTTTTGTTTTTCTTTGGTTCATCACGGGGATGTCAGGGTCTTTCCCTTTGTTTTTTGTTGATGGTCAGGGTGTATTCGCCATTGCAAAGTTGGGGTATGTATGGCGTGGGTGGGGGGGTGCAGAGACTTACCAGAGGTGATACTAACATAGCAATGTTTACTGACTGCAGCTCACGCAGCTTACATGGCAAAAGAGTAAGACTGGGCAGCACTTGCGCACAGGCATGGGTGGCAGATCGACAATCCACTGTCACACGTGACCCAGACAAAATCTTGTAAGCTTAATGTATTAACCTGGAATGTCCGGGGCCTGAATGACTTTAGGAAACTGAGAAAGGTCCTGTCATATCTTAATAGGCACGCTGTTGATATTGCACTATTGCAGGAAACGCACTTGCCTCTCAATAGTAGGATGCTCAATTGCAGAGGGCTTCAGGGAAACACACATGTGGCAGGGTTCGCATCTCACGCCCGGGGTGTCATAACCTGGGTTAATCCGAAAGCGGGTCTTAAACTGGTTCCGATAGAATCGGACTTAGACGGGAGACATGTCATCTCGAGATGCAATGGGAGGGGGCTTGACCTCATTTTAGTCAACATATATGGTCCGAATTATGATGACCCAAGGTTTTTTGCAAAGTTACTAGATAAGCTAAGCGGACACGGGGTGCTCGCATACTATGGGGTGGGGACTTCAACTGTATTTTAGACCCACACCTGGATAGATCAGGTGGCCCAGACAGGCGTCTCACGGCTGTCACGCGTGCTACCACAGATGTGGCGATGCAGCTTGAGCTATGCGATGTCTGGAGGACACGGGCACCGGATAGAGGAGGGTTCACCCATTATTCTGCATACCACGACTTACATACCAGAATTGACTATTGGCTTGCCTCCAGGGACTTGTACACTCAGATCCGGGACTGTGCGGTGCTTCCTCGCAGTTTCTCGGACCACTCGCCAATATTGTTGGTCCTAGATTGTCCGCTCACTCAAATCCCCCCCTTCACATGGCGTTTCCCTCCATATTCTTTATTGGATTCAGTCTTTAAGTCAGAACTATTTGTCGCAATTGAAACCTTTTTTGCGCACAACATCGGGTCGGTGGACACTTTTTCTGTAGTCTGGGAGACTTTCAAAGTTTACATCAGGGGTATTTCTATGGCTAAACATTCAGGTGTCCTTAGGGCGCTGCGTACGCGGCTTTTAGACTTGGAGAGGAAACTAAAGTCTCTGGAGCGTGAGTTCCTCTCCGGTTCCGCTGCCCAAGCGACGGAGGAGTTTAAAGAGCTGCTAAAAGAATACCATGAGACGGCTGACGCAGAACTCAAACACTTGGGCAAATATGCGACGGCCCGCACTCATGGCGAAGGTAAGAGGCCGGGCTCAGTATTGGCCTCATTGTTGCGGAAGCGTAGGGAGACAGCAGGGGTGATTATGATCAACGACGACCGGGGAAACCCACTGACGGAACCGACTGCAATAGCTAACAGATTCAAGCAATATTATTCAACCCTTTATGCCACTAGAGTGGGGAGCCTTGACGCTGAGGTGCTGGACTATCTGGCGCATATCAAGCTTCCATGGCTGACGAATGCCCACCGGGAATTCCTCATGCGCCCTCTGGATGCAGAGGAAATAACCGCTGCTCTGTCGTGGATGAAATCAGGTAGCGCTCCAGGGGCTGACGGACTTACGGTCTCCTTTTATAAGGAGTTCAAAGACGTACTTATTCCACACTTAAGCACGCTATTTGAGGAAATGGGAGCCAGCGGCCAGATGCCGCCCTCGATGAGGGAAGCTCTCATCGTGGCGATCCTGAAGCCCGACAAGTCGCCGACTGAGTGCGCCTCGTATCGCCCTCTGTCTCTCCTCAATGTTGATACTAAGATCTTTGCCAAGATTCTGGCGAACCGGCTTGCCCCGCTGGTACCGATACTTGTGGCACCGGAGCAGGCCGGGTTTGTCCCAAGCAGAAATTTGACCTATAACTTGAGGACAGTATTTGGCGCAATCCAGCACACGAGGCAGGACGTACAGGCCGTCGCTGTATTCCTTGATATGGAAAAAGCGTTTGACTCGGTGGAATGGTCATTCATGTATCATGTACTGACGAGATTGGGGGTGGGAGGCATTTTCTTGCAATTGGTGGGAGTCTTGTATAGCAGTCTGACTGCTAGGATAAAAATTGGAGACTTGGTCACTGACAAGATTCATATTACTAGAGGCACGTGGCAGGGGTGCCCACTTTCGCCGATTCTCTATGCGCTGGTTGTGGAGCCTCTGGCTTGCGCATTGCGGGAGTACCACAGATATAGGGGACTCCGTTTCCCGGGATATCAGCTGGTCATCTCCACTTAGGCAGATGACACGTTACTCTACATAAGGGAACCAGAAAATAACCTGTCCCCAGTATTACGTGAGGTTGTCAGGTTCGGAGCGCTGTCTGGTCTCCAGGTTAACTGGACCAAATCGATTATTTTTCCACTTACCCCTATCACAGCTCCTTTCACCTCCGAATTCCCGCTACAGTGGACGACCGAACCGGTACGCTACTTGGGCATCAAGATTCACACTGATTCGGAGGTTGTACTAAGAGAGAACTATGGTGTAGCAATAAGTAAGCTGACGGATGACGTCGAACGCTGGATCCGGTTGCCATTGTCCCTTGCGGGTAGAGTCTCAATTATGAAAATGGTAGTGCTGCCTCGGTTTCTGTTTCTGTTTACCAATATACCGATGGTCCTCCCTAGCTCCTTCTTCAGAACGCTTACATCCTTACTAATCAGGCTAGCTTGGGCGGGCAAGCATGCCCGGGTCCGGTGGGACATCCTCACGCTACCATATTAGATGGGGGGGGGGGTTGGGCGCTCCAGACTTTGACCTATACTACAGGGTTGCCCAGAATGCGCATGCACACTATTGGATACACGGCCCTGCTGACACTCCGCACATACAGATTGAGAAAGCTGTAGCGACTCCACTTCCCTTGCCAGCGCTTCTGTTCAATCCTCCTGACCGTAGGACTGGCATCTTGGACTCCATCAACACAACAGTGCATGCCTGGCAGCATCTCCTAAAATTACAAGCGGGCGTTATTTTATACTCCGCCCATACTCCGTTGGAGTGGTGCCTCTGGTTGCCTCCGTGTTCTGACAGGGGGGTTCCCCGGGCTCTGAGCGCTCTTAACATTAATACAATTGGTGATATGTTTTCTGATGGTATTGTTAAGACATGGTGCGAGGTGGAGACGGAGGGACGACACTACACAACGCTGGACAGATTCCAGTTTTATAGGCTGAGGCAATCATTAAAAGAGAACTTGGGCAGTGACCTTGCTGAGCCGCCGGAAGTGGCTGCCCTCACATACTTGATCAGAACTGACTCCCCTGCTTGCATGGTCTCCAAGCTCTACAAAGAGGCGCAGGGTTATCGGGCTAACCACTACACGAAGGCTAGATTGGCGTGGCAGGCTGATCTGGGCATAGAGATAGATGATGGGACATGGAAATACTGCTGTGAAAGCACGAAACGTATCTCTCTTAATGGGCGGCACAGGCTAATCCATTTTAAATTTCTAAATAGAGTGTACTACACACCTGAGAGGTTGTACAGATATGGGTTGAGAGATTCCGCTGCATGCGAGCGTTGTGGTAATAGTGAGGCAGACTTTTTCCACCTAGCCTGGCTATGCCCGGGGATTGCCACCTTCTGGGCCCAGATATTCAAGTCCCTGGGGGATATTACTGATACACCACTAGCTCCTGACCCTATGATGGCCCTGCTGGGGTTTTCCAAGCACCTTCCCAAGGCTCTTAGAAGATTGGTCGACATGGGGCTGCTGGTAGCTCGGCGCAGAGTTGCTGTTTGCTGGTCCCGAGGCCCGACTCCCACTATTGCCAGTTGGTCAAAGGATATGTTATATTGTTGCACTCAGACAGAGAATTATAGTGAACTTCTTCCCCCGCGTAATCGTCCTAAAAACTTATGGGAATTGTACAGTACGTACCAGGCTATGAAAGATAATGATGTTGGTTGTGCTGACTCCCCTGCTCAACTATAAGGTGGGGCAGAACATGCTGGATACCTGGGAATGCTGTATGTACTCATTGCATATTGTTTTGGGTTTTAACCCTGTAAAGATGTTTTTTTTGCTCAGGCTTACTGTCTCGGTGAACATGGTGATGATGATGCTATCTGGTATTACACATCATTTCTCTTTTTTACAGGTCACGGTGCTGCGGACAGTACACCGCAGTCTTGCTGTGCAACACTGCTTATGCTATGATTAGATTTCAGTGTGTGTTGCTGTATGATGCTATATTTGTAACTTCTGCAATGGGTCTCTGCACTCGATGTATTTCTTTTATTGTTTTTCAAAACTTTCAATAAAGTTTTAAACAAAAAAAAATATATAATTACATTAGTTTTCATTCATTTAGTACTTCACTTTTAATATTATTATTTACACAATAAAAACATAATGTTTGTACTTTAAGTTTTTTAAAAATTTAAAACAGAAAAATAATTGTAATTTAATTTAATATATTGAATTTTCAATTCAAAGTTAAGTTAACAGTGCTGTAGCGTGTTGTTCTTATGTTCTACATCTTTGCATTTCTACATTTAAAATAAATGTATAACATTATTATACAATAATATTTAACATAAAATAGTTTTACAATTTTTTCTGAGTTTCAATTTTTTTTAACATTTTCCCTATACTTCACCATGTGGAAACTTCTGCCACTGGGGTGGAGATCTCCTAAGGTATAGTATAGGGAAACTTTTCACCAATGCTTCAGTATAGGGTGTTCTCCGCCCTGCCACAAATCATCATCTCCGCTAAACAACCTTTTGTCATGGTATTAAGCTCACCCATATTAAGAATTATTACAAATATTTTCACCACTCAGGAACACATTGTATAGCCTAAGATTTCAGTTGGCTGATTTTTCTAACCTTTCACATCTACTGAGTTTGAGTTAAATTATCTGTGCAAATCCTTGTTATGGTAGTGTAGTTGGTTCATATTTTCATTTTATAGTGTGATATGTCCTGTGTTTTTGAGTGACTTCTGTAGAGGATATACAGAGATTTGGAAGAGTGGGAATTCGAGATCTATTAATAAGCTGATGAATTGTCTCCCAGAAAGCAAATCAGTGTCCATCTATGCAAAAATTCTTATTTTCAGTTCAAAATTTATATGCAAGATTACAAAGCACTATTTACACCATACTGCAATATCTAAAACACAAATAATAATAAAACTTTAATATCTTACCTAAGAAGGGTATTTTCCTTTTTCTTGCCCATGAGATTGCTTGGAGTTTACCTTCAGTGCCTCGTAAGCCAACACCTCCCGGAACCAAAATTCCACTGAAACAATACAGATTAATAAAACACTAAGCAAATATTACCACTTAATGAATTCCCCTTCGTATGACAATAAAGTTTATAAAGTATTTACATGAAAATGTAAAATGCCACACATAAATACAGTTAAATGGGACAAAACATAAATGTTAAAGCCTGTACTGATTGAAGGAGAATGAGGAAGTTGTAAATGAGGTTACATACCAAAAAAGGATATTTACGGATATCGAAGTTCCACTTGCCCTTCTGGGCAAAAGGCATCACAGTACTTTTCAGAAATCTCCTTTCTATTGAGTTTTATCTCTTATGGACATGCCTCTCACTTTCTAGATATGCCTACAAAACACTTTCAGATGAAGGACCTCCTATTATTGCCCCCCTAGGGGGTGTCATATTGGAATGGATAATCAGCATTTTTCACTTTTATTGGTTCCAACCATTATCTTGTAAGCTTTATAGCTACTCTCGTAAAGAGGGACAAATGTTGCATCAGGAGAGCTCTGAGGCAAAAACGCTTTCCACCTCCCTTTTCAGTCAATATTACAGTGGGGAGTACTACTAAGGCATTGCTATCTTAAGAGGTCATTTAACAGCTTATCGTCAAGCACAACTGTGTTATTAGTATTTGTTGGATATGGCCCTCTCTGCAGGATCAACCCCAAACCTTTTGCCTTAGCTCCTCCACTTTTTTGCTGAATTAGTTTCCGTTGGCCTTAGGACTCTGTGCACTTTACCTTTGCTAACCAGTGCTAAGGTGCTTCTGCTCTCCCCTTAAAACATGGTAGAATTGGCCTTCGCCCAACTGGCCTATTTAATTTACTTGCAAGTCCCTAGTAAAGTGGCTCTACATGTGCCCAGGGTCTGTAAATTAAATGTGACTGCACCGGTTGTGCCACCCACTTACATAGCACTTTAAACATGTCTGGGGCCCGCCATTGCAGAGCTTGTGTGTCCATTTTTAAACTGCCATTTTGACCTGGCAAAATAAACCTTTTGACATGCCCAAACCTTTCTTTTTAATACATTTATGTCACCCCTAGAGTAGGCCATGGACAGCCCAGAGGGCAGGGTGCAATGTATTTAAAAAGCAAGACATATACTTTTTATTTTTACATGTCCTGGTAGAGAAAAACTCTTACATTCGTTTTTCAGTACTGCAAGGCCTATCTCTCCCATAGAATAACATTAGAGCAGCCTTATTACACTTTATAGGCATAATTTCCAAATGGGAACAGATAACCAGTCCATGTTTGGTGTCTCTGTAATCACAATTTAAAATCCTAACTTATGGTGAAGTCGGATTTTAAATTGCAATTTGGAACATGCCTCTTTTAGAAAGTTGGTATTTTCTGCCTTAACCATTTGGTGCCTGCAGCCTGCCTGGGTCACATGACTTGGCGTAACTGACAGTCAGACTCTGTAAATTCCTCCCAGACAGTCACACAATAGAGGGATTAGGTGTGCCTGGATGGGCCATTTGCTGACAGGATGGGCAGCGGAGCTGAGCGCAGCCCCACTTACAACTGATTAGCCTGTGCTCTGCCTTCACACAAAGGGCTGAATGGCCCAGCACAGTAAGTGCAGCCACTTTGGAGCCAGGAAAGAGGAGGCAGGGAATTCTATGCAATTCAAAGACACAGGCTAGAAGATTCTCCCACCTTCCAGAACCAGGGCACCAGGGTATAGAAAGATGACCCCAGACACCAACTCTTCAGTACACTTCTGGACCTGTGAATACTCTTCCAGGAAAAAGGACTGCTGTGCTGCTTCAAGGACTGCCACTCTGCTGGACTGCTGCCTTAAAGAAACTGCTGCCCTCTTACCTGAGGAAGAAGAACTGAACCTGCAACTTTATCTTGAACCTAGGACCCCAGAGTGACTCAAAGGGTTAGTCTGATGGCCTCCTGACCTGGGACACAAAAGGCTCCCCAACCAGCCAGGGAATTGACCAAAGACAGTCCAAATTCAATGAACCACAATGATCAACCTGTTAAGCATTCCCTTTGACTCCTTTATATCTCATCTAAGAGTATGCTATGTATAACCATAGACAACAGAGGGTGAGTCGCTAGAAAAAAGGGGGGCTTATAGACCAAACATCCAAAGGTTACTAGGGTATTAACATATTCTCTTTCATCCTATTGTACTTACCGTCCAAGTGTGGGGAAATTCCCAAGCACAATCGCATAGTAGGAGCAAATTAATATAGAAACTATTACAACCAGTTACTTTAAGATGGCTTTTGCATGTTTATATTATTTCAAATCCTGTTGCTTTACATGTATCCAGTGACATTTTGAGACCTGAACCATGTTTCCTTAGCTTAATTAGAAGAAGCAACTAGATTACAGAGTAAATACCTGTAAGTTTTCATATCAGGTGTCTTGATGCAGCTACATAAAAGTACATCGTCAGAGGCTGCCCTACTCACTAATCCTACTGCTTCATTCTGACTGACATTTATCTGTTTAATTTTCACATTTCCTCAACTGAAATTTCAGAGGAAAGTATTAATATCCATATATTGAGACACTCATTAAGCAAAACAAGCCTTGGTAAAGCGAATAGGTCTCGTCTATGCGCCAGCTATTGGCTTTGGCAATGTGTTTTAGCCATTATGTACACCAGTGTGGCTGCTGTTCAGCATTGCTAAATGTTAGTGGTGTGGAGAGTGCTGGGGTAGATTGAAGTGGGGCAGATTAAGGTAGAGTGAAGTGGGGTAGATTGGCATAGGGTGGAGTGAGGATAGAGTGGGGTAGAATGGGGTAGATTGGAGATGGGTAGGTTAGCGTGGTAGTTTGGAGTGGGGTAGATTGGGGTGGAGTGGGGTAGATTGGGGTGGAGTGGGATAGATTGAAATGGAGTAGATTGGGGTAGATTAGAGTAGGGTAGATTGGAGTGGGGTACATAGGAGTTGGGTAGATCAGGGTACATTGGGGTAGAGTTGAGTCTGACATATTGGAGTAGAGTGGAGTGGGGTAGATTGGGGAAGAGTTGAGTGGGGTGAATTGGGGTAGATTGGAGTGGAGTGGGGTAGACTGAAGTGGAGTGGGGTAGATTGGAGTGGAGTGGGCTAGATTGGTGGATTATAGTAGGGTAGAATGGAATTGAGTGGGGTAGATTGGGGTAGTTTGGAGTGAGGTAGATTGGGGTGGAGTGGGGTAGATTGGGGTGGAGTGGGGTAGATTGGGGTAGATTGGAGTGGGGTAGATTGGGATGGGTGGGTAGATTGGAGTGGGGTGGAGTAGGGTAGATTGGGGTAAACTGAGGTAAAGTGGGATAGATTGGAGTGGAGGGGAGTAAATTTGAGTGGAGTAAATTCAGATAGTTTGGAGTAGGGGGGTGGGGTAGATTGAATAGGGGTAGATTGGGGTGAAGTGGAGGAGATTGGGGTGGAGTGGGGTAGATTGGAGTGGAGTAGATCGGATTAGAGTGGGGTAGATCGCATTACAGTGGGGTAGATTGGAGTGACTGCGTTAGAATGGAGTGGGGTATATAATGGGGCAGACTGGAGTGGAGTGGGGTTAGTTGGAATGCAGTGGGATAGATTGGAGTGAGATAGGAGTGGGGTAGTTCGAAGTTGGGTAGATTGTAGTGGAGTAGATTGTAGTGGAGTTGGATAGAGTGGTGTGGGGTAGATTGGGATGGGGTGGGGTAAATTGGGATAGGGTAGGTTGGGCTAGGATGGGGTAGACTGTAGTGGAGTATATTGGAGTAGATTGGAGTGGGTAGACTGGAGTAGGGTAGTTTGGGGTGGAGTGGAGTAAGGTAGATTGGGGGGATGGAGTGGGGTAGATTGGGGTGGAGCGGGTTGGATTGGACTGGAGTGGGGTATGTTTGGGTGGCATATGGTAGACTGGAGGGAAGTGGAGTGAGGTAGATTGGGTAGAGTGGAATGGAGTGTGATAGATTAGGGTAGAGTGGAGTGGGGTAATTTGGGAGGTGGATTGGAGTGGGTAGATTGGAGTGGGATAGATTTGGGTAGAGTGGAGTGGGGTAGATTGGAGTCAGGTGGGGTGGAGCAGAGTTGGATAGATTGGAGTGGAGTGAGATAGATTGGGAAAGAGTGGAGTGGGGTAGATTAGAGTGGAGTGGGGTAGATTAGGGTGGAGTGGGGTAGATTGGGTGGGTTTGAGTAGGATAGATGGGAATGGAGTAGGGTAGATTGGAGTGGGAGATTAGAGTGGGGTATATTGAAGAGGGATGATTGGAGTTGGGTAGTTTGGAGTGGGATTGATTGAAGTGGAATGGGCTAGAATGGGGTAGATTAAAGTGGAGTGGGTTGGGTGGAGTGGGGTAGAGTAGACTGGGGTGGGGTGCGGTGCGGTGGAGTAGGGTAGAGGGGGGTAGATTGGAGTGGAGTGGAGTACATTGGAGTGGAGTAGATAGGGGTGGAGTGGGGTAGATTGAGGTGGGTAGAGCAGGGAGGGTAGATTAAAGCAGGGTAGATTGGGGTGGGTTAGATTGGAGTGGGGTGGGGAATATTAGGGTGGAGTGGGTTAAATTGTAGTGGAGTGGGGTAGTTTTGAGTGAAGTGTGGTAGATTGGAGTGGGCTAGATTGGAGTGAAGTGGAGTAGGGTAGATTTGGGTAGAGTGGAGTGAGGAGTGGTATAGTGGAATGGGGTAGAGTGGAGTGGGGTAGATTGGGTGGATAGGAGTGCTGTAGACTGGAGTGGAGTGAGGTAGATTGTGGTAAATTAGATTGGGGTAGATTGGAGTGGGGTAGATTGTGGTGGAGTTTGGAGTGTAGTGGGTTATATTGGAATGGAGTGGGGGTAAATTGGACTGGGGTAGATTGGAGAGGAGTGGAGTGAATTGGGGTACATTTGAGTGGGGTGGATTGGAGTGGGGTAGATTGGTGTGAAGTGGAGTGAGGTAGACTGGGGTAGACTGGAGCAGAGTGGGGTAGATTTGAGAGGAGTGCGGTAGATTGTGTGGAGTGGGGTGAATTGGAGTGGGGTGTGTTGATTGGGTTAGATTAAGTGAAGTGGTATAGACTGGAGTTGAGTAGATTGGAGTGGAGTGGGATAGATTGGGGTAGAGTGGAGTGGAGTGGGGTAGATTGGAGCAGAGTAGATTGTAGTTGTGAGTGGGGTAGATTGGATCGTAGTGGAGTGGATTGGGGTAGAGTGGAGTGGGGTAGACTCAGTTAGTATGGGGTAGATTGAAGTGGGGTAGATTGGAGTGGGGGGGAGACTGGGGTAGGGTGGAGTGGGGAGGGGTAAATTGGGGTGGGGTAGATTGGAGTGGGGTAGATTGGAGTGGAATGGGGTATACTGGAGTGGAATGGGGTATACTGCAGTGGAGTGGGGTAGACTGGGTGGAGTGGAGTGGGGTAGATTGGAGTGGAGTAGATTGTAGTGAGGTGGGGTGTGGTATATTGGAGTGGAGTGCAGTGGGATCGATTGGAGAGGAGTGGGATAGATTGGAGTGGTGTAGAGTGGAGTGGGGTGTAGTGTCATGGAGTGAGTGGCGTAGATTAGAGTGGCATGAAGTGTCATAAAGTGTCTTAGAGTGGAGGGGTGCAGAGTGGAGTAGCATGTAGTAGAATGGAGTGGAGTGCCATAGAGTTGAAGAGCATAGAGTTTAGTGGAGTGGCATAGTGTGGAGTATGCATGGTGTGGTAGCGCACTGCCATTACGCACAACACATTTTCAATTGAAATGAATATTACATTTGCACCTAAATACGGTTTTACTGCACACAAATGATGTGTGCAAATGTCATCACCTAGTGTATTGATGTGTTTTGATTATATTCAAATATTTGCTTCCACCTCACTTCAGAATTACAAATGTGCTTCATTTGTACTAATTCTGAAATATTCTGAAACATCAGCACAGTTCATATTTTTTTTGTGTGCTAGAAAAAAAACATCCTTCACCCTCTCCTCTTACATGGATACTCAGGAGGATTGTCACATACATTCCCTCACTTTCAAGTCAGAGAAAGAAAAGTAAACACCAAGCTCCCTCGGAAGAGAGCTTGATATTTGACCTCTGTCCTTGAATGCACAGCAAATGTGACAAGATAAGAACAAGATTTAAAGGCCTGTTTACAGAAAGCGAGTTGTTGAAGAATACTGTAAACAAGGTTTGGGCAAAGGAAAGGTCGAACTCAAGCTGGACAGTCTAAAGCAAATAAAGCCAGAAAATAGAAAGTCAGAAAATGTGAGTTGCCACCCCAAAGCCAATGGCAAGCAACGGGCGGAATGCATTCCTCCGACAGTTTTTTTAATGTCCCCAAGATGTCTTTAGCGTAGGCTGCGACCTAATGATGTAACATAAATATGGAAGGTTCTGCTGATATTGTCAAGTTTCAGATGGGGGAACTCAAGCTTTAAACCCACTTATCCTAAACTTGACACCACCTCTTAAATCAAAGAAAAAAGTTAATGGCAAGTTCTTAGGCAATAGGGTGAGGGGGAAACTGTACGCAATAGGACCTAACTATAGGGTGAGCCTGAACCATAGAGTATGATATGCAAAAACATTAGTCCTATGATGTGACAAAACTATTTTCTATCTGATAACAAAACTAATGCTTCTGAAAGCAAACTCAAACACAAACATCTACTTTTTTAAATGTGTATTCTGGAGATGCATGATTTGGCTTTCTCTGGCCTCTAGATTCCAATGGTGATAATGTTCCTATTTTAAATAATTCAGTAAGCATGCTTGGTATGTATTCACTATCATTGTTTCACTAGCGGGCGTTACCCACAGCGTGTCCCTGTACGCGGATGACCTACTACTCTACGTACGGGACATCATGATGAAACTCGAGCCCCTCTGGGCCACGCTCGCGGATTTCGCTGCCCCGGCCGGGTTGGAATCCACTATTGTCTTGTAGTTCCTATAAACCTATATAGGATCTGCGCGATTAGACAACATACACTGTAGGACTGGTGTCCGGACTGATTCTAGACTCACATACCGAGTATGTTAGCCTGTATACCAGCTAGCTCACAATGCCACTAGAAACCTCTCTGTAGCGGGGTGCCAGAAAGGGGTCGGAGGCTGGGTTGTGGTAGGAAGGGTTTTATTGGGTGTAACACACGTCTTCTTGTGGCTAGTCTGTAGTACGGCAACGGGGGTTGGTCCTTCTCTTCTTGGTCCCTCGAGGAGGTCCTCCCTCTTCTCACTCGCTCCAGCGCGGTCCCGTCCTCCATGGTAGTGTGGGAACAAAACAAACAGGATACCAGGTGTAAGTGGGGTGTACGGGTGCACTGGTTTGAAAAGGAAGGGTGGTGGTGGGATCACTCGGTGCATGGCACGTCTATCGGTGTGAGGGAAGTGCTCAGGGAGGGTACACCTGGGAACGGGGATCACACAGGTCAGGTATCCGGTCTCTCCCTTTTCCCTACCCAGCCCGCAAAACGCTTGCGTACCTGTGTGAGCCACACTCCTCCGGGAGCGTGGCTGGGCGATTCACGGCGACGTTGGCCTCCTGGCTCTCCGCCTTCACTCGTCCTCGCTCTTTCCTTCCCGTCACTCGCTTCTGTCTGTCCCGCTCTCCTCTCGCGTCCGCCTTTCTCCTCGACTCCTCCGGTGATGCCACACACAGGCTTCCGTCCTTCTTCCGTCCTTATTGGCCAGGACTCCCCGTCGTCATCGCAGAGGGCGTGGCCCGCCGACCAGCCTTCCCAGTTAAAGGGGCAGTGTATGGTTCCCTCCTCGTCTCCCGTTCTTCGCGGGACCGAGTAACCCCACTCGTCCTGCTGTTGACAAAGAAGAGGGGAAAGGGTGGTTTCCTCGTTCCCCTGGCTCAGTGCTTGTTCTGCCCCCTTAAAGTCCGAGCCCACCTGGTCACACACCACCCCCCTTGGATTCTCCCGATCGGGGAGAGGATACCGGGACAGATAGTCGGCACTGCCATTGTCCTTTCCCCTACGGTGTCTTACTGTGAAGGAGAAAGGCTGGAGGGACAGGAACCAGCGTAGAACCCTGTGGTTAAGAGCGATGTTCCGGCTCATCCACTGGAGGGGGGCGTGGTCTGTGTATAGGGTGAAGTGGTGACCCTCGAGATAGTACCTCAGCTTGTCGACAGCCCATTTTACCGCCAGACATTCTTTCTCGACGGTGGGGTATTTAAGCTCCCGTGGAAAAAGCTTGCGGCTAATATACAATATGGGATGGTCAACACCCTCCGATGACACTTGTGAGAGGGCAGCCCCTATGCCGTAGTCTGATGCGTCTGTGTGGAGGATAAACGGTCGGGAAAAATCGGGGGAGGACAACACCGGATTGGTGGTGATAGTCCACTTTAAGGTATTGAAGGCTTTCTGCATTTGGGGCGTAGGTTGTAAGAGGCTTTGAGTTTTCACTTCTTGTCTGAGTGTGTCGGTAAGGGGGGCGGCTACGTCGGAGAACTGGGGGATGAAGCGGCGGTAATAACCTATCAACCCTAGTAAAGCTCTCATTTCTCTCTTTGTGCTGGGAAAAGGGGTCTCCGCTATTGCCCTGACCTTTTCGATTTGCGGTTCGATCATTCCGTGACCTAGTACGTAACCCAAGTATTTGACCTTTTGGTAAGCCACCCGGGACTTCCTTGAGTTAATGTGTAACCCGGCTTGTCCTAAGGCATGTAGTATGGTCCGTAGATGACCTAGATGGGACTCCCATGTGGGGCTGAAGATCACAATGTCGTCTAGGTAGGCGGAAGTAAAGGACTGGTATTCCCGGAGCACCGTATTCATGAGACGCTGGAAAGTTGCCGGGGCCCCATGTAAACTGAAGGGGAGCACCGTGAATTCGAACAGCCCATCCTGGGTGGCAAACGCGGTCTTCTTCTGGTCCTCTTCCCTCAGAGGCACCTGCCAGTATCCTTTGGTGAGGTCCAATGTGGTGATATACCGGGCCTCACGCAGTTTTTCGATCAATTCATCAATACGTGGGATGGGGTATGCGTCAAAGGAGGAGACGTCGTTAAGAGCACTGAAGTCCATACAGAACCTGGTGCTCCCATCTGGTTTGGGCACCATTACTATGGGGGACGACCATTCGCTCTTGGACGGTCTTATTACTCCGAGTTGTAACATTTCCTGTACTTCCCTTTGTACCGCAGCTCGTTTGGCTGCGGGAATCCTATATGGGTGCTGTTTGATGATCTTCCCGGGAAGGGTCTCAATGTGGTGTTCCGCCAGGGTCGTCTTTCCGGGGACGTCTGAGAACAGGGAGGAAAACGGGGATAAGGTTTTACGGAGTTCCTCTTTTTCTTGGTCTCTCAAGTCCTCATTGATCACCAACTGTTCCAAGGTGTTGGAGGCAGAGGCGTGCGTCGGCATTGTGAGATGGGCCGTCTTCGGTGGGGGCCCAAGCCATTTTTTTAGTAGATTCACATGGTATGTCTGGCTTCTCCGGGTCGTTATTTGTACTCGATAGCTGGTTTGCCCGATGGTTCCAATGATCCTGTAGGGTCCCAACCATTCGGCCTGGAATTTCTTTGTGGATGAGGGTAACAATACCAAAACCCAGTCGTCCACCTTCATCCTCCTCCATCGCTTCCCTTTGTCATAGACTGCTTTCTGTTTTTCCTGTTTCTTCTCGAGTTGTGAATACGCCAAGTCCCTCAGTTTTCCTATCTTAGATCTCAGGGCTTGGGTATATTCTAGCATTCCACGGGTTTCATTGACTTCCTCCTTCTCCCATGCCTCTTTCGTCATTTCCATCAGTGACCTGGGTTGTCGCCCATACAGCATCTCAAACGAGGAGCAACCCAGGCTGCTCTGCCTCTGGCCACGTATGACGTACAAGGCTAGGGGCAGTAACTGAACCCATTCCCTGCCATTCACTGTGAGCATTTTCTTTAACGTAGCCTTGAGTGTCCCGTTATACCTTTCCACAAGGCCGTCTGTCTGGGGGTGATAGACAGAGGTTTTAATCTGCCGCAGATCCAGCATCCCGCAGACCTCCTTCATCAACCTGGAGACGAAAGGGGTCCCTTGATCGGTTAGGATCTCCTTGGGGAATCCCACCCGGGAAAACAGCTCCAGGAATTTCTCTGATATCAGGCGAGTGGTGGGGGCTCTCAGGGGAAAAGCCTCTGGGTATCGGGTCGCGTAATCTACTATTACCAATGCATATTGATTCCCTCTCCGGGTTTTCGGTAGGGGTCCTATGAGGTCCATCCCTACTCTTTCAAAAGGGGTGCCTATGATTGGGAGTGGCTGTAAAGGCACTGCCGGGGGACGATGCGTATTCCTCTTCTGACATATCTCACAGGTCAGGCAGTGGATCTTAATGTCCTTATACACCCCCGGCCAAAAGAAATGCCTTAATACATTCTGGGTTGTCTTTTCACTACCTATATGTCCGGCAGTCAGATGTGAATGTGAAAAGAACATGATCTGGTCTCTAAAAGGAAGGGGTACTAACAACTGATGGGGGTCGTCCTTAGAAGCCTGTCGATATAACAGGCTCTCTTTTATAAGAAACCGGGGAAACGTGGGGGAGGGGGTGTACTGTGTCCTATGTGCCTGCTCCCAGGCATTGAACAGGGAAGCGTCGTTGGCTTGGGCGAACTTGAAGCTCCTGTCTAAGGTCCAGGGTTCGGGGGTTATCAAAGCCGTTGTTGGACTGTCGGTCGTCTTCCCTACATCGCCTTTTCTGTCCTGGGTCTGTACCGTATGTAGGAACATCTCTAGGAACTCGGGATTGTCGGTTCCTATAATGAGATCCTCTGGCAAGCTCTCCAACACCCCCACCCTGATGACATGGGCTCTGCCGTCACACGGTGCTATGGTCACTACGGCTAGCGGGTAGGGCTTGACGTCACCATGTACGCATCTAATGTGCACTAGATAGGGATGATTTGCTGAGGCTGTACAAGGACCCCCTGTATTACGGACTGCCTACAACCTGAGTCTAGCAGGGCATTCACCACCTTATCATTCACCCATACACTCACGTGATAAGCGCTCCCCATCTCAGCGGTGTAGAGAATAGACCGGGGGATGTACCCCACCTCCATCGGTTCTTCTGCTGGTTTTCGACGAGGGCACTGTCGTGCGATGTGGCCCCAGTCCCCACAATCGAAGCACTGAGGTCCCCTGAACGTTGGTACCTCTTGCTTATGGAAACGTGGTTTCGTGGCTTCTGTGAGCGCTCGGGGTTTCTTCTCGTATTTTGTTGTAGAATGCCGGGGGTATTTCTCCATCTCCCACCCGGTAGGTTTCGGCTGTGCTCGGGAGTAAGTAGTAGCCATATCAATGGCTTGTTCGGTCGTCAAGTGGGCATGTTGTCGCACCCATCTCTGCGTATTCAAAGGGAGGGCTTCCAGGTACTGCTCAAGATATATCTTGTCCATTATCTCTTCTTTCGTGCACACAGTCGGCGCCAGCCATTTATCGGCTGCCATCTTTAGGCGAAAGAACAAGGTCTTTGGGTTTTCCCCTGGGGTGCCCCGCTCCTTTTTGAAGCGCACCCTATACGCTTCCGCATCAAGCCCCAGGTGGTCCAGGATGAGGGACCGAATATCCTCATAGGGGGTGTTTCCTGCCGCGTTGGCCACCTGATAGGCGGCCTGCGCCTCCCCCGTTAGGAGGGGAGCCAAGAAGAACGGCCACTTCTCTTTGGGCCATCCGCAGGCCCGTGCGGCTCGCTCAAAGTTGAGTATGAAGGCGTCAGGGTCTTCACCTGCTACGTACTTCTGCAGGGATATCCCAGAGGGCCCGGGGGTGTGGCTCCGGTGTTCAAGGGGGGCAGGGAGGGGTTGCTCGACCATCAACTTCTGCAGACCCTCCAACTGTGCTGAGACCGTGTCCCTGAAGGTCTCCCTGTCCGCCTGGGCCGACGTCAGCTGACGCTCCACGGCCCATCCCAGCTTCTCCTGGCCCTGCACTAGGTGTTGGATCAGTGCATCCATCGTGGGGGTACAGATGGGGGTGTCTATACCCGCATTCTCCACCACTTGTAGCGGGGTGCCAGAAAGGGGTCGGAGGCTGGGTTGTGGTAGGAAGGGTTTTATTGGGTGTATCACACGTCTTCTTGTGGCTAGTCTGTAGTATGGCAACGGGGGTTGGTCCTTCTCTTCTTGGTCCCTCGAGGAGGTCCTCCCTCTTCTCACTCGCTCCAGCGCGGTCCCGTCCTCCGTGGTAGTGTGGGAACAAAACAAACAGGATACCAGGTGTAAGTGGGGTGTACGGGTGCACTGGTTTGAAAAGGAAGGGTGGTGGTGGGATCACTCAGTGCACGGCACGTCTATCGGTGTGAGGGAAGTGCTCAGGGAGGGTACACCTGGGAACGGGGATCACACAGGGCAGGTATCTGGTCTCTCCCTTTTCCCTACCCAGCCCGCAAAACGCTCGCGTACCTGTGTGAGTCACGCTCCTCCGGGAGCGTGGCTGGGCGATTCACGGGGACGTTGGCCTCCTGGCTCTCCGCCTTCACTCGTCCTCGCTCTTTCCTTCCCGTCTCTCGCTTCTGTCCGTCCCGCTCTCCTCTCGCGTCCGTCTTTCTCCTCGACTCCTCCGGTGATGCCACACACAGGCTTCCGTCCTTCTTCCGTCCTTATTGGCCAGGACTCCCCGTCGTCATCGCAGAGGGCGTGGCCCGCCGACCAGCCTTCCCAGTTAAAGGGGCAGTTTATGGTTCCCTCCTCGTCTCCCGTTCTTCGCGGGACCGAGTAACCCCACTCGTCCTGCTGTTGACAAAGAAGAGGTGAAAGGGCGGTTTCCTCGTTCCCCTGGCTCAGTGCTCGTTCTGCCCCCTTAAAGTCCGAGCCCACCTGGTCACACTCTCTTACCAAGGAGAGAATAGTTCTTGGCAACTATCGAGCATGACAACCCTGATCCCTCAGGACCATGGAAATAGCGCAATACTTTTCGCTCAGCCACTCGTGCTCACTTTGTCTCAGAGAGATACACAGAATAAACGGTGGGGACGTTTTTCAATAAGCATTTATTGAACCAGCGTCATTCTAGTGTAAAATAGGTGTGCTGATACAACCATTAGACAGAAACAGATATAAATGATTAGAAGCACTAACCGAGTAAAAGGATAGTATATTTCTACCATTGTGCTATAACAATGAATACAGGCAAGTATATAAAGTACATGACAGTAGTAAATGCATACTCCTACGATGCGACCCTAACTAGATGTACCTAAGTGTACCTATTATGTATGTAGGTGTAAAGCCAAGAATCCCTCTAGGATAAAGTCAACCCCATTACCTGAAGTGAGAGACTGTGGGACCCTGTCTTGGTCTCGAGATGGACACCCCGCAAGGGATGTCAGACCACTGCGAGCTGGAGTGTCTGCGTGCAGGAACCTCAGCGTCTCGCGTCAGTGTGTCAGCATGGAAGTCCTTTTCTCCTCGGACTACCTCAGCAAGATATGGTGTTTATATACCCAAAGTGGTACCCTCGGGAGTTCTACCTTGCTGTGTCATGTCGTACTTAGGATGACGGAAGGAATGACCCTTATTCATAGTTATTATGCAGGAGATGGTAGTCCTGCTGAGTTTCCAAGAATCATCATGCATAATGCATGAGGCTAGTCTTCAGGGAAAACCCCACGTCCTGTAAGCAGTACTGTAACTCAGTAAAAGGTCAGTCCCAAGAATCGTTATGTAGTGTAATGGTAGGGGAGAATATAGGTGAAAGGTTGAGTTGCTACTTGAGCCTATATTGGGGTACCTATATGAAACATAACACTATTTACCCTCTTAACCCCAACCTGCCACCGCGAAAGCTGCATATTGGAGACATCAGTCTCACCTGGAGTGCACGGGCCCCTCATTATCTAGGAGTTTGAATGTACCATTCTCTCCATGACCTTTATGAGGGCAATCACCGAAAGGTACTGGCAGGCATACGAGCCCTAGTTGGTTTCTGGAAGACCCTTCCTTTGGCCCCTGTAGAGAGAATTGCCCTGGCGAAGATGGTCTTATTACCTCGCCTCCGCTATCAATTCACAAATCTTCCGGTCATTCCCCCGCCTCTTTTTTCAGGAACTCGATGCCCTGCTTTGCTCCCTTATCTGGGACAGTGGTCGTCAACGAGTCGCCCTGGCCAAGATGCAACTGCCGATCGACTGGGGAGGACTAGAGGCCCCGTCATTTGAAGCATGTTTTCTCATGGTGTAGCTTCAGTGAGTATCGCGATGGACGGCGGGGGGCTATCTGGGGGAGGCCAGCTCTGACATTGGGCCTTTACCGATACCGGCAATCCGACGTCTGCTCCTGCCTGGAACCTGACCTGTCTCGACCCACTCAATCCAGGTGGTGGTGGCTAGGTCCTGCATGCTATGGCCCCACCGCCTGTCTCGAGGAATCCAGCTAAACAACCCCCCTGCTACCACTGGTGGGTGTACCGCAGGGCAGAAGTCACTATACTGCCCAGGCCTTGCAGACCTGGAAGGACCATTTGGTTCTCGAGGTAGAGTCCCTTTTCGCTGACGGTCAGCTTCTCCCATTTGACCAATTGGCGGAGCAGTGTGAATTTCCCCGAGGGCAGTTGCTTCTCCACCAGCAAATTATCTCGGACTGCCGCCAGCTATGGGATCTGTCCGAGGGTGAACCCGCGACGCACCCCATACTCCACACAGTACTGCACATGTGCCCTGGATGTCACTTAATCACCTGGGTATACAAGGCCATCCACGAGCTCACGGTCACGCCACTTACACAACTGAGACACAAGTGGGAGGAGGAATTTGAGAGGCCACTACACGATAAGGAATGGGAGTATGCCCTACAGTTCCCAAAGAAAGTATCCCGAAACTCTGTTTAAAAACATACACTTCTTCATCCTACACCACGCATACCTGACACCGGCACGACTTCAGAGCTACTAACCAGAGTCACAGTTTTTCTATCCCCGCTGTCAGCCCCTAGAGCAACATTTCAGCATATGTTCTAGAACTGCCCCACCTTACAGCTCTATTGGGACGCCGTTCACAGTACATTGCAGGAGGTCATGGGGCTCTCTGACATTACCACCTGAGAGGCCTGCTCGCTAGGCGTATTTCGGCGCTGGAAACATTGCAAAGCCCAGATGTGGTTTGCGTCCCTGGCCCTTATTTTGGAGAAACGGGATATCACAATGCATTGGCGAGCACCTGCAGGGCCCCCTTTGGTGGCCTGGACGGGAGCGGCCTGAAAGTGGGGTACAGCGGAGAAGGACGCGATCAGACACAAATAGGTACCGGGAGTGCACTGACGACGCATCCCCACTGAATGGGCCGCACTCCTTCAGAGCTTCTGACAAACAACTGAGAATGCCCAGTCGTCCCCAGCATCGCCGGTCCCAACCGAGGTGCCCTGCCGCACGCACCCTTCCGAAGCCTCAAACAGGCCCCCTCCCTTTCAAAGTCCCTTACACAACATACATGAACACTCACCATCGGCAGCCCCCTCTGGGACCTGCCTGGGCCACTCTTCACCTGAGCCCGTAACCCCAACAGTATAGCTACAAGCGGCATGCACCCTGTCACCTCTCCCTGGTTCGTCCCTGAGTTTACAGTTTGTTACCTCTTCCCATTTTTCCACTATCGGATACACATGTGGGAACAACGAGTTCCCTTAACGCATCATTCACCCCTTTCACATTGTCAGTTTCTATTTTCTCCCACCTGTAGCCATGATTCAGTACTTGTGATATGTAACCATGGTTAATAACAATTTGTAGTGATCCTAAAATGTGGAAAACCCAATAAAATGGTTTGGGAAAAAAATGTATTGACTGTCATTGTTTCTTCATTTGTTCTCTGTCAGTGACATAAGCCTGAAATCCATATTTATTTGTTCTACTATGATCCAAAAGTCTTCAAAAATAGCAATGTTTGACGGTCGACAAACATTTCTACACTATTTTCAGAATTTCGCTTTAGAAATTCCATCACAAAAAAAATGTTCAGATGCAGGTCGAGTTGGATCCTACCGGATTCTTAAATAATCACATTTGTTTTTTCAGCCATTGAGAGTTTGTTGAAAGTACTGTAATCTTTACAGTTCAACATAAAGCCTCCTCATGATCGAGGGGACTGCTGAGCGGCAGGAAACTCCAAAAATATTGTTATGTGATCATTCTCCACTTGGTCTTGAGATATTCCTATCATTGGATACACTGTTGTTGAGTGTCCTGATGTTTGAACCAGACTGTCCCTCATTTTCATCCTATAAATCCTGCATCACTTGTAATAGAGGAGCATCTGATTGTAATAGGTCTGATTGGACAGCCGATATAGATGTTGTTTGACTTAATTCTGTTTGTGCTTTGCTGGTCAAAATTTTTTTTTTCAGTTTCAATTTGCGCACTCCTTTATACACATCCAATCTTGTTGATGCATAGTCAAAATCCGTATGTGGGGCATATGATAATCCAAGGCATAGGATGTTTTCCTCCTGTTTTGTCAATTTTATGTTGGCTATGTTGACAATCGTGTTGTTTATTTTATCTTCACTCTCTATTTGTTTCTCCAATAGCCCCGTCCTCTTTTTCTGTTCAGATTTGGCTCGCCTGGCATTTGCTTTGCGCCTCTGCCGCCGCTTGTAGTTTGTACTTCCAGATTTCTTGGGGGCCTTGGGCGTAATGTTTGGCGTCTTTCGTGACATAAAAAATTTAGCTCTTCCCCCGGTGATGGTTTAGGTTTTTGTCCACTCGTGGTTACATTGCGCATTTCCGATTCAGATTCGCTGCCTCCCACTGAACTGGCATCGGATTGAGAGGTATTGGATGTCCGACCAAACTGGCTTGTAGATGGTGCGGATGCTACTGTGGACCCCTCCATAGGATGGAATTTCGATTTCCTTATAGCATCATAGCGTTTAGCAAATGTAAAAATCTGGCCCAGTTCGTAGTCGTTCTTATCCCTCTGAAATTTGAACGCTTTCCGTGCTTTAATTTTATCCTCCTCTTTTTAAGTCTGGCTGTCATTTCGTTCCGTAATCTGCTCTGCTCCTCTTTCTGATTTAATGTCTCCAATTCCTCATTGATTTCATCTATTTCCTTTAATAATTTTGCCCTGTCTATATCCGCATATTTTATTAGGATGAGTGTTAACCTTCTTGATGATTCAAGGTTACACTCAGCCCATTCTTTCATTAGTTCTGGATTGGGGTCGTCATAACTTGGCGCTGTTAAAATTCTTAAGCCTCTGGGAATTCTTTCTACGTCAATGTAACGCTGTAATGACCTAGACTCCCACCATTTGTTCTGTTCCGATCTCATTTTTTTCTCAAGTTTTTTTTAAACAAATCTTTCACTGAATTATTCATATGTGGACTTTCTTTGGTTTGTTCTTTGGCTCCACTCATTGTCGGGGGGGGTATCGGAGAACATCTCCATAGCTGCTGCCTCCCGCGCTCTCACCACGTCGGCCGACATGAGGACACTTTTGTATATATATGTAATGTTGCTAACAGCGTCACGAACACTTTTAATCGCTGTGCAACTTTCAGCACACCTCCTCACCCTGTGATGCCCGGCTTACTCCTACCTGCTCCACTCCGTTTTCACCGAGCCCTCCGACTCGGCGTCCGCAGGCTCCCGCAGGTCTCTTTCGGCTTCTCCGGGTTGCAGGGGGTCAAACGCTCGAAATCCTCATCGGATCAGAAATGCTTCCTGGTTGCCCCGGAAGTAGCGTCTCACTAGCAGCTGCCAACACTTCCTGGTTTGGAGTGTTGACAGCCAATTAGCATGCAGCTCGTGATCGGGAGGGTGCGCGGATCCACTGCGGCCATAGATATCGAAACTTTTATTTTGGATTTTCTCAGCAACTACTGAACGGATTTACACCATTTTTAAAAAGGGTGCTTTCTGAACCAAGCACTACCTTTTTGCCAAATTTGGTGTAATGCCACGCAGCCCCCCTCCCCATAAAGAAAAATAAATAAAAAAAACGTTAAGGCTGGTCCCGGGGGATGGGGTCCCCGGGGCCTTAAATGGCCTGAGGAGGGGGGCCACGCAGCCCCCCTCCAAAAATTTAAAAAGAAAAAAAAAGAGGGCATGCCCCGGGGGATGGGGTCCCCGGGGCCAATAGAGGCCCAGGGAAGGGGGGCCACGCGGCCCCCTTCCCGTTTTTTGTAATTTAAAAAAAAAAAAAAAAAAATCCTCAGGCCCCGGGGGATGGGGTCCCCGGGGCCAAAAGTGGCCGAGGGAAGGGGGCCACGCAGCCCCCCTCCCATACAAACCCCCCCCCCAAAAAAAGACCGGCATCGTGCCGGAGGCCCCGCCCCTCCCTGCATTAGTCTGCAAACGCGCCCCTGGCGCGTTTTAAGAAGAGGAAGTAATTCCCCTTGAATACTGGGGGTCCCTGAGGGCCAACTAGCCCACCAGGAATCTCCAGTATGCGCCAGGGGCTGCATTGCAGAGAGGTGTACAGAGGCCACGCCCCTTTTTACACCTCTGTGCAACGCAGCTCTGTGGCGCTTTTTGGAGGTACATGGTGGGCTAGTTGGACTCCAGGGACCCTCAGGATTCAAGGGGACTTAATCCCCCAACTTAAAACGCGCCACGGGGCGCGTTTGCACAGTGGTGAAGGGAGGGGGCGGGGCTTCAGGTGACATGTGTGCAAACAGGCCCCGTGGCGCGTTTTAAGATGGGGAATTAAATCCCCTTCAGTCCTGAGGGTCCCTGGGGGCCAACTAGCCCACCAGGTACCTCCAGTAAGCGCTGCGGAGCTGCGTTGCAGAGTGTTGTAAAAAGGGGCGTGGCCTCTGAACACCTCTCTGCAACGCAGCTCTCTGGCGCATACTGGAGGTATCTGGTGGGCTAGTTGGCCCCTAGGGACCCTCGGGATTGAGGAGGAATTAATTCTCCAACTTAAAACGTGCCACAGGGCGTGTTTGCAGACATGTCACCTCAGGCCCCACCCCCTTCCTTCACCATTGTGCAAATATTCCTCTAAAATCAGCCGAACTACGAATTTCGATTTACTCACCTGTTATCAGGAGAGACCTCAGTGCTGCATCTTTGAGCCCAGTACTGATCCTGAAAAGTAATTTTAACCGTACTTACCAGTAACTTGAATTTCCTTCCATAGGCTAACATTGACTGGTTTCACTTGGAAATTCTTCTAAGTGTGGAGTTTTGGAACTTTATAATATTCCTCTAAAATCAGCCGAACTACGAATTCCGATTTACTCACCTGTTATCAGGAGAGACCTCAGTGCTGCATCTTTGAGCCCAGTACTGATCCTGAAGAGTAATTTTAACCGTACTTACCGGTAACTTGAATTTCCTTCCATAGGATATCATTGCCTGCTTTTTGCTGAAAAAGTTTCTAAGTGTCGATTTTTTAAACATACAAATATTCCTCTAAAATCAGCTGAACTACGAATTCCGATTTACTCACCTGTTATCAGGAGAGACCTCAGTGCTGCATCTTTTAGCCCAGTACTGATCCTGAAAAGTAATTTTAACCGTACTTACCAGTAACTTGAATTTCCTTCCTTAGGATATCATTGCCTGCTTTTTGCTGAAAAAGTTTCTAAGTGTCGATTTTTGAAACATACAAATATTCCTCTAAAATCAGCAGAACTACGAATTCCGATTTACTCACCTGTTATCAGGAGAGACCTCAGTGCTGCATCTTTGAGCCCAGTACTGATCCTGAAAAGTAATTCTAACCGTACTTACCTGTAACTTGAATTTCCTTCCATAGGCTAACATTGACTGGTTTCACTTGGAAATTCTTCTAAGTATGGAGTTTTGGAACTTTATAATATTCCTCTAAAATCAGCCGAACTACGAATTCCAATTTACTCACCTGTTATCAGGAGAGACCTCAGTGCTGCATCTTTGAGCCCAGTCCAGATCCTGAAAAGTAATTCTAACCGTACTTACCAGTAACTTGAATTTCCTTCCATAGGCTAACATTGACTGGTTTCACTTGGAAATTCTTCTAAGTGTGGAGTTTTGGAACTTTATAATATTCCTCTAAAATCAGCCGAACTACGAATTCCGATTTACTCACCTGTTATCAGGAGAGAACCCAGTGCTGCATCTTTTAGCCCAGCACTGACCCTGAAAAGTAATTTTAACCGTACTTACCAGTAACTTGTATTTCCTTCCATAGGAATCCATTGTCTGGTATTCAGCAGAAAAGTTTCAAAGTGTCGATTTTCATAAACTACAAATATTCCTTAAAAATCGCCTGTATGACTTAAACGCATTATTTCAACTGTTTACAGGAGATGCACCAGTGCTGGATCCAGGATCCACCACTGAGTAAGAAAAAGTAACGATAACACTACTTACCTGCTAAGTGAATTTCCTCCCATAGGATAACATTGGTGATTCTATGTGAAAAAGTTTCTAAGTGTCAACTTTTAAAATACAATAATATTCCTTAAAAATCACTACTGTAACCAAAACGCTTTTACTCAACTGTTTACAGGAGATGTCCCAGGACTGAATCTAGGATCCAGTCCTGTGGTTAGAAAAGTAATCCATAAAGTAACTAATTGCATTTAACTAGAAATTCACATTGAGCTCAATGTTGCATTGTATTTGAAATTGTGTTGCCCATTGCAACAACTGTAACTACTGTACTTAAAAGTCTATTGCCTATTTGCAAAGTATTTAAACTAAAGTAATTCATTCTGAGAAAGTATATTTTGTAATGTAATGTATAATGTAATTACAATGTAATTTAAAAATAAAATATCTAAAAATAAATAGTTTAAAAAAATGTAGTAAATCAGTATCAAAAAAATAAATATAACAATTAATATATTTAAAAATTGTCATTTACAAAACCTTTGAAATTCACAGAAAAAAACCATAGGTTTCAGACATGTTATAGTTAGGAATTAGCATTTAAAAAACCTTTGAAATTCACTGAAAAAACCATAGGTTTCAGGCACGTTATAGTTAGAAATTAGCATTTAAAAAACCTTTGAAATTCACTGAAAAAACCATAGGTTTCAGGCTCGTTATAGTTAGAAATTAGCATTTAAAAACCTTACAAATTCACTGAAAAAACCATAGGTTTTAGGGACAGTTATAGTTAGTTGGACATTGCACTCGTACAAAACCCGTGAAATTCCCCCGTTATAGTTAGTTCAGCTAACTATAACTCCCGCCCCGCAATGCACTGCTGATGACGTCACATATTACATCACTCATGACATGGTCAGTGACATCACTGATGACATCACTGATGACATCTCAAATGACATCACTGATGACATCACTGATGACATCATCCATGTGATAATCTGATGCACCTCCTCACACCCTAATATAACCTTTGATACACCCACTCTAAATTACAGACTGCCATTCGCAAAACCATAGACACTCCAACACCAATAACTACATACCCACTCACTGATTCTTAGGTCTACACACACACATCCACTCACTCACCCGTACAGTCACTCATACTTACGGTCACTCAGTACAGGACTATCATATGCACTCATACTCCTATATAGACACTCAAACACCGCCACTCATCCATAGAGGTACTCACACACCTAGTCAGTCATGCAAATAATTAAACACACTGCCATTTACTCACCTATACAGTTATACACACACCAGCTCACTTACTCATACAAATACTAGCACATTCTTACGCTCTTATACAATCACTGATACAAGCACACACTCATCCATACAGTCACTCTCACAATCACACACTCTCGCTTATAGCTATTTATATATTACAACACACATATATACTGCCTTTCACATATGTAGTTACTCACACATGTACCACTGGGAAATACATTCACTCACTAACACACTCTTACACACACTTACCCACCCATACAGTCTATCACAGATGCACTCTTGAAACCATCCACCCAGTGAATCACCCACTCACACATCTATGCACAGAGTCACACACACCCCACCCACACAAACACTCAGGCACCCATACAGATACTCAGACAACCATTCAATAACTCATATAGACACTCATGTAGCTATTCACAAACCCATGCACCACTTACACAGCAACAGACAGACGGATACAGACATTCACCCAGTTTAGTCACTAACCCATGCATTCAGTAAGATACGTTTAATCACTCACTTATAGAGTTAGTCACGCACCTACTAAATCATCCATACAGACACTTATACACCCACTCATTCTTCAATACGCCTTTCCCTATATATATTAAAAATATTTAAACTTTACAGAAACACACAGTCACTGGATGATGTCATCAGTGATGTCATTTGAGATGTCATCAGTGATGTCATCAGTGATGTCACTGACCATGTCATGAGTGATGTAATATGTGACGTTATCAGCAGTGCATTGGAGATGCATTGTGGTGCATCTCCAACCCAGGTCCTCACATCTCTCGTCGATGGCAGCTTGACACAGGCCTCTGCATCGCAGCCTCACAGCTCCTCATAACCGAAGCATCGCCATGGCTGCGTGCTGCATCCTCGACGCCCGGACTTCACATCACAGGCCCCATTGACGGGATTCTCAACGACAACACACAGGACCTCGCACCAAACTGGACTCTGTGCACACTATACCTTACTTTGGTATAGTATATACAGAGCCAGCTACCTACACTATGTGCAAAAGTGTTGACAACTGTGCATTCTTGACAGTGATGAAGAGATCTAACCAGGGCTCTCCCCATTGCTGGAAGACACCCTGCTCCACCTCCGGATGCAGTTGCCATTTGTGATCCATGAGGCTTAGCCAACTGAGTTTGTCTGCTCTGGTGTTTAGAGATCCCGTCTGGTGGTTCACAAACAGGGAGATGCCCTGTCGACTCAGACAATTCCAGAGGCGCAAGGCCTCCTAACACAGGACCCAAGCAAGGCCGGACTGGCTACCGGGCATTTCTAAGTAAACAAAGCAAAACCAAATAGTTTTAAAGTATGCTTTAAAACCATTTGTTTTGCTTTCTTTAATTAGAAGTACATACGGGTCCCCATCCACAAAATCAGCCCCCACCGCAGTGGAATCGGCCCCCAGCTTTGCAGCCCACCGAAACGCCGGGTAGCCAGTCCGGCCCTGGACCCAAGACCTAACTCTGCCCTGCTTTTTACAGTAGCACATGGTAGTGGTGTCCTTGAGGACCTGAACCAACCTCTCTTTGATGGATGGTAGGAAGCCTTTCAATGCCAAGTGATTGGCTCACAACTCCAACAGAATGATGTGGGCCAGATTCCGCTAATCTCCACCCCTCTCAGATGACCTAATTGAGACTTCAGGTCCCACTACAGTGCCCACAAGTGCCATCTGGCATAGTCAACCAGCAGGACGCAAGAGGCCAAGAGGCCAAAAAGTCTCAGAGAGCTCTCACTGAGACCCATGACCGAGGATGAAACATCGGAGTCATAGCCCGAGCGTCCTTGACTCATTTAACTAAAGGGAAGGCTCAGAACTGTGCTGTATCCAGGATTGCTCTGATAAAAGGGAGCCTCTGTAAAGGAGTGGAGTGTGACTTTGGCAAGTTGATTGAAAACCCCAAAGATATTACATCTACGACTGACTGTTGAAAGTCTGCCTTCAACAGCCAGTCGTCTAGCTAGGAAGGGGTTAACTGGTATCCCTAAACTCAGAAGTTGTGCTGCAACCACTGCCATCACTTTTGTGATCACCAGAGGAGCACTGGTAAGGCAGAGGGAGCATGGAGAACTGAAAATGCTCCTGACCCACCCTTAACTGCAGGTAAGGCCTGTGGGACTGCAGGAGAGGAATGTGAAAATAGGTGTGTACAGGTCCAGGGCTACCATCCAGTCTCCTGGATCCTGGGAAGACAGAACTTGGGCCAAAGTTAGCAACTTGAATTTGTCTTTTTTCAGGAAGAAATTTAGAGGGTGAAGATTTAAAATAGGATGAATACTTTCGCCCTTCATTGGCACCCGGAAATAAAATGAGTAACATGCAGTCCCTATTTCTGGTGCCAGGACTCACTTGATGGCTCCTTTGTATAAAGAGCCTTGACTTCCTGCTGTAAGATGAACAAATGGTTCTCCGACAGCCGCTCTAGTGAAGGTGGAATATGGGGTGCAGTGGAAATCAATGGTAGGGAACATTCTAACTGGACTATCTGACGCACCTATCTCTCCAATGCAATCCTCTGCCACCCATGGAGGTATTATCTTATTCTGCATCCTACAGGATGGCTCTATGCCACAGAGGATAAGCTAAAGTGGTTTTGTCAGGGTGGCGTGAGGGGAAGGGTACTGAGCAGTATGTTGCGCCAGAGGGCCTGAACGTTGTTGACTAGGTCCCCAAGCCAGGACTTGAAAGGACTGAGACGCCTGTTGTTGTGGAGGTGGACCTTGGCGTTGTTTTTCTGCCAAGCATCCTCAAAAGGGACAAAACTGTTGGCAATATTGTAGCATGGGAGAGGAAAGGATGAGAGAGCAAGATGTGACCCTGCTTTCTTTGAAGCATTCAAGGGTGGAATTTTCCTGGTCTCTGATGAGGTGAATGCCATCAAATGGCATGTCCATTAGGGATGCCTGAACATCACTTGAAAAGCCTATGGATCTCCTCCATGCGTGGTGCCAAAGCACCATGCTGGTACCAATTGCCCTGACCAAGCAGTTGGGGGTATCCAGGCTAGAGGACATGACTGCATCTTGTGCATCGTGTATAATCTGAGCAAGGTTGGCAGATAATTCTTCAAGTACTGTTGACAAGATCTCATCGACCATATCCCACAATGCATATGAATAGCACCCAGGAGGCAACTAGCATTCACTTGGTGGAGGACGAGGCTAGCTGAGGAGAACATTCTCTTTACAAATGCCTCCATATGTTTGTTTTCCTTCTCAGGAGGCATAGTAGAGAATAAGTTAGGGTTGAATCTGATTGTCGATGCTGGGACCAGCAAGTTTTCAGGCGTAGGGTGTTGCAGAAGGAAGGGTGGGTGCCGACAGCATGTTTGTGTGGTCTGACAACCTTTCTATTAACAGGTATGCAAGAGCCAGGGTTTGCCCAAGTGCCAGTTAGTGTGTCCGTCAAGGCTTCATTAAAAGGAAGAAGTGGTTCTGTAAACGTCTTTCCAGATTGCAGGATGCCTGTCAGGACATTAGTCTTGAATTCGAAAGATGGAAGATGGAGGTCTAAAACTCCAGCAGCCCTCCTTATTGACACAGAAAACAAAGCTGATTCCTCCAATGTCTAAGGAGGTATCTAACTCACTAGCGTATTGAAGGTACATAAACAGATTTTCTTCGTAATAATAGTGGGATGCTTCATCTCTGTCATCTCCATCATCATGGTGACTGTGCTCAGAATCAGAAGCAAAAGAAATGTGGAGTGTTCCGGGAAAAGGCAGAAGTTCATTTGTGTCAGAGCGTTGTTGTTTAGGATTCACCTCTAAGTCCGATAAAACAATGGGTCTTCCACCGTTGTTGACAAGCAAGGGACTGGCGAAGATCATGGTGCTGCATTCGAAGTCAGGTTAGGCAATGGTGATAGAGTCAGAGCAGACACTGCAATGGGGTAAAGAGACAGATAGTATCAAGGATGGGCCGGCCGACTGTAATCGGACAGGAGGCCTCCCCAGATCCTTGCTGCCTAAAGGCATGTCAGAGGAAGTGGGAAAGGTGCCAAAGATGCACATCTTGGTGCCCTTGAAGGCTTCAACTTGTTGCAGCATCACCAGTTGACCTGGAAAGTTAGGTTGGATAGGTATAAGCTGAAAGATTGGTTCCACGGTAGGAGACTAGGACACTTTGATGTCCACGCAACTTCTTCTGGCAGGAACAGAGAGAGTCACGCTTCAACGTCTTATGCTTGTTTTTTCATTTGCACTGCCTGATGACTTGGAATGGAAAGAGGACCTATTGCAGGAATCGCCTTGAGATCAGAAATAGGTTCACGTCCTCGACTGTGATCGACCTTATGGGCCTTCCGCAGGTGTTCAGCAACTTACAGCATGGCTTCATGGTTCCAGAAAATGTTGGGATTTATCCTGCCACAGTCGCCGGAAGCCTTGGAGCCATGCGCAGACCCTTGGCACCAGAGACATAATTGGTGAGTGTTTCTCACAGACATCTATTTTTACCTTTGTAAGGTTTAAACCCTGCAGTCTTCAGTGGGGCTATGGTCCCTTGCACACTGTAGAGAAGAGGTTTTGACAAACACTTGTCGATATGACAAGAAAACGTATAGAGATTGAGCTCCGCATCTGCATCTGAAGGTGTGGAAAGAAAGGAACAGACATCAGAGTGCAAGGGTGGAACATATATGTGGCTCTGGTGTCATTACCAGGTCGAAGGAAGGCGACAAGAAGCCGCACAATGCCACTTACAGGTGTGTGGGAGCAATGCGAAGAAAAATCTCCAGATCCAGTCTAGCTACTTGACAGGGAGTGTTCTCCATTAGGACTTTAAACTGTCACCTGCTTTCCTAAGAAGCAACCATGTACACATGTCCCATTTCAATTTATAAGTATGGGCTGGCATGGCAGGAAATCTCCCACAAAGCTTTCCTCCAGTCCGTGAAAAGCTTTCATCAATCTGCCTTCTTGAGTGTACCCAAAGGTACCCCACACTGCAAAATGTTCACCCTGGATCAACCAACCCCCACAAGCATCTTTCCCAATGTTCCCTACTCCACATCAAATCTACAGCCCTGCCAAGTCACGAGTTACAATAAAGCATTTTAAAAATGGACAGGGGGTAGTGGTGGCACAGACAGTTGCACATCAGAAGAACAAAGAAGTGTAAAGGTGGGCAGCTTGTTGGCAAATTCAAAGTATGAAAAATAATTAGTTTAGGTGCCAATCAGGGTAACAGAAACAACCCACTACCTTGGGTGTTGATGCAAGGTTCTCCGAAAAGATTGCCGTGCTAAATTTTAGACAGACAGATGTACCCCGGCACTCAACAATATTACTACAACATTGATTTTTTAACATTGAAACACAAGATCTATGTATTCTATTGATGGCTCAAATCACAGGATATGACAATATTTGGATTTGTACTGGGATTTTCTCAAATGTAATAATCAGTGTGACATTTAGTCAATACATACTGTACATATATTCATACACGAAAAAGATTTTTTCAAAAACATTTCATGTTTATACAGTTATTTTTTCAAGGTCCAGTTCTTGTTGCTGGAAGAACAGAATAGCATGGTGAAATAGAGACATGACAGCCGACACGTGTTTCGTTGCATTCGTAACTTCTTCAAGGCTTAGCTACGTAAGGGGGGCGATCCTCAAATGTTCATAGAAAATCCACCAATGTTGTGTCGTCTTTATAACGAAACAGAGTAGCCAAGAAATAAGTCCTTATATGTGCTGTTTGAAATCTGTTGATGTCTTTCAAACGTCGTGGAAGAGCCACAGGGAGAAACTATTTCAGCAGTTCATGTGGTCTAGACTTCTCAAGCATTAAAGTGCTAGGCAGAGAGAGCGTAGGATATGGGCATGAACTTGTCACAATTCATGAGTCGGGTTTCTCCAAATAGGTAGTCCTCCATTCCTAATCTGTGCAAGGTTGTCGTCAAAATACGTTGTATGCCTGTAAATTGCGTGATTTAAAAAGTAGAGGTACACGCAATGTGTAACTGAAGGACAGTGATTTGTCCTTTTATAAGTCTATTGTTTGTCAACTCTGGGCTGAAGTATGGCCCGTAACTATTCAGATGAGTCCGCTGTCTCGTGGCACACTGGTCCAAGTGGAGCCCAGAGTTGACAAACAATAGACTTATAAAAGGACGAATCATTGCCCTTCAGTTGCACATTGAATGTACCTCTACTTTTTTAATCACGCAACTTACAGGCATACAACATATTTTGACGACAACCTTGCACAGATTAGGAATGGAGGACTACCTATTTGGAGAATCGACTCATGAATTGTGACGAGTTCATGCCCATATCCTACCCTCTCTCTGCCTAGCACTTTAATGCTTGAGAAGTCTAGACCACATGAACTGCTGAAATAGTTTCTCCCTGTGGCTCTTCCACGATGTTTGAAAGACATCAACAGATTTCAAACAGCACATATAAGGACTTATTTCTTGGCTACTCTTTTTCGTTATAAAGACGACACGACATTGGTGGATTCTCTATGAACATTTGAGGATCGCCCCCCTTACGTAGCTAAGCCTTGAAGAATTTACGAATGTAACGAAACACGTGTCGGCTGTCATGTCTCTATTTCACCGTGCTATTCTGTTCTTCCAGCAACAAGAACTGGACCTTGAAAAAATAACTGTATAAACATGAAAAGTTTTTGAAAAAATCTTTTTCTTGTATGAATATATGTACAGTATGTATTGACTAAATGTCACACTAATTATTAAATTTGAGAGAACCCCAGTACAAATCCAAATATTGTCATATCCTGTGATTTGAGCGATCGATAGAATATATAGATCTTGTGTTTCAATTTAAAAAACATCAATGTTGTAGTAATATTGTTGAGTGTCGGGGTACATCTGTCTGTCTAAAATAAAGCATTTTAATGCTGGTATCCGCAACAACGGATTAAAATGCTGTGTCTCACATACTCGCACATCTCTGTGCACTGTGTGACAAGGCGCTGTAGTTAGAGCAGTGGTGCATCATGCTTACTGTAAATCGTCACACGGCTGCTCCAGGCAGTTGGTTGCCAGAGTGTGAACCAGGACCTTGGTCAAGGAGAAGTGATTAGTTGCCATAGATACTAGTCATCTCAATATCAGCTCAGCTTTTTTCCTTAGACTAGCAAACAATTACTGTAGTTACACAGGATCAAAAAGAGTCTGGCCAGGCAGCCTCCCCCTTTTCTCACATGGCATCATGATCCAACATTATAGTCACTTGACACTGATGATTGTGTCTCCTGCATTGCACTCGTGACCATGCAGTCAGGGGTCTATGTCTGGGGATTGTGATGTTGCAGGTCCATTAACCTCTGAGCTGCCACCTCAAAGTGGAAGCACAATCTGTTACTCAGACCTTACTCCATTACTCGGACCCTCAACCCTGGGTCACAACCGGAGCACCCTGCATCCCCAGGGCCTTGGCAGTCTGTCTTCATGACAGGCAATGAGCAATCTTTTGCACTCTCCTTAAATACTTCAGTCAGGTGGAGAGACCTGTCCGTTTGACTGTTGGGCCCACCGCTCTGCAGAGAAAGCACACTGCATGGTAGGCCCTGCTTCTGCTAGCTCTCTGCCCTGAGAGACAGCTTGGGTCACAACAGACTGCCAATTCAGCATCTGAAGGGAGATCTTTGACTGTTTCAGAGTCTTTAAGTCCAACAGCAAAATGAAGGGATCCAGCAAGCACAGCAGTAACATTCTACGCTGCATCGATCTGCACATCATACAGAAAAGCAGCACCAGTTCAGAATAGAAAGGGAGAGAGGTCAGATATTGTTTCTTTGTGCTTAACACCAACTTTATAGTC
This sequence comes from Calotriton arnoldi, assembly GCA_963921515.1. Lineage (NCBI taxonomy): Eukaryota > Metazoa > Chordata > Amphibia > Caudata > Salamandridae > Calotriton > Calotriton arnoldi. The sequence goes on from CAWUFW010014268.1 coordinate 219,334, forward strand.
TTTGGTTGAGTTTATTTATTGTTTTCTGTATTGTTTAGTTATTCAGACTAGGTGCATACAATTTGCATGTTACAGGAGGTAAAACTGACTTTCAGGTAGTAACAGAGATTTTCAGGTATCCAGCCTACATATTGAAAGCATACTACATTTTGCAAAAAATTGAATACACTACATACTTTAATAAATTACATATTCTGCTCAAATGTTAAGGCCAAGGATTCAGCACTGTGAGCAGCCTCTCTCAGCAGCTCATTTATGCTGTGCTCATATCTGCCAACTGACTCCATGCCATGTCTCACACAATCAGCCAGTTCTGGCGTTTTAGCCTACAACACATTCATTCTGGGACTTGTAGCTTCACTGTTACTAATGTAAGTATTGACTTAAAACCCTTGCACAGAAAATGCTATATCTAAAAAAACAGGGCTGGTTAAGGTTTTTTGTCATATGACAAAGAGTACTTTTCAGCTAAGCTGCAGGCGCTCTACAAGTAGGTACTTTTAGCCAGGGGCGTAGCTTAGTCCGTGAGATTCGGGAGGTGAGACTCAAATTTCCCAACTACAAAAGCAGTGTTCTGCAGGGTGAATGCGTCAGGTGACCAAGGTTCGAATTGGACTGTATCCATGAGGGCATGGTAAGTACTGATTTGCATTAGGTGGGCCTCTGGGGCTGAGTTAGAGTTTGTTAACAGGTACTCTGTTGCTATGGCGATGGAGTAGCCTGTCCACCAAACTCCAGGTCCGACCGCCTGACTTTGAGTTGGGCAGACCGCAAGTTTTATGCTGGAAGAGTAAAATTTACTCTATCAATCTAAAACCTCCTTTGGCGGCTTGACGGAGTAGGTAACATCGAAAGTAAGTCATCCGACTGTCCGCTCTATTTAAAGTGGACAGTCAGATGGCTTTTTTATTTTACTGTCTGTCACCTCCTTATACATCCTGGCAGTGAGGGACAATAAAAAAATAAAAATGACCCCTACACCGTGGGAGAAAACTAGAGTGGCGGTCATTATATTTTTCAAAAACAATCTCCTGCTTTGGGAGTTTGATTTTGAAAAATAAAAAGCTTTGGAAAAGTTTGATGGCCAGCCATTATGTTCAAAGGAGTTGTCCGTTAAACTTTTCTTACATTGACAGGAACCACTACGAGAGTGGTTACTGCCAATATATAGAGATGTCTGCGGGTCTGGCGGACATCTCTAAATTTGGCAGGTGGAGTAAAGGCTTCAAAGTACTCCACCATCCTGTATGCCTTTACTCCCTCTACTAAATGCTAAATCAGGCCCTCTTTCTAGAAGCAAAGTATGTGGAAAACAATATTTTGGAATGCTCCCCCGAGGGTGAGCCAGTGGTAATTCTATTTGTAAGCATTCGCTCCATTACCTTTTGGGTATTTGATTGCTAGTAGTATGCCTGGAAACCTGATACTAGCGTAGCCTTCCAAGCCTACTACTGCTAATGTTTGTAAATTCTAAAAAGTAGGAAATGTGCATCCATTCAAGGATTATTTCAATAGCTGCACATTCACTATTATTTTGGTAAACCAGTCAAAAAGGGACATATTGACAAAGAAGTGGTGCAAAGCAGTACAGCAACAAAAGATGGTGCATTGCATTATCCGAAGAGAGCAGAACTGCGCCATGTCTTTATAGATATGGTGCAGTTCTGCTCTCTCCATGTGCTGGTGTACTTTGGGCTGCCTAGCGCCAGCGCAGGCACCCTAGCGGAATAGTGCAAGGGTGTTTGCATTATGGTAAGGATAGTCTTTGGGCAGGAAGGAGTCCCGATTTGAACAAAAAATATCCTTTGGAGGCTTTTTCTTCTTTGTATCTGTGCTGCAGAATGCAGCACATACAAAGAGGAAATAACAAGGAGAAATAAAGATATTATCCCTCGTTATGCCAGCCTCAGGCAGGCACACCATTCTGGTGCAAACCCATGTCTACAAAAATTTTTGAAAATATGGGTTTGCATCCAAATTGCATGGGTGAGTGCACAGGAAGGCTCATGCACCACCTATGTAAGACTGCCTGACGTAAAGTAATGCGGTGAGTTATGTTACTTTTTCTTACAAAGCCATGCAAATCAACTTTTGTGTCAGACTGTGACAAAAAAGTGATGCAACCCTGACACAAAATCTTTGTAAATCCATGCCTAAGTATATTTGAGTTCCTGATCCAAAAAATTAACAACTTAAAACCGCTTAGTGAAATCAGAATGACAAGAAAAACTAACACAGACATAGAAGACCCGACAAAGGGCCTCCAGACCCAACTACCAAGCTAAGAATTTATTTATTTGTGAGGGGTGTCATACGCCAAACCATCCCCCCCCCCCCCCCGAAGCTACGCCCCTGGATTTAGCTAGGGTAAAGAAGCTCCAAAGCCTCCTCCTTTCCAATAAAAATACGCCCATGTGATTTGCCTTTGTACTTCCTTTGAAGTACAGCATCTATCTAGCAGCTGCTTCTCAGTTAACTATCACAGTTCAGCCTTTAGAGCTGAATCTGTTGTTATCATTGGAAGAAATGGAAGATGTGGATCTGTAAAAATTAATTATGTGTTTGGCGTTCATTCAGGGTATAGCGTTGGGTTTGGTGGGAAGGTTATGTACCTGATTTGGATTGAGGAGCACTGGTGGATACCTGATTGTGAGTGACGTCTTTGAGACTCAGACTCTCTGAGAAGGAAGTGTGTTCCTGTGTGTATAATGATCTTTTGGTGTATAACAAGTATGGCCAAGGCTATGAAGGTGTGGGGCAGGAAGGGTGAACCAGTCAGGTGATTGTGCAAGTTGAAGAGAGTAAGGGCGGTAAACACTGGGTCCTCGAGTGAGGTGGCGTGCATGAAGTGGAACACCTATGCAGCAAATGAGCCAATGAGAACTCTGAAGTATGATGTATAAAGTATTGCATATGTTTGGGGGAAGACAGAGCTTGTGATTATAGCTGAACGGTGCATTCCAGGTGGAACCATGCAGACAAGGGCTCTTTTACAGGGTACAGGGTGATGGCGCTAATGGCTTTGCTGTTATTGTGTGTATGCTGTCAGTAACCGAAACTAAGCAAATTCTCATTGTATTCCTTTCATTGTTTGTGTAAGCCATTCAAAATCGAGGCCAAGTAAACATTGTTTCAGCATCAGACCTCATTTCATCTGTGCTCACTGGGTAGAAGCGGGCAGGAATCTACCTGAACAAAACACTGTGGGTACAGAAGAAGAATAGAAGGGGCACAAGAAAGCTGTAAGCAAGAATAATAAAGTGCTGGAGAAAAAGCCTGAGAGGATGCTGGTTATCTGAATAGGGATAATGGAGAAGAATACATGAGAGGTTTGGAGGGTTCTTTAGGGAAAAAGTGAAGAAGCAGTGTCTGAAACGGATGCAAGGTGTCTGAGGGGGATTTTGGAAAAACTTGTTCAGAAAGCAAAGAGAGAACTTACAAGGAATGGATGAGGACTAATGGCAATGACAGGGGCTACCTTTGAAGTGATGGAGAAGACAGAGTATTTGAGGGGAGGTGGATGAAAGAATAGCTAGACAATGGAAAAAAGATAACATATAAGTGGCAGAGAGGAATTATGTGAGAAAGAGTACAGTACAGAGTACCTAGCTTCGAAAGTAAAGAGAGTACAACTGATAGGCAAGAAAGAATGGAGAAAATAGTGATTCCGCCAACCTTTACTCCTGCTTTTCCCTACTAGGTTGAGGGCAGATGGTCTTTTATTTGCCTGCTAAAAGTGGTAGAGGGGAGGAAAACAATTCAAGATTATACTTTCGATTTAGTCATGCTGTAATGAACCACAGATTCCGAATTTCAGTCTGGTGGATTTATTATAAGGCCAAAAATAATTGAATATAAACACACCTCAATATCAGAGTATATAGGCACAGAAAAATCAATACAGAGCCGATTTTACGAATATAAGTCATTCGGCACAGAAGGCATAATATGATGAACTCCAAAATCAAAATACAGCAAAGAATAGAAGCGGAGTCCAATTCTCTTTTCATTTAAGGAGAAGCAATTCTTTCCCTACTCTGCTCTAAATGAGGATCCTAACTATCTCCCTTGTATCATATCCCAAAGGTGTCAGCACGTGTTGACTTCCTAAGAAGTACTCACGTCAAATGGGTCTGATAGCTTAAAGCTATGGAGCTCGCTCTAAGATGCTCCTTCTCCTCCGAAAATCAGCAGAAGTCTCTTGAATCTGTCCCTGCGCATCACACAAAAAGACAATGTTCAACCCACAATACGTCATCTACTAAACTTTTCCATTGAAACAATTTCAGTAAGTTTCCACAGGAGCGTTTAATTAAATTAACTTCTTCTTTCAGTGGCCTTGGTTCCCAGATAGGCCAGACACGAAAGGAGTCCTCCCTTCTCGCCTTGCAGTCTTCTTCAAAGACATTCCGGGTATCTCCTTAAATCTAAGAATAACGAGATCGAATTCCTGCACCTGCAGTGGGATGAGAACATACTGTCTTCGAGCACAAACAAAGAATTCATTTAATTGATTCTTGAGCAATCAAGGAGAAACGAAACTCAAAACAACCTACAAATTGGGCCTACAAATTAAACTAAACATAGTTACATTATATGAGTATCATGTCGTCCTGCACATTACACATACAGGAATTATGTTTTCTAATACACGCAAATCCTACTTAAATGTGCTCACTTCATTTTAATACTAATATGACGTGAATAAATGCATCTTAATAATCATAAAACACTGCAAACGACAAAAATACCCATGAGTGCGTTTATATCAGGAGTATAGTGCACCCCTACAATTTAGAGTGCTGTAAGCGCTCTATCAGTTCCCCCTCTTATGACTAGTGTCATAACACCAACCTTTTTACCCTCTCATAAGTTTCTCCTTGTAGAAGAGACCGACCTAAACAGAGGTTGTAGCTTGCCGTCCCTGTCTAAATCTTTCCATACCTTTAAGGTGCAGATAATGACTGTTCTGCAGTTGTTCTAATTGTTGCTCTCGCTTTCTCAAGGAGTTCTCATTATGTCGTGACCTTTGCCATTTGTAAGCCTTGACGGCTCCCAATAATACAATTATACAAATGACAGCTATTATGATAGGTTTCAAGATGTATCCCATTATTCCTTGTCCCAAACTTCCAAACCAGCTTCCTATCTTGCCAAATCCCTTGCCAATTTGTTCCCAGAGTCCATCAGCAGCTAGATCACGTAAATCTTGATGTATCTCTGAAATATTGCTAATGTACTTCCTTATATCCCGACTATTGTCAGGAATATAAGTACAGCACTGTTGAACTTTCAATAATTTACAGACTCCTCCGGCTTTTGCTAACAGCACATCTAAAGCAAGACGATTTTGAAGAACCATAGCCCTTATCGAAACCATCACCCCATCAACAAGCATTAGGATTTGGGCCGTATTCACAGAGAGCTTATCTACCAGAGTTGCCAGTTTTCTAATTTTCACATCATTCAAAATCACACCCATACTAGGTATCATAGCTCCAAATACATCCCAAATAATTTCTCCCGCACTTACACCGCGTTTTCCTCTATGAGATCTCTTCCCTTCCAAAGGCCATAAATCACCCACATGGAAGATCTTGGGAAATACCACAGCCAAATAACATGTACCATACCAATTTTTGGGCAATTTCACATAAGCATTTTTTCCACACACAAAGTACACGTTTGGCACTATGGTCAATTTATCCAACAGCGCCTTTCTAATGGATTCCTCAATCAAGAAAATGTGTTCACAATCACTCTCACCCACAAATATTTTGTCATTATATGTGGACGGGTGTCTAATGCACAGTCTCCCTTTTCGCTGGAAGTCTAACGCTATTGGACCAGAACTCCCCTTTGCCTTATGATCTAATTCCTCCTGTGTCCATGGCATCACTTTGTGATTCGGATCTGGTCTAAATAAGGTTTGCCTATGTCGATCCTCTATCTGGTCCACAAACTTCTTTTCAATGTCAGTTAACATGCAGGTCAAATTGTGTCTATGGGCATAAGATGTATCTAAGGTAATAGTAGGCACAAAATACGTAGACATCCTCTCTACTTGCTTATAGTAATCAAATGTATTCATGTATTTAAGAACGGGGACTTCTGAGAGTACCACATCATAATTGGAGAAGTAGTAATCAAAATGTGCCTTGCTATAAAACATACTCAATAACACACTGCATGTAATGCCATAGGTCAAAGGTAAGTGATGGTATCGAATGCCTTCTTCTACGGATGCTGGCAGTTGCATACACACATAGCAATCTTTCGCTTCCATTGTATCAACATACTCATACAACAAACGAGCATATGCATTTAGCGTGAAATCATCTTTTGACAAATCTACATGTAACATTCGACTAGTTTCCCTAATCATCTCTCTATCTTTTGCGGATGCACCCTCTTCGAACTCTGAAGTAGGTGGGGTAAGTGTCGTCTGTTCCCCATTCCTTTCAGCATCATGGGACTCAACCAAAGATGTAACAATCACCACAGTTATGACAATAAGCACCACAACAATAAGGGTACCAATTATGCACTTCTGCTTGCGTCCTGGATTTCCAGATTCCATTTTGGACCACCTTTGGTTTCAAGGCACAAACGAATCAAAGTCTCTTTTCTTCTTTTCTTGCCTTATTTTGGTATTTACAATGTCTTTTTATTTTCCTTTTCCCATTCGATTATTTCAATATTCAGTCCAGTATCTATGGCCTATTGTAGAGGTGTAGTCAGCCCTAGTCCTCAGTTCTTCTTCTATTGAAAAGTCCCTAATTTAAATCTTCTTCCACTCAGGCCTAGGTTATCTTCCTTCTAAAGCCTAATGAGTTCTTCTTTCAAAGTTCAAGCTTCATCATTAATGATATTAGATCCAAGTATGGTAAGAACAAGATGCAGAATTTCTGCACAAATCTCTCCCAGTTCCTGTGCAGTGGGCTGTCGACCAAATGTGGGGAAAGCAACCTGGTTAAGAATCAAAAAGCGCAAACCACTTAGCCTTGGTGGATCGGGGACTGTCAAAGTTAGGATTCCGAAGGCTTCAACTCCAGGGACTAACAGCTGAATATCAATCGACAGGGTGTCCCCTCCGTAACTCACTGTACCAGTCCCCAACCTTCCAGAATTCTTCGGTCTCTGCATTTGCAGCCAGGTACGTCCACTCAGGAGAGGCGTACTTTTGAGACGGTACCCTCTCTCTTCTGGATCGTCTTAGACCATTCAGTCTCTCCTCAGTTTCACTTTGATCTGATTCAGACGTTTCAGGAATCGGAGCAAGATTTTTCTCAGATGCAAGCCTTATGTTCAGCCTTTATTTTCTTGTTGGCCACTTTTCTGCTTCTGCACCTGGTCTCCTCTCTTCCTCTTGATCTGATCCTTCTGCACCAGGCCGTTCACTTTGATCTGGTTCAAAGTTCACTTCTGCAATCTCATCTATCTCATGGTCTGCACTCAACTCTGGAGCAGCTTGATCTTCTTTTTCTTGCTTAGTTGATTGTTCAGTCCCTTCAGGAATTCTTACGACTTGACTTGTTCCTTCATTTTCTGTGTCAGTTTCAGTTGTACTTCTCGGAACAAGAGGAATCTTTGCCTCCTCGGGTTCTGGAACGCGGCGAGTGTGCGAAGCGTGGATCCAGTTTGGTAATCCTCCACACTTCACAGCTGTACTTGTAACCAAGATCACCTGGTATGGTCCTCGCCAGCGAGCATCAAGGCAGCTTTTCCTTACGTGCTTTCGAACAAGCACCCAGTCACCAGGATTAAGATCATGCAGCAGGTCTCTCGAGGTAGATGCAGTCGCAGCCTCGACCTGATGGGACACAGAATTAACCACGTCTGCCAGTCCCCTACAATAATCCAAAACCAAATCATCTGTGATGTTTATCAGTGCTGTAGCTGGCACCATAGGCAACCGCATAGCTCTCCCCATCAATATCTCATGGGGAGAGAGTCCTGTCCTCCTATAAGGAGTACTACGCAGACTCATCAATACCAATGGTAGCGCATCTGGCCACTTCAATGAAGTTGACGAACAAACCTTTGACACCCTCATCTTGATTGTACCATTTATCTGCTCCACAAGGCCAGATGCCTCAGGCCTGTAACTACAGTGCAATCCATGATCAATGTTTAGAGCTGTACATATCAATTTCATGATTTCACTATGGAAGTGTGTTCCTCTATCTGTCTCCACTGAGGTCGGAAATCCAAACCGTGGTATCAGTTCCCTTAACAGTTTTGCCACTGTGAGACTGTCACATCGTCTAGTTGGATATGCTTCAACCCAACGTGAAAAGATACACACTACCACCAAAACATATCTCAGCCTATTGCACCTAGGCATCTCGATAAAGTCCAACTGTATCCTATTAAAAGGCCCTCCTGATCTTCCAATATGACTCATTGCAACCACAGTTCTCTTTCCAACATTCATTTGTTGACATGTAACACACCTGTGACACACAGCCTCAGCATACACACGAAATCGTGGGTTAAACCAAGTTTGCCTGAACACTCGCACCATGGCGTCTCTCCCCAAATGAACTACTCCGTGAATCTGCCTTGCCATTGGGCTCAATAAACAGTTAGGTAATACTGTTCTCTCATCTGTCGACTCCCAAATGCCATCCTCTCTCTTTTCGCAGCCTGCTCTAACCCATGATGCAACTTCCTCTTCTGGGACTTCATCCTGCAGTCGCTTTACCTCATCCCAGGTATCGGCTATAGCTAACATCATGCTGAGCTCAGTCTCTTCTGTGCTCTCTCCTACATATGTTCCATTGAAAACACAAGCATGTATAGCACAAAAACGCGCTACTTCATCGACATAGTTATTTCGTTTTGTAACAAAGTCCTCTCCCCTTCCATGAGCTGCACATTTTACTACAGCTATCTCTTTGGGTTTCTGCAAAGCTTCCAACAATTGGCGCACAAATTCTCCATTACGGATTGGGTATCCTGAGGACGTTAAAAATCCCCTCTGTGACCATAACTGGCCGAAGTCATGAACCACTCCAAACCCATATTGGCTGTCCGTATAGATAGTCACTCGGACACCATTTGAAATGATACAGGCACGTGTCAAAGCAATAATTTCGGCTACCTGAGCAGAGTATACTCCTTTCAGACAGGCAGCTTCCACCACCCCCAGGATGGTGCACACAGCAAACGCTGCTCTCAAACACCCTTCATTGTCTCTTATGCATGAACCATCAACAAAAAGAATCAAATCAGTTTCAGACAGAGGTTCATCAACAATGTAAGGTCTGGGTTTGGTAGATAGCTCAGTAACGTCCAGGCAGTCATGCTCTTCACAATCCTTTTCCTCCTCTTGCGAAAGAGGTAACAATGTAGCAGGATTCAAGGTGGTACAACGTCTGAGAGTGACATTTTCAGAAGCCAATATAACCTGCTCATACTTTGTAAGTCTGTTATTCGTTAAATACTGTGTCTTAGTTCTTGTCATTAACAGCTCTACTGAATGAGGCACATAAACAATAAGCGGATGACCCATCACTATGCCTTCACATCTCTCAATTCTGACACCTGTTGCAGCAACGGATTTGAGACATCCTGGCAACGCAGAAGCTACTGGATCTAATGTAGCTGAAAAGTAAGCCACTGGTCTACGAGCATCTCCATGTGTCTGTACAAGGACCGCTAACGCACATCCTTCCCTTCACAACAGAAGAGCGAAAACGCTTTATTATAATCCGGCATTCCCAGAGCTGGAGCACAACATAGGCTCTCTTTCAGCTGGAGGAAGGCTCTCAGGCAGTCATCATCCCATGGTACCGGATCGCTAATGTCCTTTCAAGTCAATCTCAACAGTGGCTTTGCTTGCAAGGAAAAATGTGGGATCCACTGTCGACAATAGCCGACCATTCCCAAAAACATGCGGACTTCTTTTTGTGTTTTCGGAGTTCCCATTTGCAGAATCGTCTCTATGCGATCTGGTGACACCCTTCGTTTCCCCTTCTCGATCCGGTGACCTAGATACTGAACTTCATTCAGACAATACTGGAGTTTGTTCGGGGACACTTTGTGTCCATTTTCTGCCAAATGATTCAGCAAAGCCACAGTATCAATTCTGCAAGCATCCTCAGTCTCTGAAGCGACCAAAAGGTCATCAATATATTGAACTAGGACTGAGTTCTGGGGCATCACCAGCCCTTCAAGATTCTTCTTCAGACTCTGACTAAAAATAGAGGGGCTTTCTGTATACCCTTGAGGGATTCTACACCACGTTAACACACGATCGTCCATCCTAAATGCAAATAAAAATTGTCTGTCTTCATGCAACGGTATGGAGAAAAATGCCTGACATAAATCTATGACTGTAAACCATTCTGCTTCACATGGTATTTGGAACAGAATAACAGCTGGATTCGGTACCACAGGACAACATGGAATCACGATTTCATTAACTCTGCGCAAATCCTGTACTATTCTGTACTTGCCGCTAGGCTTCTGCAGTCCCATAATAGGTGAGTTGCAGGTACTTCCTCGTATCTCTTTGAGAATGCCTTGTGCAATCATAGACTCAATTACAGGTCTTATTCCAGTCACAGTTTCTGAAGTTAATTTATATTGCGGAGTTCGTGGAAATTCTGCATTTTGTTTGATCTGTATCCTAACAGGTTCAACCCCTCGAATCAATCCTATCTCCTCTCCCGTGAAGTCCCACACTTTCGGAGAAACAGAGTCCCTCAAATCATGTGGCAACTCCTCTAGCGTGAGAACCACGAACATTTCTGCATACAAGCTCGTGTTGGCCATTTTAAAATCGGCATCATCATCATTGGTTTGCAACTCCACACCCCTCAGAGTGCAGGACATGGTACAATTTAGTTTACACAAAAGGTCTCGTCCCGAGAGACAGACTGGGCTTGAATCACATACTACAAATTGATGTTTGTCACGGAACGGTCCTATACTCACAGGCAACTAATTTGTCAATGGGTTAGTCATTTTCTGATTGGTAACTCCCACCACTTGAATCGATTGTCCCGAAAGGGACAAATTTGGAACCACTTCTGTTTTTACTGTGGAGTGCGCAGCTCCAGTATCTAACAAGAAGGTAACAGGATACCCGTTCACCTCTGCATCTACAAACGGTCCACTCTGATCTACTTCCAGAATCGCATCCAAAGGGCATTCTTCCTGCACCCCCTCTGACACTCATGTAGATCTTGTGGTTGGTCAAATCTGTCTCGTATTTCAAAATAGGGCATCTGATGATACACCTGATTATGAGTAGGTATTCTTGGAGGCTGAGGAATCTGCATTTGCGGCTCATATCCTGCTCCATACATGGACCTAGGTCTAGTCACAGTATTCAAAGTCTCTGACATCTGTCCCTCTCCCTCATTCTGCAATTGATTTGCTGGATTCAATCGACACTCGCGCTTCCAATGCCCGATTTTGTGACAATAATGAGAAGCAGTGACCTTCTTTTGGTTTGCCACCCAATCACCTCCTGTAACTGCATCCATTCCCCTGCCTCTTCCCTGTCCAGGTTGGGTTACCATCTGTTGACCCATTCCTCTACCACTTCCTCTACCTCGACCCATCGCTCCTCCAACCCCTTGCATCTGATCAGGCCTTTCGGCATTCCTCAACTGCACCAACATCAACTTGTCTTTCAATTTCTTTTGTGCCGATTCCACCTGATCACTACAGTATTTTGCATAACGCAGAATTTCGTCCACCGTCTTATTCTGCCAACATATCAAATGTGTCTGTATCATCAAGCTAATATCAGATCTTAGTCCTAGCACAAACTTTGAGACAAACTGTCCCATATCTTTCTGCTCAATTGTATCCAATCCACTATGCTGTTTAAAAGCCACTAAAAGTCTCTCATAATAGTCATGTACCGACTCCATAGAATCTTGAGTAGTACGATCGATTTTAAGCCAATCAACCGTTTGCGGAGCTACCTTGATTGTAACCATGTAATCACTTGCTCATATTTCTTCATTACTTCGGGAGAAGGACCATGATTCACCGGATCTCTGGCTGGTTCTACAGCGGGCCAATCAATGGCAACTTTACATGCCGTCCACAAATCACCTGGGACCACTATATCAAACAAGGTATTCAAATCAATCCAAAGCACCTTCGAAATCTTGACAAACTGGTCTATTTGCTTATACCAGTCAGCAGGTTTTTCCCTCAGCCGAGGAAAATCATTAGTGAATGCTGCCAAATCACCCCTGCTCCATGGCACATGTACGTGCCCCCCATTTTGCACTTCTCTCAGAGGGTAATGTCCTGCTGATCCCGTCCCTCCACCCGGAGGCGGAGTGTCTCCTATCTCTTTCTTGGCACTTTTCTTTTTGGCCCACCTCTCTTCCCATCTGTCTAATGCTCTCCACGCTCGCACCCCTATCACCAACTCCCTAATTTATGCCTTTAATCCTGTTGTTCGCTTCTCTTCCAATTCCTTATCCGTATAATGCAATCTACAAGTTCCCTGCATCATTTTAGTCTTTGTTAGATCTACCTCATACCTTCGTGCCAGCTGTGACAATGCATCATGAGCTCGCTTTGCCTTTCTGGTAACGTCTTTAGCTACAAAGAGCAATTCGCTTGACTCATATGTGGCAGATTCCCTTCTATCACCTCATCTATTTCTGCTTTTAATCTTACCACATCTAACAATGGTGCCTTCATTGCAACCTGTAAAACCTTCTGACCTCTTTCACTTCCCGATTCCTCCCTCTCACAACTTTGTGGCCTCCTTAGGTCCCCACTTTCCTCAATTCTCACAACTGGGCGACTTTCTCTTTCACAACTTCGACTTCTCCAATGGTTACCCTCACACACATACTGTGGCCCTAACGGTACCCTAGGTGCTTCTTGTCTCAACCCCAATTCGTCACGCAATATCTGTGACTCCCTCACCGGTGGAACCCACATTCTGATGTCTGACCTAGAATTTGCCAAAGCTCCTGTTCGCCTTCGTTCTGACCCACTGTCCATTCTTGATGGATCAGCTGTAGCAGGCAGTGGAGTACTGGATTCCACTGTTACATGAGCCATACCTGTCCCACTCATTGTAAGACTCCCTCCAGAGATAGTCTCTTCACCTTGTGCTGTTTGTTGTTGACTTTCATTTGTCCTCTCTCTAGGGGTATATATTCAAACCACCGGTCCAATAGTAACTGGTACCGAAAAAACTTCTGGTAGCCTCATGTTACAGGCAGTCTCTCCTGACTCCGAAGTTGCGTACCCTATCCCTCCAGACCCTCCTGGAATTATCGTTCCCACTGAAATCCTCCCTTTTACTCCTGTGGTCCGCTCCTCTGCACCTATTCGTCCCACTCTTACAATGTCCTCTGTTTGCTGCGTCTGCTCCGGCTCTGGCCTAGAGTCATAAGGTGGAGGACGTTCTGCTAGCAATCTATCAAGGAAACTGTCATCTGTGTCACTGTCCTCTTCCGTCTTACTCTTTCCTCCAGACCCACTTTCTAGCAACCGAAAGGGACACAATCGTTCTCCCTCTATGGTGTCTACTCTCCATCTTTTCAGCTGTGCATCCCACCTGGCCTCCTGATATGCCTTCATTGCTTTTTTCATTCTTCCCTGAGAAGCTTCCCTTCTCTTTGCCATTGCTGCTCTCATCCAAGCATCCAATGCCTCAAATTGTGTTGGTCTAGGCGGAGGTTTCAGAGCAGACATCACTCCTCTCAGCTGATACAGCACCTCCATACGAAATGACCCATAACGAAGAAAGGCCAATTCTCCTTCTTTTTCTGTAATTTTATGCCAATTTTGAAGCCAAACTATAGTATGGAGTCCTACATTTGTTGAAGGAGTATGCCCCAGAGAGCTTAAGGATGTTACGGGAAGCGTTGATGAGGAAAAAACCAGAGAAAATTTCTTTTGGTTTTAAAAGACCCCTCACTCACCAACCTAGTTGGTGACATGCTTCATCATTGGGGTCCCACCCGAGTAGCCGAATGCCACTCGGGTGTGCTACGACACCTGATTACAGTGGAGCGGGTATTTTGAGTGAATCAGTGAAGTGGTGATCATAAAATTGTCTTTATTGTACTCCGTTACTTTTATTATGGAGCAAGTAAGACAAGGTTAAAAATAAGTACACAAGAGTATTACCATAAAGGACCTACTTGTCCAAAGGTAAAAACTATTGGTGGTGAATTTATTATAAGGCCAAAAATAATTGAATATAAACACACCTCAATATCAGAGTATATAGGCACAGAAAAATCAATACAGAGCCGATTTTACGAATATAAGTCATTCGGCACAGAAGGCATAATATGATGAACTCCAAAATCAAAATACAGCAAAGAATAGAAGCGGAGTCCAATTCTCTTTTCATTTAAGGAGAAGCAATTCTTTCCCTACTCTGCTCTAAATGAGGATCCTACCTATCTCCCTTGTATCATATCCCAAAGGTGTCAGCACGTGTTGACTTCCTAAGAAGTACTCACGTCAAATGGGTCTGATAGCTTAAAGCTATGGAGCTCGCTCTAAGATGCTCCTTCTCCTCCGAAAATCAGCAGAAGTCTCTCGAATCTGTCCCTGCGCATCACACAAAAAGACAATGTTCAACCCACAATACGTCCTCTACTAAACTTTTCCATTGAAACAATTTCAGTAAGTTTCCACAGGAGCGTTTAATTAAATTAACTTCTTCTTTCAGTGGCCTTGGTTCCCAGATAGGCCAGACACGAAAGGAGTCCTCCCTTCTCGCCTTGCAGTCTTCTTCAAAGACATTCCGGGTATCTCCTTAAATCTAAGAATAACAAGATCGAATTCCTGCACCTGCAGTGGGATGAGAACATACTGTCTTCGAGCACAAACAAAGAATTCATTTAATTGATTCTTGAGCAATCAAGGAGAAACGAAACTCAAAACAACCTACAAATTGGGCCTACAAATTAAACTTAACATAGTTACATTATATGAGTATAATGTCGTCCTGCACATTACACATACAGGAATTATGTTTTCTAATACACGCAAATCCTACTTAAATGTGCTCACTTCATTTTAATACTAATATGACGTGAATAAATTCATCTTAATAATCATAAAACACTGCAAACGACAAAAATACCTATGAGTGTGTTTATATCAGGAGTATAGTGCACCCCTACAATTTAGAGTGCTGTAAGCGCTCTATCAATAGTTTATCTGAAGGTGATGGAAGATACACTTCATAGAATTCTTGTGAGACTTAAGATTGGATCTAAACTTAAAAATCACCAGTGGGAGAGCTCTCAGCATTATACAAATGGGGTTATTTAGAAAATAACAATATGACAGAGGCCAAATTCCTTCGTGCAGCTAGCTATAAAGTGTCACTCAAAGTGTCACACATAAGAGAGGAAATGTCACACATAAGCACACTGCAAGCACATTTATGTCACACATAAGCAAATTGCAAACTTGGGAGCCCTGATTCTCACAACAGGAAATTCCCCTTGGACAGAGGTCGGCACACAAAGAGGGGGATCACAATCACTGTACTGAACATTAAAGCAACAGTAGAAACCTGCTTTTTATATAGTACTTTCACCATGCTCTACATACAATATATTTATATACCGTTATTAACGAATCGAAACTGGTACTCAGAAAGAAAGAAAGGTTGAATTGACAGGGAAAATAAAGCAATCTGGTGATTCAATATAGAGGTTTAGCAGGTGGAAACCTCAATGCATCATGTTCCTACCAGTGTTTGCCAAATTCTAACATGTTCTCTTCATAGGACGCTTTAAGATTTTCTTGCAAAAAGAAGCAGACGACTTAAGGACTAAATTGTGGGTACTGGATAAATCTTGAGAGATTTTCGAGAAAAGTAATTACTTTTGAATCAATCCTCGCTCACTCTTCTCAATTCTAAGTGGTACATATAGCAATCTGAGGAACTTACGTGTACTTAAATTTTACTATTTGGAGACCGGCACTGTCTGTTTACATTTCCGTCAAGCATATGCTTAATGGAAACTATTACACCACCTGAAGAATATCCTCTTACAGGTTTAACAAAACAGGTTTTATATCCCTGCTTAAACATGATTTTGCTGTGCAGTTCTCCTAAAGATTAATAACATACTACTACTAGACAAATTCTAATAATTTCTTATCAACTTATGGTGCCCTACCTACACATTAAGCTCATCTCTATTTCAGCGTCATAGCGTATCTGGGTTTACACTAATCTTACGAAGAACACATGGAGAGAACAGTCTGGCATTTATCAACAGCATTCAGCTCAGAGGACAGCAAGTTGGAACTCATGGGCGCAACCCTAGCTGATTGTTGAAATTCCTCCGGAAGTGGCAGGAGTTTAATGTTAATAATTCTTATGCCAAGAGCCCGCCTTGAAGGAACTGCGCAATTAAAAATATCGAAGCAAATCAAGGTCAACCAACTCTACCCAAAATAGCCTAAATGTTTCCCGCCTGTAAGTCCAACAGACGACAAATCACCCAGAAACAAAAAGTAGCCTCCAGCTTCAAGCCATTAGAACTGAATAAAATACAAAGTGAGGGAAAACAAAAGCACTGTAAGGAATTGCCACAAAAGTATCCAAGAAGCTGCCAAGCAACAAATGTTGTGGCCATGGACATCATCATTTTAGGGGCAGTCAGGGGATGATGCTGCCCTTGTTGCCCCTTGCGTCTAGGATCATGAAGGCAGCAGCAGGAATCGGAAATGAAGAGGTGCTTCAGGCCCTTATTTACTGTCCATATTTCCCACTCCTTGCACACCCCTTGGTTCCTCAGCAGCAAATATAAGGATATTAATAGGCTATTGGCAGGAGAAGGAATCACCCTTCTACCACTGAAACACTAACGTGAGCATGTAAACATAAAAGTCATAAAGAAAAGTGAAAAATAACCCTGAAGCCTTGATTTAATGGTTAGCACTCAGCACTTAATTTGGCCCGGACCCTAACCACAAGCACGCTGCACTTTTGGCCCGATCCCTGCCTGGCAGAGAGGAGGGGCGTGGGACGCCTCAAAAGGTTGGCGGAGGTCCCGCAGCGCGGGAAGCAGAGCACTCAGCACTTTGGCCTGGACCTTAACCACAAGCATGCTGCACTTTTGGCCTAATCCCTGCCTGGCACAGAGGAGGGGCATGGGACGCCTCAAAAGCTGGCAGGCCCGTCTTAGCCCGTCAGAGACCGGAGGAGGCCGGGCTGGGCCATCCCCGGGAAATTTCATAAACGGAGTCTCGAGTTTACGGGGGTGAGTCCTTCTTCTTCGCGTAATTACACCCGGTCCTGTTACCTTTAAAGACTAGCCACCTGTGGTTGTTTAAGGGCCTACACAAGTAAGGATAACTCGCTATTGGACTCATTTTGAAGGGCTAACGGTTGATCGAGCCTTCGCTACTGTGGGACACAGACTTGATACATTTGAATTAAGTTGGAATTGCAGAAAGGGGTCATTATTGCAGGCATTAGATGTCATTGGAGGCCTATTTTCTCTCATTACTGGTTATTCAGATACCTAGCTTGCTGATTTCACGAGGTTAAGCCCTACACTTCTTACATTCTGAGTGTGATAAGATCATTATTTGTTGTAATACCTCTGTTTTCTCTGTCAGAGAGAGGGCGCGGGATGGGTAAGAGAAAAGTGGGGAGCATTCTCAAACTGTTAGGGGGTGCACAGCAATCTTTAATGAACTACCTAACCGGGGCCATGGGGGCCATCGAAAAACTAATTAACTCAGTGGAAGAGTCTCTAATACAAGGGAAGGTAGGAGGCGGGGCAGTTAAGAGCCCCCAGACAACCGCATGCAACACCTCTTTACCCAGTCAACCTGAGGTTGCTCTTGGACAATCACCTTGGAATGGATGCGTTCAAAATACATCAGGGCACATATACATGAGCGACCTGGATTGCGACCCTCAGCCCCCATCAAAGCGCCCTAGAAATCCCGAGGTAGTTTCTAATCATACTGATCCAATTCAACCAGCAGTTAGGTCAGATATTAAAAAGAAACAAAAAAAAAAAATGAACAAACCGAGTAAACCTGATGCTGGTAGGAAGGGTTTCCCCTCCATTAATACCTTAATTACGAACCAATCAGCTGATCTTTGTAAGATAGCAGCCAAAATAGATGACTTACACAAAACCTTAAGTGAAGCACTAATCAAGCTACTAGCCAGGGTGGGAGCAATTGAGGACATATTAAAGCACAAAGTAGGCACTCAATATTCCCCCATAAAGGTTAATTCTGCTATTTGCCCAAATAGGGATTTATTGATTCAGCCTGGGGGTCAAAAACCCGGAGGAGCGCTACGCATTGAGTCCCACGAAAGGATCGGACCAATGTTACCAACAAATCTTGACCCTCCGGTCACAGGCTCAATCCCCCCTACTATAAATGTGAATGCGGCAAACTGCATCACAGATAACATCTTGAGGGTTCCTGCCAAACCTATTTTAAGAGTAAACCAGCAGTCCGTTCCTTTACTTCAACCTAATCCTCATATGGAAAGTTGCACGCTTGACTTACCACCGGCAGCTACCCCCTACACAATAGTTCTGGCCAATGTGCCAGTCCTTCTGACTCAGACAAAAGAACCATGGGATGCTCTGAGAAATAAAGCCCTATTTTGGCTGGGCACAAAAACATGATTAACAGAGGCTTTATTTGCCGAATTCAAAATGGTCAGAAGGGTTAGCTGGGTTGGCAGAGACCATAAAACATTAGCTGGTGACTGTGTAGTACTGACTTTCAGATCCCCACATTTAATACAGGCGTTTCTCACTAGAGCTGGCAACCAATACTTTACGTCCATCGGCATTAGCATTCTGCCTTTGGGGTATTTTTACCAGCCACACCGTGTAACTCATACTAGTATACAGAGTAGGGGTCCCTTGGCTATCCCTCTAGATTCTTATATTGTCCCTGTATTTAACCGTTTTGACATTCTACGCACACTAGAGGATATAGATTGACCCAATGCCTTTGACGCATGCGGCGTCCAAAAAAGCAGATCTGACGTGCACACTACTCTTGAAAAATCTGTACCTCTCATAAACACGTCAGTTTCTATGGCCAAAGGTTCTAATCTCCCACCCCCCCCAGCTAAGACTTCTGCTTGCATCCAGGACACACTGGCCCAGACAGTACAACAATACAAAACTGCACGTCACGACAAGACTATTACACAGTGTGAAGGTGGTGAGAGTAGGTCGCCTACTTGTAATATATTATTTTGGAACGTGGCGGGCCTGCGAACTAAAGCCAGTGATCCCCTGTGGTTAAACTTTGTAGAAGATTTTAGCATACTGTGCCTGCAAGAAACCCTGGCTGGAGAATCCTTTGTATATCAACGGCTATAAAACATTCCATTCACCAGCTTCAGCACATGGGAGAAATAAGGGAGGCTTGTGTACTTATGTGTCCAATCGAGTCAATATCAAAAAGATTGAACTCACAATATCGGCAATTTACTATCAGATTGTTTTGTTGTATGTGGACAAAAAGCACTGTATTGCCTTGTTAAACTTTTATAATAATATTCCCAAAGAACAGTTTGTGGGTGTGCTGAACAAATTACAGAACGATCTGTCCATCTTACAGAATTATTATTATTATTATTATTTTTATTAAATTAAATTTATATGGCGCACAGCTACCCGGAGGTTTCCCGGCGCCTATGGACCCGCGCTAAAGAAAAGAACATGCTCTAGTGGTTGAATAACCACGTTTTTAAATCCTTACGAAATTTATGATAGATGGTTTCCTGGCGTAATTGAAATGGAAGAGAGTTCCATAAAGAAGGAGCTAAGTAGGCAAAAGACCGTCCGCCCATGCGTACTCGTTTGATCTTAGGAACTTGAAATTTTAATTGGTTAGAGGATCGCAGAAGTCTAGAGGGAAGGTAAGGATGCA
Organism: Calotriton arnoldi; assembly: GCA_963921515.1. Lineage (NCBI taxonomy): Eukaryota > Metazoa > Chordata > Amphibia > Caudata > Salamandridae > Calotriton > Calotriton arnoldi. The sequence goes on from CAWUFW010014268.1 coordinate 239,233, forward strand.
CCAAAGCACTAAGATAATGTGGTGCTAAATTCATTTTGATCCTATGCATATAGCAGAGGGCTTTGAATTTTGAACGATTTTCTATCTTAAGCCAGTGAAGATACAGAATGATACGGCCAAGACATATGTGTCGCCTGGGGAGGGGACTTTAATTCCGCCCTGTGTCCATATGCCAAGGGGGGCACTTGCGGCCTAGCTTACAATGAGGGTGTTGATTTTGCTCATTTTCCACACACAATACCCGGGGACCTTCTAAACTCAATTCTGTTTCTATTTGATCTCGGGTTTGCAAACGAACTGTGTATCCCTACAGTACCATTTAGATGCACCTATAATGGCAGAGGGCCTGGTTCCATCATCGACTATATTCTGATCTCAAATCGCCACTCGAATAGGTTGACTAATTTTGTGACACATACCAACACAATGAGCGACTACTTTCCTATAAGTATTACCTTTCAATTACAAAGCAATGTGCTAAATAAAAGGGCACATCAGAGCATCTTGTGCAAAAAATTGCTCTTAATAGAAATAATGGTTACTCTCTGCGCTGGCCCAAAGTGAAACCAATCGAGTTTACTAAGTCACTTTTAACCAATTGTAAATCAGATTTCTTAGTCTGTCTTAATGAGTCTGTACCCCATGCGCAAGTTTTGAAATCCTTTGGATTAATTTCCACAGAGATCAAGAGGAGTTTATTTGTGGAAAACAAAAAGTGTCACACCAAGAAGCAGGGGTGGTTCGACTCCAAATGTACAAAAGCTCACACAGACCTGAAAAAAGCCCTTCCCAAACCTGATAGAAATCAGTTGGAAATTAAGACGGCTAGAAGGGCATATGGTCGTGCGTTGAAAGAACGTAAGGCGGCTCTGAGAGCTGAATCCTGGCGGGCCCTGCTTCTGGAAGGCAGTCAACGCGCCTTTTTTAGCTCCCAGAGATCTACCATCAATAGAAACAACTATCAGCGAGGTCCAATGGGTGGATCACTTTACTACATTATACAAAGATGAGGAGCAGGCAGCATCACCAGCTGCACTCAGACTCTCTTCAGAGCCTGAACCATCTAATCTTTTTCCATTAGATGTTCATTTTTCATTAGATGAAGTGATCTGTGCTATAAACGCAAGTGTGGGAGGTAAAGCTCCTGGCCCGGACGGAGTCCCCGTCGACCTGTACAAATCGAATCTCTCTCTCTGGGGCCCGTTACTAACTTTGGTCTTAACAGCATGTTGCTATCATGGCTTTATTCCATCTTGGTCTGAATCGATCTTGGTCCCAATTTTTAAAAAGGGGGATCGCAATATCCCCACATGCTATCGACCAATTTCTCTTTTAGACTCCTTCCTCAAAGTGACAGGCCGTATTTTATTAAATAGACTGCAGTCATGGGCTGAAGAGACAGGCTTCATCTCCGAAATACAAAATGGCTTTCGCCAGGGTTTAGGCACAATAGAGCAGGGACTAAACCTAAGCCTATTGTTAGGTAAATAGACGCCAGCTAAGCAGGGGAAGCTATTTTTGGCCTTCGTGGACCTTAGCTCTGCGTTTGATTGTGTTCCTGCATTATTGTATGCAGATGACGCTGTTTTAATGTCACGTACCCAACTAGGGCTACAAAGAATAGTGACTAGTTTTGCGATATTCAAGCAAAAATCTGGGCCTGCAAGTGAACATTTCAAAAGCGTTTATAATGAAATGCGGAGCGAATAGTGCTAAATGTCGCAATATTTTTATTAATAATATTAAGGTGGAGTGTATCAATAGATTTCCATATCTGGGAATTCACTTTGATCAAAGAGGGACTTGGTCACATGCGGTTTTAGCCAGGAAAATGCTATTTTCTAAAGCCACCGCCGCCCTAGCCAATTTTGCTAGAAAACTGGGCAGAAGGCCGGTTGTGGAACTAATGCAAATTTATAATGCCAAGTGTCACAATTGCCATGTACGGTGCGGGCTTCTGGGGCTATGCTGACTCTCAGCCCCTGCAACTAATCGAGAATGCCTTTGTCAGATATTTATTGGTGGTCCCCAATAGCACTGCTACTTATATCTGTCATGCTGAGCTTGGGATCCCATACATATCTGACTTAATTAAGATTCAATCGATTTTATTATGGCATAAAATATGGGTAACAACACACACTAGTTTCAACCGGGATATTATTAACGATTGTTTAAAGCTTCACAGGGCTTCTTGTATTCCTTGGCTAAACTACATCAAAAAATTTATGTCAGACATCGGCCATCCTGAATATTTTGTTAAACCAGATAGTATTATATCAATTCTAAGAAAAACCCTGAAAGCTGATTGCCTAATGCACCTTGAGACAATTAGACTTTCGCAAGAAATAGTCAAGCCCACGGTCCTGGAAAATCAGTTGTTAATGTCACGCTATATCATTCAGCCATATCTCGTATATGTAACTGGGGGTTATGACAGGAAGTTGCTGACACGTTTTCGCCTGGGGATTTTTCATAGACTTACAAGCTTTCCTGTCATGAACGATTGGTTTAAAACCGTAGTCACATGCCTATGCGACGATTTGTCACAACAGTCTACAATGAACATTCTTTTATTTTGTAAATTTTATACTGTTCCCAGAAAAAGATAGATCGTTCCCATCCTAAAGATCCTGGGTATGAGACAATGTCACCCAGCCTTCTTGACGTTACAACTCTTACAATATGAAATGTTTACTAGCCCTGTAGTTACGTACTTGAAATGCGTGATTAATTCTAGGAAAACAATGTGGAATTTGAACATGGCTCTTAATATATGATTCTTATATCATTTTTAACCATTTTATCCCTTTGTGATTCACTGCTTGTAATACTACGTGATAAACTGCACTTTTATGATTTACATTTTAAACCGAATAAAGCTATTTTGAATTGAATTGAAAATGATTAGCAAATGGCACCACTGGATGTAAATAAACTCTGACAGAGGAGAGAACAAAAGTAGTTCTGGGAGAGACCCTTTTATATAACATGTAACTGGATTGATTTAAAGATTGAGAAATGCCACCATTTTAAGTGTCCTGCATCTGAAAGAGAAGGTACCCGTAACTGACAGTGGTGAGAAAACATACACCCACACAAACACCCACCCACACAAACACACACACACTTTGAAAAGGTGAATAATACAAGCCTCCATAATCTTTAAAGAAAGTGCATATGGAAGTGGCCTTTAAAATGTCAGACACCAGATATTACCTCATAACTCCAACTGACTATGATAGGAACACATAACATTTTGTTAAGAAAAGGAAAATAATAAATGATACTTTCATAATTTTTAATAAAGAGCATAAGGAAGTGTGCTTTGGAATGTTAGACCCTGGATATTACTCAGTAGTACCCAACTGGGTACTGGCACAATGACATCACATGTCCACGAATACTACCCAGACACAAGGTACACACAAAGGAGGAAGACCACTATAAAAAGACACCAAACAAATACTTCCTCGTCAGAGCTGAGTGCAGGGAAGCGATTCCAGAAGAGGGTATGGCCACTTGATAAGAGGTAGGTCTCTTCCCCGGACACTTTTAGAGAGACTTTTTAATCAATCAAAAACACAGAACCTGACTATTCAATAAAAAAAAAAGATCAACATCGAATCATGAAAAACGCACGGTAACCATCTGCCCCTAGCCTCTATTTAATTTGCTTACTTTAAACTATTAGGTGAGGAGTTACTTTGAATATAAGCATAACAGAGGCAATTGCATGAGACTCTTCTTGTGTGGCTTTGAAGTCTATTCGCCTGTTTAGAGTATCATTCAACAGGGTAAAACAATATGTGACTGGGTCTGGTTCTGAGTACTGGCAAGATGTTGTAAGCAAATAAGAGTCTCCGCGTGTGTGTGTGGTGTGTGAGTGTGTGTATATAGCACATCAAAAGTGAAATGCTGACTGAATAGATGTGATTAAGAAATTGTTTATGTCATAGACTTTTAACAGACGCAGAACAGTACCTGTTAAATCCTGTTAAACAGGATTTGCTATTTTACCATTTACACTACCGACTAACAATCTAGCTCATAGAAGATAGGGAAATTGAAATCTAAAGTAAGTCCCTTTTGTCCTGAAGAATGTCCCAGGAGTGTTAGGGTAGGAAGGGAGGGGGGAGGGCAGAAAAATGCTGACCAGTATAACAGTGCGGAGGAATGTTTCATAGTTGACTATACATCTATCACACCATTTTGTACTATTGTACTGGTTCAATGTAATACCAATAATATCATACGGGAGGTTCACCATATACCATTTTACTCAGAAAGGGACTTAAGTAGACATACAATCACAATCTCACACAAAAAAACAAACATCAAAAGAGTTCCAGATGAGCCCGCTAAGCAACTTGTTTGTGGGCAAGCGGGAAACCCCAATGATGAAGTATGTACCCTACTGTGGGTGAGGGGTCTGCATCCTTTGAACCATTTAACTGCTATGGGTTCCCTTCCTGGTTTTGAGCTCTTTTTTGGATGTTCGGGGCAATTCACAATTAAGCCTTCATAGCTTTTTTTGCCCCACAAAAGGTATTCATGCTACAGGTACCCAAGCATTGCGGATTTCCACAGAGGGAACCGAGAAAATAGCCAAAATGTAGCAAACCTTTTGTTTTTGCTGGAAAAATGGGAATAAAGTCCAAGAAACCATATTTTCTTTTTCCTGAACATAGTATCAACAAAAGGTTTGCTGTTCTTAGAGGTTTTCCAAAAGAAACTCATCGTTGAAACAAAAGAAAAAATGGAAATAAGTAGGAAAAAAGCATTTGGTGACTGCTTTTTCATCTGTAAATTTTTGCAACAATGGTCTATATCTAAAAGTAACATACCATTAGGTCCATCAGACCTTTCTGGTCACTCGGATATACAGTGCTTGTTGGTTGTCCCAAAAAAAAAGATTATACCCAGAGCCAACAAATGAGCTGCAGCTTGTAATGATTGTTCTTTGTGTATTGACCATGCAGCAGTTTTATATAGTAAAATACACTAAATGAATAACGGGTATGAAGGAAACCAATGTATTTTAGAAATGTGCATAAAACACTGACTTTAGGAATAGTGGTTATTTATACACCTCTGGATTTGGTTTTACGCATACTATTATGTGATTCAAATGACAATTTGCAAAGCACGATCTTTCTTTTACACTGGCTTACATTTGGTTGCCAATAATGAAAATACATAACAACAAATGTTATACTAGTCTTTAATTCAATCCTTCTCCCAATTAAAAAAAGCTACCCCAGTTGTGTGACTCTGCCTAGTGCATGCACACAAAAGGCCCCAAAATGCAACATGAAGATATCACAATTTCCTGTCACACAAATGACCCCTTTAGGTGATGGGGAAGAGGCAATATTTTGGCCCGGGCTCAGCCACCACCCTGGGAAAACATAATAAACTAAGACATTTTTCAAAACTAGACACCCAAGAGAGTCAAGGGTGGTGTGTCTTGTATGAATCTCATGACGGTTTCTTACCCAAAATGTCCTTCAAACATTGGCAAAAAACATTAGTTTTCCTCATATTTCTGTGACAAAAGGTTCTGGAATCTGCGGGGATTGACATATTTCCTATCAACCAGCGTTCCCAAATGTGTCCCTTCCTGGTTTTGAGCTCTTTTTTGGATGTTCGAGGCAGTTCACAATTAAGGGCCTCATTACGATGTCGGGCAGAAAGTTTCCGCCTAACACCGTCTCGGATTCGGGAACTGACCGACTTGCAGTCGGCGGCTATGCCCGACCGATTACGATGCAACCGAACACTGTTCGGTCGGAGTCCCAATGATCCCTATGGGAGCCCGTGTTCCGACCGACAACACAGGCTCCTATGGGGAAATGGGGTGTGTGTGTAAAGCCCTGCACCCTGTTGCAGGCACCCCATTGTGCCTGCCACACAGTGCAGGGTTTTACAAGGGGGTCCCTTAGGTACACCCTCAGCCCCCAACCAGAGGCCTCAGAATGAAGGGGGCCCTGCTAGCGGCCCCCAAAGTCACTTTCAGACAGCATTTTCGTGCCGGGCAGGCCGACTCAGAAAGGCTGTTGGAAATCGAAATCATAATCGGTCGGTCGGAAACGCTCTCAGTTGAGGCGCACGATGCGGGTCCGACCAACACGAATACTCCGAGAGACAGTCAGAGCCGATTAGTAATAACCGCGCGGTTTCCTTTCCGACCGCGAACATCGCAATTGGTCGGGCAGATTGTAAACCGACTGAGTCGGTCGGAAAGTTTCCGACGCGGTCTAGGAGATTCCAGCTGTCGGGCGGAGGCTTTCCGCCAGACATCGTAATGAGCACCTAAGCCTATATAGCTTTTTTCCCCCACAAAAGGTATTCATGCTAAAGGTACCCAAGGATTGTGGATTTCCACAGAGGGAACCGAGAAAATAGCCAAAATGTAGCAAACTTTTGTTTTTGTTGGAAAAAAGTCCAAGACACCATATTTTTTTTCCTAAAAATAGTATCAATAGGTTTGCTGTTCTAAGAGGTCCTGATAAAAGCAGTACCCCACTTGTAAGGAAGAGGCCAGCACCCGAGACAGGAAATGCTCGAAGACGCAACATGGACAGAACACATTTTTCCACTCAAAATCAACTCTTTTCGAAATGTGGGTAGCTGTGGATTTTGGATCTAAGCTCGGCCACCCCCAGAGACACCTATCACACTCAGACATTTCTGAAAACTAGACACTCAGGGCAGTCCAGGGAGGTTTGGCTTGCAAGGATCTTCCTACCTTTTCTTATCCACAATGCCCTTTGGACCTCAAACTTTGGCAAAATCATGTACTTTTCTCACATCTGTGCTAGGCTGAGCTACACAGGGAGGAAGGAGGGTTTATATTGGAAGGAGTGTGGGAACGCTGGGTGGTAGGAATTTTGTGGATCTGTGTAGAATCCAGAACTTTCCCTCATAAAAATGTGAGGAAAATGAATGATTTGGGGCAAACCTTGAGGTTTGCCAGACAGTGTGGGCAAGAACACATTTGGGGATCCACACAAAGGTACAGCACCCTGGACACCTGTGTGGATTTGGTAGGTTTTCCTGGTTACTGGCTGACCCCATGCCTAAATAGTGCAGCCATTCAGTATAGCATATGAGAGGAAATTGGAATTTACCCCACTCTGCTGACCCACACATAAAAATTATGCACAAAAGAATCAGCATTTCACCTGCTTGCCTTGGGATGAGGATGTCTTAGTCCCAAGGAGGTCAAAAAGACTGTTCGGTCTTTTGGGGAGGGGGTGTGTGAATGTCAGGACTGGCTGGCCCAAATGCCATTATAACTTTAAAAAATATAACTGACATCCAGTGCCTTTTTGCCCCCACCAGTGGTAGATTGTAGATAACACACCCATGTGAATTCAGGGGCGGCAGAAAGGCAGTTTTGCCCCTTTTGAGGTGAGGGCATGGGCAGTATCCAGGATGGAATGTCTCTGCCCCATCTCTACCCCAAAGTAGAATCCTTGTTGTCTAGCAGGCTTCCAACACCCCCGAGGGGCAGAGGCTAAACTCCAAAGCCAGACTGTATTGCTCCTTTTGGGATCGAGGCCTGGCCTGTTGCCACAGGGGTTTTCTATCCTCCTGGGGGCAGATATTGGCACCAAGGTGCGCAGAAAGACTGTTGCTCTTGTTATGGACTGGGGGCATGACTCAAAGCTTGGGTGGATTGCCCCATCCTTTTTTTTAAAACAAACCCAAGGGGGGGCAGAAAGACAGTTGTATCCTTTCTGGTTGTGCCACCCCACTCCTTTTTGTTTTTATCCTTTTTTTCCCCTGGAGGTTTGTGGCTTTCTGTCTCCGGAGGGAGGTTGGAAATGGGGATATATGCCCCCAATCTGCTACTGCAGCGGGGGAGAAAGACTGTTGAGCCCATGGGGTGGGGGAGCAGCAAAGCTTTCTGCCCCCACACGGATAGATTAGATGTTAAAATCCCATTCGCCCCAGGGGGAGCAGATTGTGCCCATTCTAGGGTGGGGACACGGCCCAATGCCTGGGTGAGCCACCCTCTACCCACCTTTTTTGGGTCTATTTTTCCCCTTGTGTCTAGTGGGCTTTCTCCCACATGGTGGTAGACTAGGTGTAAACCGCTCAAATCCACCATCGGGTGGTGGAAGTAAGACTGTTATGCTCATTCTGAAGTGGGGACACAGCCCTATGCAGTGGCACAATAGATCTTATGGGACTCCCCTGCAAGAAACCTTGAGGGGAGCCCTGTCCTACCTACACCACATACCTAGCATATGTACTTCACTTCTGTTGCCTGAGCAGTGGGGATACAATACATTAGTAGAAATTTCAGGGATATGTGTTATCTTCGGATTAATGTGTGAATGGTTGATTGGATGGATGGATGGAGGATGGAGAATGTATTGATGGGTGCTAAGATGGATCCAACGAGCAGTGTAAGAAGAAGAATTAAAGAGATAAGAATGCACACAGAAAAAAGTGGGAGAGTACTGCTGAAGAGGGAGAAATATTCTGAGAGAAGGATCAGCGATATGGAAGGCATAAATAAAAGAACTGAAGGGAGCGAGATATCCAGATAGAGGGAAACAGAGAGGAGGAAAGGTAATGAGAGCAAGGGAGATGCAGAGAAAAAGATGGAAATATGGTAACCTGGAGGCTACCATATTTACCATAGAGACAGAGTGAAGAGAGTAAGCAGTAGAGGAAGTTCAATAATGTGAAGCACAAACCACTGTGTACCTGCATGACTATAATCACAACCAATCATTCAATCAGGGGAATTGTAAGCGCACTACTCACCCGTGAGGGTATCAAGGTGCTGGGGGGGGGAAAGCAGCTCCGTTTAGTCGAAGAGCCAGGTCTTGAGTGTCTTCCTGAAGATGTTCAGGGAGGGGGCGCGTCTGATGTCGATCGGGAGCTCGTTCCAGGTCTTGGCCGCGATGTAGGAGAAAGCTCTTCCCCCTGTTCTGGCTCTGCGGATCCGCCGGATTTCGGCGAGGGCGAGGTTGGCAGATCGTGGTTTCGTTTGGGTGCATGGAAGGAGATTCTCTCTTTGAGGTATTTGGTTCTGGTGTTGTGAAGGCATTTGTAGGCGTGGGTGAGTATCTTGAAGGTGATTCTCTTTTCTATGGGGAGCCAGTGGAGGTTCCGCAGGTGTTGGGTGATGCACTTGTGTCGAGGGATGCCGAGGACGAGTCTGGCTGCGGTGTTCTGTATGGTCTAGAGTTTGTGGAGCAGGAACTTGTTGATCCCGGCGTAGAGGGCGTTTCCGTAGTCTAGTCTATTGGTTATGAGTGCGTGGGTGACGGTCTTCCTTGATTCGGGGGGGATCCATTTGTAGGTCTTTCGGAGGATGAAGAGGGTGTTGAAGCAGCTGGAGGTGACGGCGTTGACCTGTCGGGTCATGGAGAGGGAGGAGTAGAGTACGATGCCGAGGTTACGGGCGTGTTCCGTGGGGGTGGGAGGGCTGCCGAAGGTGGTGGGCTACCGAGGGTGGTGGGCTACCAGGTGTTGTCCCATGCAGAGGGGGAGGGTCCGAGCACGAGGACCTCTGTCTTCGCCGAGTTGAGCTTCAGGCAGCTCCTGCTCATCCAGGATGCGACGTCCTTCATTCCTTTCTGGAAGTTGAGCCTGGTGGTGATGGGGTCCTTGGTGAGGGAGAGGATGGGCTGGGTGTCGTCGGCGTAGGATACTATGCTGAGTTCGTGCTGTCTGACGATGGCGGCGAGGGGGGCCATGTAGATGTTGAAGAGCGTGGGGCTGAGCGACGATCCTTGGGGTACTCCGCAGTTGATTTCCGTTGGTTCGGAGAGGAAGGGAGGCAGTCTGATTCTTTGGGTTCTGCCGGTGATGAAGGAGCGGATCCAGTCGAGGGCGGTTCCCTGTATTCCGGCGTTGTGGAGTCTGGCGGTGAGTGTGCGGTGGGAGACGGTGTCGAATGCTGCTGAGAGGTCAAGTAGGATCAGGGCCACGGTGTGTCCTTGGTCGAGGAGCGTGCGGATGTCGTCTGTGGCGGCAAGTACAGCGGTCTCAGTGCTGTGGTTGCTGCGGAATCTGGATTGGGAGGGGTCGAGGGTGGAGTTTTCTTCGATGAATCTTCTCAGCTGGGCATTGACAGTCTTCTCAGTGACTTTGGCCGCGAACGGGAGGAGGGAGATGGGTCAGTAGTTCTTGAGGTCCGTGGGATCTGCTGCGGGCTTCTTGAGCAGGGGTCTGACTTCTGCGCATTTCCAGTCGTCGGGATAGATGCCGGTCTTGAAGGTGGTGTTGATTGTGTCTCGAAGTGCTGGGGCGATGGCAATGGCGGCTCTGTGGAAGATGTGCGGTGAGCAGGGGTCCGTGGGGGCTCCCGAGTGGATGCATTTCATGGCTGAGGTGGTGTCTTCGGTGGTGACTGGGGCCGAGGAGGAAATGGTAGGCTGGCTAGTGTTGCTGGAGGAAGATGTGGTTTCGGGGTCAGGCGTCTTGTCGTTGAAGTTGTCGTAGAGGTCCTTGATTTTCAGATGGAAGTAGGATCCTAGCTTGTTGCAGAGGTCCTGGGAAGAGGTGATGTCCGTGGTTTCGCTGGGGGGTTTGGTGAATTCCTGGATGATGCTGAAGAGTTCCTTCGAGTTGCTGGAGTTGGCGAGGATCTTGTTTTGGATGAAGGTCCTTTTGGTGGATCTGATGCATTGGTGGTGTTCAGTCATGGCGTTCTTGTAGGTGGTGCGATCTTCAGACGTTTTGCTGTTTCTCCAATTCTTCTCGAGGCATCTGCAGGTGCGTCTTGATTCTTGGAGATCGGCGCTGAACCATGTGGCCTTCCTGGGGCGCTGTCTGTCGGGGTTACGTAGGGGTGCGAGCTCGTCTGCGCAGTTGGAGATCCATGTGTGGAGTTGCTTGGCTGCGAGGTTGGCGTCGGTCGAGGTGGTGGGGGTGTATCCGTTGAGTGTGGAGTTGAGCTGCTCCTCGGTGAGTTTGCTCCAGTTTCTTCGTGGAGGGCGCAGTGCAGGTTTGGGCGGTGTGGGTTTGTCGACGCGGAAGTGTACGCAGTGGTGGTCCGTCCATGGGGGTTGCGAGGTGTGGCTGAAGTGGATGTTACCTCCTGCGAAGATGGGGTCCAGGGTGTGTCCTGCTTTGTGGGTAGGTGTGGTGACTAGCTGTTTCAGTCCTATGTTGGCGAGGTTGTCCAGGAGGGTGGCAGAGTTGGGGTCGCTGGCGTTGTTGAGGTGGAAGTTCAGTTCTCCGATGAGTATGTAGTCCATGGAGGTGTTGGCGTGGAGGGGCAATGAGGTCGGCGATGGTAGTGGCGAACGGAGCACGAGGTCCGGGGGGTCTGTAGGCGAGGGTGCCGCGAAGTGTGGTTCTGGGGCTGGCCTGGATCTGGAAGTGCAGGTGTTCGGTGGTGGAGAAGGAGTCGCTGGTGGTGGAGGTGGAGAGTCGGAGGGAGCTCTTGTGTGCGATGGCGAGTCCTCCCCCTGGTCGGTTGGGGCAATCACCACAGATTTTGATGGAAAACAATCTTTTCATGAGTTATCCCACCCACTCTGCCAAGGCCACTCCCACATCTAGACCTAGGTTCCCTTACAACAAAAGTAATACAATGTTTTGTTTCTTTGAATGAATGAGTCGCAGTAATTCCAGAACTGCTGTTAACTGTATGTCCATGTCAACTCGTCTTTAAAGAACCGACCTGACTGAGGACCCCCCCAATGGGATAAGGAAATCAGGGCCCCCCCGCACCGCAGGGCTGCAGATCCTTGTATTACACCCCTGGCTCAATGACTGGGTGGACTGACTCCACCCTCCCTTTGTTTTGGGGTCTATTTGTTCAGGTTGTCTAGTGGCCTTATTGCCTCCTTGGGGTAAAAAACCCAAAATCCACTCCAGGGGACAAAAAGACTGTATGGCCTACTCTTGGTTGGGCACTCGATGTCTGAGTGGGCCGCCCCACATCAATTTTCAAATTCATATACCTTCTCCCTGGTGTCTAGTGGGCTTTCTGCCCCAACGGGTTCGATTAATTGGGTAAATTACCCCGTGCGCCCCTCCATGGGGTCAGAAAGACTGCTGTCACTGTCAGGCCCATGCTCAGAGGCGCTGCTCCTCTCAAAAGAAATCCTTCATGTCTACGGGTAGATACCTGCCTAGGGAGGAATACCAATTAAAAGGGGAAATTCTCCCCTTTCCAACAATACCTCTATTATTGAAATCAGTGCTCCGGGGAGGCTTAAATATATGCTCAGTATATATCGGCTCATTTTACCTTAACATTCGAGGTAATGACGTCAGTGCATCATGCGTAACTATCATCATTGAAAACAAGAGCCTTGGGCTACTGAGGAAGCTTTCTCAGCAGCCCGACTTGAAATCATTAAAAAAAAATCCCTGAAGCACGTGCCATGTCTGCTTTGACGCAACTACCATGTCAACAACACCTAGAGCTCTCTTGACGTGGAGGTCACCTCAACAGCACTCAAGCGTTTAAGAATCACTTGGGGACACAGATCACCGGCAGGAGAGTGTCGGTAGCCGGGAGGGGGCTTCCACGACACGCCTCAGCAGCACCCACGGCAGTGAGACCGCCAGCGTTCTCATCACGCCAGGAGGTGCATAAAGGCAGCGTTTGGTTCCCGCAGCCCGGGACAAAGACCACCGGCAGGAGTGTGTCGGTAGCCGAGAGGGGGCTTCCACTACATGTCCCAGCAGCACCCGCGCAGGGAGTCCGCCAACGTTCTCATCGCGCCAGGAGTAGCATAAAGGCAGCCTTTGGTTCCTGCAGTGCGGGACACACATCACCGGGAGGAGTGTGTAGGTAGCCAGGAGGGGGCTTCCACTACACGCCCCAGCAGCACCCGCGGCAGTGACGCCGCCAACATTCTCATTGCACCAGGAGGCGCATAAAGCAGCCTTTGATTCCTGCAGCGCGCAACACAGATCACCGGCAGGAGTGTGTCGGTAGCCGGGTGGGGCTCCCACTGCACGCCCCAGCAGCACCCGCATCAGTGAGGCCGCCAACGTTCTCATCGCACCAGCAGGTGCATCATAGCAGCCTTTGGTTCCCACAGAGTAGGACGCGCCCAGACCCATGCCCGGGCAAAGACCAGACTGGCCAAGAGCCAGCCCCTCTGGTCCCATCCGCACCTGGACGAGGCTGGGCTGTGCCACCCCTTTTGGCTCTTGTCCCAAGACCCATACTTCCTCGGACTAGCTGGGTAACAACTTATTTTTATTACACTCACTCCCTATTTGTGTCCCTTTGTCAACAACAGTTACAGTATTTGTTCCAAAGAAGTTTGCCCCAACCTCCTCCTTTGGTCCTTGTTTCGCACCCCTGCTTGAGATATGGGGAAACGGAGGGCCACAGCAGCCCTCACTGGGACTACCCTGGATGGTTTTTTGCAATACGTACTAAGAGTGATTTAAAAAGAAATCGAGTTGGCGGAATGTCGCCTGTAACTCTCCTCTCCAACGGAAGCCCCTTTAATTCCAGCCTCAGCAATTTTGCCTGCCCAAATCAGAGAGGGGAATAATACATCTATCATCTCAGCAGAGCCATTAAGCCTAGAAATTACTGTGGATGCTTCCTCTGCATAAGAGATAACTACTGAAGTAGGAAAGGGTGCAACTGGGGGCCGACAGGAAAAAGGAAGAGAACACCAGTCGGCTTCAAAAAGGAAGCGGCCCTGTACTTCAATTTCACCGTCTGCGCCTGGAAAAGCTACAGTTGATTTGGATATAAATCCCGTCCCACTGGGGGTTCTTGTTAACGACGTTAAGAAATCTCTTTTGAATGAGATCGCAATCAGGTTTGCCTCTTTTTCCTCAATTTTGCAAAGCATTGAATCCAAGTTAAATAAAATGCTATTATCTGTTTTTTCCCAGTGACCTGTGGGGGCATCTCAACCCCTTCAAGTTTGGAAGTGAGACCAGCGGCTTCTTTATCTGTAACTGCCAAGAAACAAGCTACAAGTTCTGGCCTCTCTTCTTTGACACCAAGTTCCTTGTCTGTTTGCATAGATGACTCAAGAAAGAATCAGACAGAAATTGGGTCGTCATCAAACATGGGCCGGGCCGAGTCTCTTAAGAATGGCTTATCCAGTGAACCTTCAAGATCTTTTGGAAGTATTCATACTTTTCCACAACTCCCCCTGAGTGTACCCCTTATGTTTTAGTATTAAAAAATGTTCCAACCCTCACGTCTCATGCAAAAGAGGATTTTCTGAGTTTAAAGAACAAAACTATTCATTGATTCACAGCTAAGGGGTGGCTGGTTGGAGGATTTATTTTCCGAATTTGTTAATGGCCCAGAGAACACCCTGGATAGGTCCAGGCAGAAAGGAGTCCCTGGTGGACTGTATGGTTGTTAACTTTAGATCTCCGCCAGTCGCAGAGTCCCTTTTAGCCTTGCTGGGCAACCAACTTCAAACCTCTAGTACCATCCAGGCTCTACCTTTAGGCTACTTTTATAGTTCAGTTAATCTGCCCAAAATAAATCCAGCTGTTGTTAAAGATCATCTAACATTGCCTAGCTGTAGGTGCAATATTCCCACTGGAAATTTCTTTGAACTCTTGACTACGCTAGTGGAAATAGATTGACGCTGCAAGATTCTATCTTCTTCTTCTGGAAACGCAGTTGTTCCGCCTTTGATGCCAGAATCTTATCATGATCAAGCCAAAGGGGGTGTAGGGTCTATTCAGAGTCACCTCCACAACATGGATACCCAGAATCAACTCGTTGCTCTTGGCACTGGGAACTCGGTTTTGGCCCAGCTCGGAAATACTCATGTGGAGGATCCCAATAAAAAGCCTGAGCAGCTAGTTTTTAGCATTGTTTCATGGAACATTGCTGGAGCACGTACAAAAATTATGCATCCGGATTGTATAAATTTCATGAACAGACATGTCATCATATGTTGCCAAGAAACCTGGTCATAATCAGATTTTAATATAAATGGTTATCAGGCTACAGCCATTTACCGCCTACTTGTTGGGTCACCCGGTCGGAGGGCCTTTGTACCACAGCATTACTCCCTCAGCCCGGGACCGGAGGAACGCCGGAGGAGATCCCGGAAACGCTGCTGGGGGACTACAACCCCCAGCACCACTAGCGCTCCGAGAACGTGCTAAAAGGAAGACGCCGGCCCGCGGCCCCCTGTAGCCTACAGCCATTTACCGCCTACTTGTTGGGTCACCCGGTCGGAGGGCCTTTGTACCACAGCATTACTCCCTCAGCCCGGGACCGGAGGAACGCCGGAGGAGAACCCAGAAACCCCGCTGGGGGGACTACAACCCCCAGCACCACTAGCGCTCCGAGAACGCGCTAAAAGGAAGACGCCGGCCCGCGGCCCCCTGTAGCCTACAGCTATTTACCGCCTACTTGTTGGGTCACCCGGCCGGAGGGCCTTTGTACCACAGCATTACCTTCCTCAGCCCGGGATCGGAGGAACGCTGGAGGAGAACCCGGAAACGCCGCTGGGGGTCTACAACCCCCAGCACCACTAGCGCTCCGAGAACGCGCTAAAAGGAAGACGCTGGCCTGCGGCGCGGGACGCGCGCGGGGATGCGCCCAGGCTAAGGGCGGGCCCATCCACGCCCCTCAGAGCCAGGAAGAGGCTGGGCTGGGCCACCCCTCCAACTCCTATTATCCGGGAACTGTGGAAATAAGGCTTGTGAACTGTATCAAGCATCTACTGGACCGAGAGACATCGGAAAATGGGTAAGCGCAAAGCTGCAGCGCAGACCACAGGGGATGCTATAGTAAATACTTTTGACTCTTTTCTAGTCAGGGCCGCAAGTGCACTCTCACATGAAATTGAGCTCACAGAGCGCCGGCTTTCATTAGAAGAAGGGAGAGGATCTGAGCCCCTCCTACCATCCCCTTCCCTTTGCCAGTCTCCACTGACAGAAGAGCCTAATCTTAGTGCCACTCCAAACTGGCCTGGAACTGTGACTTCGACTGTGCCTCCTCAAGTGGAGTCTCCAGGGTCCAATGGGTCGGAAATCATCCCAGTGGTTAAGAGGAAACGTAACACAGGGAAACAGAACTCTAGAACGACAAGGAACACGCGAGTGAACAAGCCTCTCCATGACGTCTTAATAACGACAGTCCCTTCGACGGGGAAAAACTGTATGACGGGGAAAAGTGAGTGTTAGAAATGGGGATCTCTAGTTGGCAGTGGCTGGCGCCAATGTCCAAGTAGGGACCCTTCTTCCTAAGTCAGAGTAAGGGGGCCACACCCTTTGATAACCCCTGCTCAACCCTGTGGTAACGTAGCACGAGCAGAGAGGCCTATCTCAGAGGCAGTGTGTGAAGCATTTATGACCATACACAATAACGCAGTGAAGACACCACAAAGGGACACCACACAAGTAGCTATAGAAAAATGAGTATCTTTATATAAGCTTAACACAGGGCTCAAAGACGATCAAGAAGCCACAACGCACGTAAATATAGGTTCGCTTAAAAGGCAATAAAAGCACTCAAAAGCGTGTGAAACGACCTTAGTTCGAGGCCGGGGTCTATGCGACCCAGTGATGCACAATGTACCTGAGGTTTAAAGGGGCAAGGCACGCAGCTTCGGGAGGAAGCCGCGATGATGACAGGTGGACTCGCAGCGGCCACAGCTCCCAGCTGCAGAGGTCCGCGGTGTGCACTCACGATGATCCTGAGACGGTGATTAAAGGCGGGCTCTCAGCGGCAACAGCTCCTCAGCTGCAGCGGCCCACAATAGCGATAGCGATGATTCTCGTAGCACAGGCAAATGCGGGCTCTCAGCGGCAACAGCTCCTCAGCTGCAGCGGCCCACTATAGCAATAGCGATGATTCTCGTAGCACAGACAGATGCGGGCTCTCAGCGGCAACAGCTCCTCGGCTGCAGCGGCCCACAATAGCAATAGCGATGATTCTCGTAGCACAGACAGATGCGGACTCTCAGCGGCAACAGCTCCTCGGCTGCAGCGGCCCACAATAGCGATAGCGATGATTCTCATAGCACAGACAGATGCGGGCTCTCAGCGGCAACAGCTCCTCGGCTGCAGCAGCCCACAATAGCGATAGCGATGATTCTCGTAGCACAGACAGATGCGGGCTCTCAGCGGCAACAGCTCCTCAGCTGCAGCGGCCCACAATAGCGATAGCGATGATTCTCGTAGCACAGACAGATGCGGGCTCTCAGCGGCAACAGCTCCTCGGCTGCAGCGGCCCGCGATAGCGATGATTCTCAGCCCGCGTTCCCCGCAGTAGACCCAGAGGCTCTGGAATTTTCGACAGAAGCCTCACCTGCGAGTAGAATACCCCTCAATAGGAATTCAGAAGGCTGATGGGTGAAGTCTAATCTCCCTGAGACTTCAGCAGGAGGCAAGCTCAAATCAGGCCCTTGGGTAGTTGCTTCAGCAAGATGGATGAAAGTTTCAAAGTCCTTTCCCTCTAGTTACACGGACAGAGGTTCGTCTTGACATCCAGAAGTAACACACCGTGTAGGGGTTTTGGCACAGATATTTATACCCCACAGGTCTTTGTTCTCAAAAGTCACAAGTCACTGAACCCAGCCAGAACCAGTTCGGTGTGGTCCTGGAGCACTTTGTTTACAAGGCTGCATCCTGCCTTTGAGGAAGAGGGGGGGCTGCCATCAGACGCACAGTGGGAGGTGGAGCCATCATTCACCTTGCCAGGCACAGCCCTGCTCAGATCAAAGGGTCACCCCTCCCCATACTCCAACTGCAGATCTCTCTATTCAATCAAGGTCAGGCTCAGCCTGCCCTGTCCCTCCAAGACCAGACAGCCAATACACATAACAGCAGAGCACACTGGAAGACTTAGGCAAGAAAATACCTACTTTCTAAAAGTGGTATTTTCAAACATAGAATATAAAAATAATCCTCACTAAAAGATGTACTTTAATATTCTGAGCTCAGGCATACTAAATTCGACTTTCCAAACATGTTCCTTGAGTCAGCTAGGATTATAGGATGTAAAAATCAAACTGCCCATTCTGGCCTAAGGGAACAGATAGCCTTGCAATAGTGAAAAACGAAATGGAGTGTAATTCACTATCAGGACATGCCACACAGACCAAGGCAGGTCCTACCTTTCACATACAATACACCCTGCCATAGGGGTGACTTACATGATGCCAAGGGAAGGTTGAGGGACTGGGGAAGTGGGTTTACTTCACAGTCAAAAATGGCAGTTCTGGACTGCGCACTCTGCGATGGCAGGTCTGAGACACACTTTACAAGCTGCTTCTGTGGGTGGCGCAATCAGCGCTGCAGGCCCACCAGCAGCATTCGGTCTACCAGCCCTGGGCACGCACGGTGCACTATACTAGGGACTAACAGGTAAATCAAATGAGCCAATTATGGGAATACCAATTCATACAGGCAATTTACAATAGGGAGCATTCGCGCTGTAGCACTGAATGGCAGTGGCACAGCGCCCAGAGCATCTAACACCAGCAAACACAGAGGAGACAAAAGCGAAAGATGGAAGGGAGACCCACGCCAATGGTGCCAGGTCTAACAGTGAGGACATGATCTTAAAATTGGAACAGATGATACGCGGCCTACCTGAGCCTCTAAATTGTAGATTGGGGAAAATGGAGGAAAAAATAGACCTTTTCATTAAAGGACGTTCTATTGTGACGTGCCCCACTTACCCGCCTTCAGTGGAAGGCGTCCCAGCCGGGCCTTCAGGGGAGAGTGACAGAAATATAAGGCAGGCTACTCAGGCACATATTCCAGCCACCACGACACCATCCATAACTCTCCAGCACATTCCCCCTTCTCCACTTCTCTCACTGCGTGGGCCCTTCTCCTAAGGATATCGGGCCCGATTCACAGAACTAACTTAAGACAAAATCCTAAACTTACTACCATTTTGGTATTCACAGAAGGCACTTACTCCTTTTGGTATTCACAGAAGGCACTTACTTACTCATTTTGAGTAACTTACTAATTTTGAGTAACTTACTAATTTTGAGTAACTTACTCATTTTGAGTAACTTACTAATTTTGTGTAACTTACTCATTTTGGTATTCACAGAAGGCACTTACTCATTGATGAGTAAGTGCCTTCTGTGAATACCAAAATGAGTAACTTACTCATGTTGTGTAACTTACTCATTTTGGTATTCACAGAAGGCACTTACTCATCAATGAGTAAGTGCCTTCTGTGAATACCAAAATGAGTAAGTTACACAAAATGAGTAAGTTACTCAAAATGAGTAAGTTACTCAAAATGAGTAAGCAAGTGCCTTCTGTGAATACCAAAATGAGTAAGTGCCTTCTGTGAATACCAAAATGGTAGTAAGTTTAGGATTTTGTCTTAAGTTAGTTCTGTGAATCGGGCCCATTAATGGAGACTGCGTGGTCGTTAATTTTAATAACCAGTATGCTGTAAGAAGCATCCTGACAGCCCTTACAGACTATCCTCCCCTCTCTACGCAGATCCTTGTTTTCCCATTGGGGAAATTTTATAGTGCCATACCACCCTTGCACCCCCGAAGCATGAGATTGTTAAACAATCCCCCACGCCCCCCTTCTTCCTATCACGAGATTTCCCCAGTCCCCATAGAATAGCGTCGAGACTTGAGCTAGCCAATAGATTTGCCCCACTGTATGATCTAGAGGCCTGCGACTGACTACCTATGGGGGAATACACAGGCATCTCTACCATCATTAGCGAGCCTTCTCACAACGCCGTTGTACAGAATACTGGAGGCCCAATAAAGCAGTCTAGGGGGACACTAGATCATCTACTAAATATAAATGGCTTATTGAGCGACTCAGGAGCATCGCACCCACAAAACCAGATGGTCCAAAATAAGAGGGGGATATACCTAGCCACGTGGAACGTGGCAGGCCTTGCACCAAAGTTGGATAAGGCAGAGTGGATAGCCCTATGGCAGGATCGCGATATCATATGTCTTCAGGAGACATGGGATGTGGACCCAAAATTCATAAATGGCTATCGCTCATTCCAAACCAACGAAATCCCCTCCCTAGCAGGGAGACCTAAAGGGGGCCTAATAACTTTAATTTCAAATACGCTACCCATTAAGATCATAAAAAACGAAAACTCCTCTCCTTACTTCCATTTTTTGGCTTTTGAAGGTGGACGTCATCAGTGCTGTCTATTAATAAACTACTACAATAATAACTTTGGCGGCAACATGGCGACAGTTATAGATACACTAGATAAAGAACTCGAGAAATTCATCAGGTCCTTGTTGTGTAAAGATCTCCATATTATATGGTTAGGTGATTTTAATTCTCACACAGCATTACTTCTTGAGCCTTCTGGCTTTGGAATCCTTCCTATACAAGCTGAGAGGGTACCAAAACCAATTTTGGCTAGGTCAAATGGATATCAACTGAAGTGGGATAACATAGACAAGACCAAAGCCATCAAGGAAGTCATAACTAATAAGCTCACTCAGGTCATAAATTGTCTGGAGCAGGCTACTACACCAGAAATTACCCAGGAGATAAAATTAACCCTTTATCTGCGTACTTCAAAAAGAGAGAGACCAGAAACACGATGGTTCGACGCAAACTGTACCCAGGCATTAAATAATCTCCGTGGGGCTCTGAAAGTATCACCTAGAAATAAACCCCAAATTAAGGAGCTACGAATGGTTTATAAGAGAGCCCGCAAAGAACGGGAAGTTGAGCTAAAAGATGAGGCATGAGAAAACCTGGCTAAAGCCGCATCCCGTAATAACAGCAGGGACTTCTGGAAGGTAGTAAATGCTCCTTTCTTTAAGAAAGAGCAGGAGAAACTACTAGACAACCATGTGGATGAAGATGCATGGGTGTCGCACTTTGAGGTGATATTCGGGGGCGCGACCATCCCGGGACGAATCTAATATCCTCGCAGAGACCCCCGTTAACTCTATAACCTTTAACCTGGAGGAAATAATTCTTGCCCTTGCCAAATGCAGTCGTGCCAAAGCTCCATGGCCGGATGGGGCCCCAACTGACTTCTTTTTAGAGCATCAAGACCTTTGGGCCCCACTGCTAACTAACACATTTAACGCAATTGTGAAGACCGGCCCACCTCCATCTTGGAGAACAAGCATTATAGTGCCAATATATAAAAAAGGGGATAAATCAAACCCCCAGAACTACCGTCCTATCTCCCTTCTGGATTCCACTGCTAAACTCCTAGGGCGTGTCTTACTTAACAGGCTAGAAGATTGGGCAACGGAAAATAACATCTTGATGCCTTCCCAATATGGATTCCAGAAGGGTAGCGGCACTATTGACCAATGTTTAAATTTAAGCTTGATTATCTCCAAATACACTAGAGCAAAGAAAGGGAACATATATATGGCCTTTATGGACCTTTCGGCAGCCTTCGACTGCGTAGTCCATACCAAACTCTGGACAATTATGGCTGCGATGGGAATAGACTCCAGGTTGATCATCCTCATAAGACAAATGTATGTACAGGCGACTGCAACAGTTCGCTATGGAAGGGATGGGGAATGTACTAGAGCCTTTAGGATAATGAGAGGAGTCAGGAAAGGCTGCGTCCTTGCTCCATTTGTATTCTCACTTTACACAAACGGAGTGGAGGGTGTCTTAAAATTATGTACTCCTGAAGTCCCACAGCTCCCCTCAGGGCCGCTACCAATCCTGGCTTACGCGGGCGATGCCGTCCTGGTAACCAGGACAGGGGTAGCACTGCAACGTCTAATAGACACTTATGTGGCCTTTATGTCCTCCATGAACCTCAAGGCCAATGAGTCAAAGACTTTCATTTTAGTGGCAGGACTACCCCCTCCAAAAAACATTCCATCGTTCCATATTGGAACTCGTAAACTGGCCGTTGTGGAGACATTCTCGTATTTAGGGGTTGTATTTGACGTTAGACAAACCTGGTCAAATATGGTGGGTAGTAGGGTCCAAACAATAGAATGCACTATGGCGGCAGTCGCTGGTATTATTAAAAAATTAGGCTCAAGACCCCTAACGAAAATAAAAAAGATTTATAATGCCCAAGTGATTTCGGCAGCCACCTATGGGGCAGGGGTTTGGGGCACAGCATCAACCGAACCCTTACAGAAGTCGGAAAATGGGTTCCTCAAGAGGATAGCTTCACTCCCCCCTCATTTTCAAACCACGTCACTCATCTAGAGCTGGATATGCCCTACGTGTCTGACCTGGTGAGGGTGGCTCCGATCATGCTTTGGCATTCTATATGGAACCGGAACACAGTGGACCTTAATCAATCCATCATATTAAATTGTCTAACATTGGATAAAGCTCCAAAGATCCCCTGGTTGGAGTATGTTAAAACAACTTTGTACTCACTAGGAGTCCCTGAACTGTACGCAAAGCCTACCTTGTGATCCAGGTTCCCTAAGAAGAAGCTAAAGGCACTAGTATTGGCAAAATTAGCACACGAAAGGAACGAGTCCCACAAGTTAAAAATAACTGTAAGGACCTATCACTCGATCCCACGAGTGATAGATGGCGAATATTTCTACCTGGACTCAGTAAGGAACCTGCAGCATAGGTTTATTTTATTAAGGTTTCGTTTAAACTTAATTCCCCTAATGCTGGATTTCCCCCCAAAACAGTATGCTCATAGCGATTTGTCAAAATGTCCATGCGACAACCTATCAGCTCAATCTAGTCTCCATCTTCTCTTTTTTTGCCATTTCTATAAGGACCAGAGAGCCAGATATATCAAACCTCTCTTAATGGGCCATGATTTTAAGCAGTGCCGCGTTGCCCTGTTTTATCTGAAGAAGCTTCATGATCCTTTAGTATGTTTTTGTGTAGGCTCTTTTTTATGGGCCTGTAAGCGTAGGAGACACTTATTAGAATTGGAGACCTATGCTAACTGTTAGTTTTAAATATATTGAGCATAAGATGATGGGCTTTCTCATAATTTATATATGCGTATTTTTAAAATTTTTACCATGTTTATTGTATAAAGATCAGCCAATGAGTCGTGAAATTTTGTACAGACTAACTTTACATTTTATTGCTTCGGGGTCTGAATTTGTACATTGCACTGAGAAGAATGTTACTGTTTTTTTTAATCTTTTAAAAAAAATGTTCACTCTGATGATCTATGCTTCAAATTAGATCGAATAAAGTTATCGTATTGAGAGTTATCAGGCTATTTTTCAACCAGCCTCGCCCTCCAAGGTGGGTAGAGCTAGTAGGGGGCAGGTCACTTTTCTCTCTGTTAC
This sequence comes from Calotriton arnoldi, assembly GCA_963921515.1. NCBI lineage: Eukaryota > Metazoa > Chordata > Amphibia > Caudata > Salamandridae > Calotriton > Calotriton arnoldi. The sequence continues at coordinate 262,404 of CAWUFW010014268.1, forward strand.
AGTCACTGATGTTACTATTACTAAGTGTTGGTCTTCTCTTCATTTGCTTATTTCCCTTCTGTAATTGTCGGTGCAATTTTGACATCCTTTTAATAAAATGTTATTATAATATTTTTTAAACAGTCCTCCAGGAATGTCACTGATCAGCTAAATGTTTTTTAACGGATTTCTTTTGAAACTGTTAAATGTATGGTCCATATTATCTGAATTGATGATTTTAATATCACCTTATGCAGGTTTTCAGATGCTATGGTTTGCGGTTTTAGCAATGATCAATTTGTAAATTTAACAATCTTTTTACATTCTGACTATGGCGAGGCTTTAAATGACTTGGTTCTAAGATATAATTTAATCTTTCCTAGTAATGTGTGTGTTTTTAAAAATGCTTGTGTTCCAACTCTTACAGGGCATCAAACAGGTAGCACCATAGATTATATTCGCTTGTCAAATGAATTATCCCCCTATCTCTCTTATTTTGTATTAGCCAGCAAGTGTGTGAGCGATAACAAACCTCTTTATATTAAATTGGATTATCTTATTAAAATCCCTAAAGCAAATCACTCTGATAATTTGGTGATTAAAAGAAATATAGGTCCAACAATAAAATGGGAGAAGGTTAACCCAGTAGCTTTTAACTATCCCATCATTGGGGAAGCCAGAGCTCCGTTATGGCCTGTTTATCTGATGAGTTAAGCTCGAACGTGATCTACCTTGAATTTGCAAAAATGTGTAGGATCATTTCCATGACTCTTATATCCTCCGCTACCGCCCAGGAGAAGTCACTTTCTCTCTGGTTTAACTCAGCTTGATCATTGGCACACAGCAATCTGATGGCCGCTTTAAAAAAACATACCGGGGTAGTTTCTGAAGTCACGTATGCCAGAGGACTATACAAACAAGCTGTTGAAGACAGAAAATCTGAAATAAGGAGTAAAGCCTGGGATGATCTTTTGGTGGCTGGCAAATTGAGAGACAGCTCAAAGTTCTGGGAAGTGGTTAACAGACCCTTTGTTAAGGAGCAAGACGATCTTAGAATTGATGTTGTTATATCGATGGCATCATGGGTCCTACATTTTACAAGAATATTTGACCCAGACGATGTGCCTCCTTTATTAGACCCGGACCTTAAGTCACTCTCTGTTTTGCCTCAGGATTTCCAACACATGTTTGAAGTAAGCCAGGTCATCACCACTATTAATAGGCGCACCTCAGGTAAAGCCCCAGATCCCGATGGGGTTCCTGCGGATATTTTTATATCTAATCCCACCCTATGGGCCCCACTACTCACAATCAAGTTTAGATCTGTGGTTTTGGGACCCATTCTGGAGTCCTGGAAAACTGCTACTGTGGTCCTATTTTTAAAAATGGTGATCGGTCCCAGATGACCTGTTACTGGCCGAACTCATTGATTGACTCCAGTGCTAAGATCCTAGGTCGCATATTACTGGCCCGTCTTGAGGATTGGGCCCTTGCAAACAACATCTTGTCAGAAGTTTAATTTGGATTTCGAACGGGTATTGGGACCATTGAGCATCGCTTAAATCGTTAACTAATTTGGGGGAAGTATGTTAAGGCAAAAAAAGGCTCTTTGCACCTTGCCTTTATAGACTTATCAAGCGCCTTTGACCTCGTGAACTGTTCCTAGCTGTGGGGACTAATGGGCAAAATGGGAGTGGAACCTGATCTCCTGACTCTTATTATGCGCCTGCATCAGGATCTTACAGTCATGGTTCGCTATGGCCCCTCAGGCTAATCCTCCCCTCTTATTAAATCAACTAGGGGTGTCAGGCATAGGTGCATCCTGGCTCCTTTTCTTTTCTTACTTTATATAAATGGTATTAGTAATTATTTGGTTGAGAATAATAAGGATACACCTCGCATGGGACAAAAATCTATTCCCATTTTACTACATGCGGACAAAGCAGTTTTGATTGTGCGTACTGCTAATAGCCTTCAGGCCCTTTTAATTCTGTTTTCAACGTACATGGAGGACTTGGATCTTAAGGTAAATTTTTCAAAGTCGCATATTATGACATGTGGCCACCCCAGTGCTAAGTCAAAGTCTCTTAATAACGGGGGATTCCATTTTGTCAAAAGTAAAAGTTTAAACTATCTTGGGATTTTTTTTAACCAGTCTTTAAGTTGGATCCGGCTTTTAACACTTAGGGCCCGATTACGAGTTTGACGGTGCAGTGGCGGGACCGCCCCACCGCCACACTGTCAAACCCGTGTGAGGACCACCCGCTCTATAATTACTTTTTTAGTCATTGCGGGCTTTTCCTTTGCCGTTCCCATGGTGATTCCTTTACAATAGGCACCCCCTTGGGAACGTCAAAGGAAGTTCCAGCACGGCATGGACTGAAAAGTCCATGCCATGCTGAAACTTCTGTGCATGCACACAGGGGGGCATATGTTGTGCCCCCCATGTGCATCCACAAGGCGTGAAGCACAAGTGGGCTCTACAGGGCCCCCTTTCTTTCCTCACTGCCACTGTTTTCATGGAGGAAAGACCTCCATGAAATCAGTGGCGATGATGAAAGTCGTAATATACTTGGCGGGACCGTGGCAGTCTGAGCAAGCATATAGATGACTCTGGACCGTTGTGCAACTGCCAGGGAACGGCGGTTCCCTGGTGGAGTCAGCAGTCCCAGGGCAGCACGACCACTAGGGTCGTAATGTGGCGGTCACAAGACCACCACTGCTGTGCCACCACGAGTCTGGCTGTCCTCGGACCGCCAGACAAGTAATCGGGCCCTCAGATGTCAGATTTTTTATAGAAATATTGAGGCCATTTTTAGATTCGCCCGTAAGTTACAAAATAAACAAATTCCAGAAATGGTGATCCTTTTAAGAGTAAATGCATCTCAGTGGGTGCCTATGGTGCTGGCCTCTGGGGTACAACAAAGCGGAAATATTACAACACGCAGAAAACCAATTTTTGTGCACATTATTGTCAGTCCCAGGAGGTACAGCAACTTTTATCTGCAATGAGGAACTTGGGATGCCATATTTGGAAGATCTGATTGGCCTAGCCCCCCTACTACTGTGGGTAAAACTATGGTCATCCCCAGAGGCTGGTCCGACAAGAACTTGTATGTCTGACTGCCTGTCATTAGATAGGGTGGACAAAATACAATGGTTTAAGTATCTGAGGAATACATTTGATAGCTTGGGCCTCTTGGATTTATACAGATTCCCACATACAATTGGCTCTAACCACAAGTTGCGTGTCAAAGAACTGTATTTACACATGAATAAACGTGTAGTGTTGTCTAAGGCCAAGCGAACTATTGTAAACTATGCCGATGTTTCAACAACTCATAGCATGGAGCCGTATTTGGGGTGGATTACAAAACTAACATATTGCCATTGGCTTATCCTTTTTAGACTACGCACTTTGCACTTTAAATTTGCCCCCCCCCCTTTATTGGCGGGATGGAATTCCGATTTTACCTTTGTGTGGGTGTGACATCCTATTGATTCAAAGCACTAGCCATTTAACTTTGTTTCGCTCCTTATATCAGGAGCCAAGACACAGTTATTGGTGCCGCTATTGCAAAAGGTTAAGGTGAGACAGCACAAGGAAGGGCTAATTTTTTTGCAGTCCCTAGGATCCCCCGAAATTTGCTTTGCAGTACTTAATTTTATAAAAGCAGCTTTTCATATCAGGAGGAGATACGAGTTATAATTAAGATTGTGTTCACCCTTTGTGCCCTAGTAATATCTTGATTTAACTTTCATTTTTTCTTTGAAACAAAATTTAAATATCTGACTATTTCTGTTCTGAATTATATTATCTGTCATGGGCCATTAATTAGAATTTTAATAAAATACTTTTGCACAATTATTTGAACAGTGCTTATGTTTTTAGATAGGATGTGCGTTTTTTATGTATTTGCGTAATACTTCATGTGGACTTTTAACTGATGTTTTATTCTTGTTTTGTGCTTTTATGGCTTTTTGCCAAAATAAAGTTTATCTTGACTGATTTAGAAAAGGATGACAAACTCCTACAATTTAGCAAATAGTGCAAGATAATAGTCTGGGTTAGGAGCAGTACAGACATGTTTGTGGGTTACGGTTCAACCCGATTATGACATTAGGATTCAAAGAGTGCATCATGTCACTTCTGCTGAGAGTCTATCGACATCCATGGTAGTTGCCTAAACCCAAAACGTATACAAATATATTCACACCACCATAAAGACAGGGCATAGCAAAAGTCAGTTAGACCAGTGATGTAGAGCTGCTCAGGAAGGCGGCGGCCCCTAACTAGAAGTTGAAAAGACAGGAAAAAGAATCTTCATCAAGAAGGCAGCAGAATGGTAAGTTATGCAGAAGCACAGCATTTACAGCTTTTTCCCTTAAAAATAACTGCACCTTTTTAGGTCTGGCAGTAGACAGCTTTAATTGTCTACAGATATCATATCAGAACAATAGAGAACATACAGCAGCTTGTGGTCAACCCTCTTTAGTCACTGGATTGTTTGAGCAAACCTCCTTCTGCCATTGCCTTGCACAGTTGCCCATCACAGTTTGAGACCAGTCTATGGCATTTTGCAGTTGTTTATATTGTGCCATTCCTACTTCCATTTGTGACCATTAATAAAAAGTAGCTTCTAGCTGCAGTGCTTTCTATAGGTAATAGTGGAAGCTGAGGTTCTTCTCAGACCTGCTATTAGCACCCTCAAATATTGGAACTAAGAAGAGTTAAATAGAAATGGTTTCATAAAACATGGAAGGCGAGGTCATGATACTGCACCTGACAGGCAAGGGGCACATAAAGCAACAGGAATACAACTATAGTGCTCATCATATTGAATACTAAATAGACAGAACAGAGGCTGCTATCCCTTACCTAATATTCAACACCCCCTTATCCCCTGCTCTTCTTACAGGTGCTAGCCTCATGAGAAGGGGAGTCCATTTCTGTCTCAATACCCCATGAATTCTGAAGTCACTTCAGCCCACAGGACCTCCAGAATAAAAAATGAAAATAATCTATTTTCAACACAAACGTCTTCCGTCTTTTCCTACCAACATATAATTTCTGGTTTTTTTTAGCCAATCCTACCCATATGTCCTGCAGAGGCAACTGTAGAAAAGAGTCCATCTTCAACCCACACATCATCCTCCATTCCTACTGACATTTCTGTGTCTACCACAGAGATCTTTGCCACATACATCATAGCCAGCAGGAGCACTACTTCCCTAGACAACAATACCCAAACGGCAGCAATCAAAGTTTCTGTGCTGCATTGCGTGAATGGGAGAGAGTTGAACAGTGCCATATCTACTCAGACATAGCTCTCTTCAGCTCTCTACCTGCGCTGGCACACTTGGGGGTGCCTAGCGCCAATACAGGCACCCTTGGACCATGGTGCAAATGTGCCTGCATTACAAGCAAGATTATTTTTGTGCAGGAAGGCATATCTTCCTGCACTAAAGCAATCCTGAAAGGTGATTTCCTCCTTCTTTGCATGATGCAGAATGCATCACGCATAGAAAGAGGGCATAAAGAGGAGAAATAAACACATTTGTCCTCGTTATGCCGTGGTCAGGGTGGTGTACCATTTGGGCAATCCTAGGTTTACTGATTTCAGTAAATCTGGGATTGCACCAAATTCCATAGGTGGATACATGGGAATGCCCATGCTCCACACATGGAACACCTCCCACTATGAAATGTAATGCAGCGCAAGCCGCGGCATTATGTTACATTTCTTTACAAAGTCACGCAACGTGGCACAATCTAAGTTGAGCCTTTGCATTGCACTGAGTAGCCTTGCAAGAACACAAAGGCTTTGTAAATCTGGGCCTTTGTCTCTGTACAACTCGTTGCTCTCAACCTGAGCGAATGCTTGCGCTAACGCCACTATACGCCTCTACATTTTCTCACTTTTCTGATAGTGTTACAGCAAACAAATGATGGACGGAATGCTGACAATGCAAACATTCTCCCCCAGTCAAAAGATCTGGGTTAAATCCATCGTTCTTATGCCCACTACGCCACCCCAGTTTGGACCCAGCCATATGCAAATCAGTCTTGACCCTGTGCCCCATGGGAACAGTCCAGACCGAACTGCCAGGCCTGGTCCTCCCTGGACCGGAAACAAGCATCCTGGGACAGGTTTCAGGGTAAATCACCCTTCTTCAGCCAGACTAGCTTGAATCCAGTGGCACAGTGAGCAAGGGACCCACGTCTGGGCATACCCCTCCCACTTAGGGCGAAAAGTGTTACAGCAAACAAATGATGGACGGAATGCTGACAATGCAAACATTCTCCCCCAGTCAAAAGATCTGGGTTAAATCCATCGTTCTTTTGCCCACTACGCCACCCCAGTTTGGACCCAGCCATATGCAAATCAGCCTTGACCCTGTGCCCCATGGGAACAGTCCAGACCGAACTGCCAGGCCAGGTCCTCCCTGGACCGGAAACAAGCATCCTGGGACCGGTTTCAGGGTATGTCACCCTTCTTCAGCCAGGCAAGCTTGAATCCAGTGGCACCGTGAGCAAGGGACCCAGGTCTGGGCATACCCATGGAGTGAATGTATGATATTGTTCTGCATTCTGTCCATCAATTGTTCTTTTTGCAATTGTCACCCCGAGTGGGACGGGTTTGCCCAGACGTGGGTCCCGTGCTCTCCATGCCACTGGAGTCAAGCTATCCTGGCTGATGAGGGCTGAAAGCCCGAAACCGGTCCTAGGATGCTTGTTTCCAGTCCAGGGAGGACCTGGCCTGGCAGTTTGGGCTGGGCTGTTCCCATTGGGCGCAGGGTCAAGACTGATTTGCATATGGCTGGGTCCAAACTGGAATGGCATGGTGAGCAAAAAAACGATGGATTTAGGCCCAGATCTTTGTACTGGGGTGAATGTATGACATTGTTCTGCATTCTGTCCATCAATTGTTGTTTTTGCACTTTTCTGATAGTAGCAAAAGATATAGATTAGAGTGCCCACAATCTGAAAGTTCATAAATAAAGGTTATTATTAACTTGACCTCATGTATCCAACATACAATGGTTTCCCATTGTCGCAATCGTTCTCCATTTCCGGTTGCTTAGTGAGTTAATGTACTAGTCGGGGTAGTTTTAATGTTTCTTTTGGAGATTTATTATCAAAATCTGCATAAGGATCACCAATCTCAGAGAAGGGACAGATGAATTTCTTTTTGTATATCTAGATTGTGGCACACTGCAATTCCTGCACTGTTTTTTTTTTTTAGATTGAGATCGTGGCTACTATCCTGTCGTAAAATAAACATACATGCCACCACTTGTCCTCAGAAACGGAGTATAAACAAGGCCCATTGGAAATGAATCTGTATGTAAACATTATAAATTCACAACAAAAATACATACACAGGACAAGGCATATTTTCTTGTCAAAATCACAATAAAGAGAAATATACTGTTGGTTTGATACATACTATTTTCCCCCAAAAAATATCACAGAACGTATACTAAGCATACTACAGTTTATATTTGATGCATTATTGTACTGCAAACAACTAATCTTTCACCTTTTAAAAGGATCGACCCAGTAATAACTACGACCACTCAACAAATGCACCATCACATGATTCAGAAATAATACACTGGTTGCCTTTGTGAATTTGGGTACACTCTTCTAAGATCAGAAGACTGGACATTTTTCCTTCGATTCTTCCTTGATTCGTTTTCTGAATCATTACTTGGACTGACACAGTAACAACCTTTTCGACCATGTTTTTAGGAAGTATAGTTTGGAGTTTAAAAAAGAGCCACTGTGCACAATTTCTTATCGAGTCTTTTTTTTTTCCACCCACCCACACAACTACACACACACTCCATGAAGAAGCGCTTTCAGTACACAAAAGGCAGACCTACTGGCTTTACCAAAATTCGTAACATTGCATCTTTCAGAGATTAGGAGGAGGGGACTTTTGCAGTGCACACAAGTCACCTACAAAAAAGAAAATTAAACGGGCCATCCAGTGAAAGATGTCCCAATACATCTCCAAACCCCAGCTGACATCATCAAACGAAGGAACATTCTAGAATGCTTATTGCTGGTGATTGCCACAAATACCGGAAAGAATGAAAATAGCAGTTTTTTTTCTCTACACTGGATGGCAACTTTAAGCAAAGTTTGTGCAACGTCTGCGTTCTAAGAACCACACAGCCCTCGATTACGAGTGACCAAGAGGGAAGTGCTATTTATTGCATTCGTCAAAACCAAAATCACAGACCTCGGATTTTAACTCGTGTGATAAACCGAATCTACTACAAGTTTAGCCCTCAAAAACTGCACCACTTGTGATTGCCACCCCTGAAAAAATAGGTGATGGCATAGGGATTGTTAATTAAGGAGAGGCTCACAATCGAGACCACAGATGTGAGCTTATTGGCGTTCCCAGGGGAGTACTGGAGAGGTGGTTTGATAACTGCAACACAAACAAGGTGAAACCCAGGGCACAAGTCCTAAAAAAAGAAGTGGGGGGACTCTCCAAGTTAGGTGGTGCCACAGGAAGTGACATCACGGCAGGAAGTGACATCACAGCAGGAAGTGACATCACAACAGGAAGTGACATCACAACAGGGAGTGACATCACAACAGGAAGTGACATCACATGTGCAGCAGATCTATCATTTGCATATATTGCAAGATTTAACTATTGAAGCTGCTCAAGCCGAAAATGTTTTCCTACGTGTAGATGCCACGGACAAGCAAGGCAGGTCAGGCAGCAGGCGAGGCCAGGAAGGGAAGACTCGAGCGGAAGGCAGGTCAGGCAGCAGGCAAGGCCAGGAAGGGAGGGCGAGACACGTCAATATCCTGATCCGGTCACTTCCAAAAAGGAAAGGAGCCAGAGCAGACAAGCCCGAAAAATAAAGGGCATGGAGCACGAGGGCAGGACTGCCGAGTTGCAGACACACCCATCCAGTGACGTCTGCTATGACCACTGATTGGTCGCAGATCACAGCGTCTACTGGTAGGTACCCTGGCAAGGTTACGAGGTGATGGGGACAGGTTCACAGACCAAAGCAAGAGCTACGATAGGTAGCGCTCAAAATAGGCGGGCAAGGCAACTTACGAAAGTAGGTGCAGGGGCGTGGTGACCGGCAGTCCGAGAAATTTCCGGATTCAGCCGCAATCACCCAGAAATGCGTGGTTGGTGCGCGCTCTTAGTTATCACGCTTTTGATGAGCAGGGTGGACGGCGTTTTTGATGAGTAGAGTGGACGGCGTCCACCCTGTAAAATAAGTGGGGGGACGCCGTCCACCCGCGTGGTACGGGACTCGTGCCCTGTTTAAGAGCCACATACTACAGCTCCCATCAGCAGGCCTACCATTCTAGTACTGAGACTCGCACACAGCTCAACCAATGCCACCAGTCTTAATTGTATTGTTCCATTTCTAATCCCCACAAAATGTACAGTGCGCACCATGCCAACGCACACCGGTTCTGATTGGTAGTACTCACATACTGGCCACGTACTGAGACACAGTGCGGCCAGTGTACCTCCTTCCCGGCTAATGGCGCCTGACATTAGTCCAGTGCTGGGACAGAACCCCACTTGTGTGTCTTAATTCTGGTATACGGCACCCCTTCATGTACTCGAACCTAGGCCCACATGGACCCCTACAGTCTCGAGACCTGTCTTCATAGGACTTGTCTGATCACATTGACCTGCAAAAGGTGTCTAAAATTAAGACCCTTCACTGTCTGCCATTTACAACTCCATGCCAGGCATGAGGTGCACCAGGGGGAAGACCCTGCTGTGAGAATGTATCGGCGAGGCATCCCACATGCAGTAACGAGGGCGAAGGGGAGTGGACAGGGAAGGTTGGCCTTGATGGGTCTAGGTAGGTGAAGGTCTTTCTTCTGTGATGAGTAGGGGCAGCTATCCACCCAGACACACCCTGCAGGAGAACTGGACATGGATGTTACAAAAAAATCATATCTGCAGACCTGACCTTTTACTGAGTTTAATAATACACGCACTAAACACGAAAAGCAGTTAAACCATATATATTGCAGATTAGATTCTGAATGAGCGCCATTTTACTCCCTACATTCGGTACTTTGGAGTAAAATCCTATTTTGACGAGTGAAGAGGTAACTTTAATTTCCTGTGGCAATCTCTTAAGGCGGGTGAAGATGTCATTTTAAAGTCGGTAATTTAATTGTAGTCCGTGATTTCTTCGTAGTTTAACATTTCAAACAAGCACACAGCGTTTTACCGCTTAAGGTCTTTTGAAGTTAGACAGGGCGCCAGGTGTACAAAAAGCCAGGGTCTCTAGTACTGCAGCGTGAGTTAGTGCGTGAGCTGCAGGCAGGCGCTGAACGCCCATTGGACTCAAAGGGCTTCATCCCCCCCCCACCCCGTCGTGTGAGGCAGCCCGGGCTGAGACAGCTTCCCGGGCGCACACACACAGCCGCACCCGAGTACTTCACAGGTCTTTAAAAGACCATTTGCTTGCTAATGAGGCTTTGCTGTTTTTCACCCCTTCTTCGAGCCCCTGCAGCTCCACTCTGCCTATCGCTTGAAGAATCAGCCCCCCCGAAAATTTTTCTTAGCCCCCCCCCCCAGCTTGGAAACAAAGCTGCCACTGAGTTGTGCCGCCTGCAGCTCATTCGCTCACGTGGATTAATTCAGTAAAATGATGCATTTGGCCTAGTCCGTGCCTGGCGCACCTTCACGAGAGAGTGCCTCACACATGCCAGTGTGCCATATTACAAGCACTCTGCTGTCCCCAGTAGAAGTGCGAACTGGTGCCCGCACTAGAGAGAGTGTAGCATTAAAAGGCAGGACGGTGGGTTGAAACCGCCAGCCTGGCTTTCAGTTATGAAGGCAGAGCGATATGACGGGCAAATGCTGCGCATAACTGCGGGGGTGGGGACGCACAGAGTGTGAATCACCCCGTGTTACACACAGGGCATGAAGCACGAGTGCGGGACTGCCGAGTTGCAGACACACCCATCCAGTGACGTCTGCTATGACCACTGATTGGTTGGTGCGCACTCTTAGTTATCACGCTTTTGCTGAGTAGGGTGGGCGGCGTTTTTGCTGAGTAGGGTGGACGGCGTTTTTGATGAGTAGGGTGGACGGCGTCCACCCTGTAAAATAAGTGGGGGGACGCCGTCCACCCGCATGGTACCCCGACTCGTGCCCTGGTGAAACCCTCCAAATTTCCCACACAGAGGGGCGGCTCCTCCATGTGGGCGGAGGGGCGTCGCCCCACTGCTTTCTCGCAGTGCGAGAAGCAGAAACATAAAATGGTATTATGAATACCATTTTATGTTTCTGCTTCTCGCACTGTGAGAAAGTAGAAGGGTTTCTTGGGGGCGGGCGGGTGGGCGGTCCTGCTCCAGGCAGGGGAGCAGTGGCTTGCCCACTGTTGTTGGCACTGACTGTTTGGTCGGTCCCAGGGCCGACCAAACCAATCATAGGCACTCTCCCGTTTTCTCCATGTAGGCTGCATGCAGCCTGCATGGAGAAAACGGCCTCCCAATAGACGCCCGTGCGGTCGGCATCCCAGCAAATCACAACGCTGATTGGCTTAGGGGAGGAGAGGGAGGCTGCCTGCTTCCTGTGAGGAGCAGAGAGAGGAGACATGACGCGGGACTGGAGGTAAGTTATATATATATTTTTTTATTTAAACCCCCCCCCCCCCCGCGCAACCCCAGCGAGTCATGCCGGCCGCGACTGCCCACACATGCTCCTGGACTTACATCTGAATGATCCAGGAGTAAGGCGTGCGTCAGTGAAGCAAGTGCAAATCGCTGGAATAGATGAATGCACATCACAGTTCTAGAGTTTTACATCTGGATGGCCAATAGTGAAATTGCTTTTTACACAAAAGGGGTGTGCGGTATCTTCAATTTAACACAAATTGCACACCCCATATTGTTTTTAATTACACAGACAGACTGACAGAAACGTCCTGATAGTAAGATATTAGGAGGGTTCTTTTTTATTATAGCTATAGGCAACTGGAAAACTCCGTTATAATCTCATGTACCTTTTAACAAATGATTTACAACATAAAACATTGAGATATCCATTTAAAAATATCGTTTTCGCCACAGTCGTTGCATCACTGTCCACCTCCCAGTGCTGCAATGTGTGAATAATACATGTAAAACTTTATTTCCCCCGGAGGGAGAGATGGAACCGGAGTGGAAAGTAATTGCCCATTAAAGCAATACAGCGAAGGCGTCTATGTCTTTACAGCGCCTCTGAGATTCGAGGCCGCCCCTGCTGTCTGCACAAGGCGCACACTACATCTCATTTACAACTTCAAAGAGAATCCAAAGAGATGTTATTAGGCACGAAGACTACCCGCTGAGAGCCATATTAAGACATCTTTCACCAGTGGTGGATAAAATGTTTATTTTCTATAAAATAAGAACATAAAATTCAACTACTGCAAATTTCAACCATCGGCACATTACTGTACAAAAGTACACTCTTTCTACATTCACCTAGGTAATTTTAAATCCCAGTATTTTTAAAATATTTTTATCCTACGCCAGTGTGAAAGTGCAGTATTGTTTCTTAGGAAACTCTGAGGCTGAGTGTACCTGTGGCTCTGCCAACGCATGTGTCTGCCCTTTCTCAATTGCAGTGTCCGTGAAGCACAATTCAACATTTTCTGGAAAAGAACGCTCTCTCTTCTACTCTACTGTACTTACGGCCTGCCATTACAGGCTGCGGGTCCTGATGACCATGTCACATACACACAATTTGTCTTTGGTGATTGGGTACTGGGACTAACAGCTGGGCAAACCCCTAGCTTGACACCATAGATTCGGTCTGGAATCCTCCTTGAGGCGCCCCTTGCCTAGTTCTCCTGGTTTCAGAGGGTGTTGCTCCTTAAAACAATATTTAACCCTGGCATCAGTACTTGTAATCCTAGTACCATAACTTGACACAGCTGGTACGACTGATGTCAGGCAGCACAACACGCCAAACAAGTGCCATGGAGTCATCAACTTACCTAAGGGAAGGGAAGTTTGTGTCTATAGTATGGTTGGATCGGGGATGCCAGTCTCTTGAGTAGGCCCACCTCTACTGGCTGGTAGAAGGGGAGCCACGCTTGTAATGTTCCCCATCGGACAGATTAGTATGGGTAAGGGAATGCTATTTTTTAGACAAAGAGAGAGAGACAGCAATATATTGTGTGGCACAGATCCACTGGAGCAAAGATGATTGCAGGGGGCATCACAGGATTGCCTCGTAGCAAAATCTGAAAACGTAAAGAACGTTAACTCAGGATCAAACATGAGAGTGTTAAATCAGTCAAACATTCAAAAACCCTATAGCTTGTGTAAGGCTGGTTTGCGAGACACTGCTCGCTGGATGGAGTGGAGACTCAGGTCTAGAATCTCTTTAAGTGGTAGATGGAATTTCATCAGATGTGTGGCCACTGGTGTTGGAGCTGTTGGTTCCATTCTACGATTCACTAGGGGTGCTCAGTAAAGTATCAATCATTGACGGGGTTCCTCAAAGCTTTCTGTACCACAAGACATTGCGAGAGATCACGGTATCTCCAATCCAATTCCACAGAACCATAATTTCTAGTGCATTATAATTTTGGCTTTCACCATCCCCTGACATCCAGAACTAGAACGTCAGGAACTAGAGACTTTGGCAATGACTAATCACCGCACCCGCAGAAGTAGGCCATTGTCCGCAAGGGACAATTAGTCTCACACCTGGTGAACAGTTCGCAGCCAAGTTTGATCACATACCTTGTATAGGATGGTGGCCATAAGTGACATTCATCCACTAGAGACATATTGTCTGTCTGACTAGTCCTAAACATTCAGGGCCCAATTCAAGAAGGAACTCACGTGTAGTAAAGTTACAAGTGCGGAGCCTCTTCAGTCCTGGCGCAGTCTCTGCACTCGTGGTGGAGTCTCCACATTCGGGGCGGAATCTCCGCCCTGAGAACTGCTTGGGTGTAAGCAGGCCCACCTCACTGCCAAATTGTTGTACTGCCTATGCAAGTGGTGTCGTCCCGAACATAGAGGCGCACATACAGGTTGGTGGTTGCACGTGTCGCATGGAAAGAACTTCGCGTCAAAGACCCCAACTTTATTTATACCCTCCGCTAAGCCACCACTGGGCAAGACCACTGCGAAGGAGCATGCAGGGACCACCAGCATCAGTAAATCAGTTGGTCTGTGTACACAACAGGAGACCCTCCCGGATTAAAATTATTCATATTCTGCTAAAATAAAAAAAGCTTATTAAAAATATAATGCTAATGCCACAGAGAAAAATAGCTAAGTAGACACCAGTGCCACAGAATGTAAATTATTTTCAGTGCTCAGACAACCTACACTGAAGCCATCGCTCTAAGGAAGAAAAGGACTAACAAGTTCACAGCGAACAGAGCAATTCCCATAACACAGAAAACATGCAACAATTGGTCACTGAAGCATGCAGAAGGTCAAGAGAAGTCATGAAAATGCACACAATGTGTTGAGGGTGCAGACCACAAATAAGTTTCCTTATGTAAAGATAGAAGTGTGCATGGATAATGTGCAAGTATAAAAGGAAATATTTTCAAATGGTACTACTATACCTCTAATAAAATATTGGATTACCTTAAAGATGATGTGAACACCAAATGAACCATAAGGTTTGAAGAGTTACATAAAAAAAAATCTACCATGAAGACTGTAATTGTATTTATATAGCGCTTATCACCCCTGTCGAGGCATTGAAGCACTTTACGGTGAGTAGCACGCTACTTCGGAACCCAAAATGGATTCGCGGTGGATTAGAATATAGAAATATAAATTATTAATTCGAGCGATGGACATGTAAGTCTGTTAGTTGGATTTAATAGGATAAAGAAGGGATAGAGGAGGGAAGAGTCTAGAAAGTGTTATTTGGGAGATCATAGTAGCGGTATGAGGTTTGGGATGATTCAAAGGAGGGATAAATGAGGGAAGAGTCTCAAAAAGGGTTATTAGGGAACTACTAGTAGTAAAATAAATGAGGTTTGGGATTAGTCAAAGGAGGTATAGAGGAGGGAAAAGTCTAGAAAGTGTTAATTTGGGAGATCATAGTACTAAAAAGAGGTTTGGGGTGAGTCAAAGAAGGGATAGAGGAGGGAAGAGTCTATAAAGGTTTACTAGGAAGATCGTATTTGTACAATGATGTTGGGGATGAATCAAAGTGGAGGTAGAGGATATATGGAGAGAGGTATAGGATGAGATATAGAGTAGTGCATTGGAGAGAGTTGAAGGCCATTTTTATTTCTACAGTAGGGGTAAAGTAATAAATCTAGAGATACATAACTACACAGAAAAGCATACACATATATGGAAAATAATAAAGAGATATAAAGTTGTATGATATAAAGTCGTATTTGCATGAATGGATAAATAGTTAAAAACCTGGACTTTCAAGTGTTGCTGTACATAAAGTTACTTTATTTGTGTATTTGTATTAAATTGTTTGGGGGACATTTTATGCATTTTTTGTTTATTTATTTATTTAGATTTATTTATTTTCATTTTATATTTTTCTCAATATTTCAATAGTGAAGCACTTACAGATACAATTGTTATGATTATATGTACTAATTGTGATAGATAAACTAAAATAAAACAGAGACCCATAAGCATCTAATCAAATAATTTCTATAACTTATCACACATTGGGATAGATAAAATAAATAAAGCAGAAACCCATAAACATATAATCAAATAACTTAAATGTAAACTAGGCAGTGACCTATATACATGTTGAGCATAAATAATGTTTATATATATATATATATATATATATATATATATATATATATATATATATATA
Source organism: Calotriton arnoldi (assembly GCA_963921515.1). Classification (NCBI taxonomy): domain Eukaryota; kingdom Metazoa; phylum Chordata; class Amphibia; order Caudata; family Salamandridae; genus Calotriton; species Calotriton arnoldi. The sequence goes on from CAWUFW010014268.1 coordinate 278,222, forward strand.
TATATATATTCCTTCACTTACTCCACACAAATGCCCTTCGCTCTTGACACATAATTTCCAGGGCGAAATGAAGCACGGCACTACCAGGAACTGGCTTCCGAAGGGCTTTATTAATTTTCGTTGTTTCCGGAGGCCCCTTGCATTAGAAGCCTCTCAAAGCAAAGTGCAGGAGGTGCATACAAAAACAGAAATGACCTACGCGTTTCGGCTTGCGCCTTCTACTGGGTCAACATGTGCAGAACAAAATGTGCTATTTAAAGGGGAAGCATGGCTCATTTCCCCCACCACCAATTAAAAACAAGGTCAGTTTCTTAAAGGGGACCTATACATGCATTGTGTTCAATTACATTGTGACATTTAAACGAAAATTCTTTTTCCATCTCTATTTTCATTTTTTCAATCTGCATTACTCTTTTCATAATATCCACTTGTGAAGTACAAATATCAACTCATTACATTTATACTAGGTGGATTGCATGGCAAAGCAAAAGTTGTCGCATTCTTATTCCAAAATTTAAATAGATAATTTGCCAAGTTCAACTCTTTGTTATTATCCCAACTAATTCACAAATAGACGGCCCTGGAGTCATAATCTGACATTCAGTCATTACTGTATGATGAATCCTCCCAAGCCTCTTGGTCCCATATGGCCAATTCTTTGGTCATATCTACTCGTCTATTTCTGATACAATTATTCATCTTATATCCCTTCAGGAACAGACAATTAAAGTGACTCATGCTTCTAAAAAAATGCATTGTGTTGTTTCTCCAACATGTATGTACAAAGTCCGGAGATAAATATGTGCAAAATAGCAGAAAGAACCTCAAAGTGCATATACATATTAAAGTGCAAAAGTGCGGCTACCATTTGTTCTAGAAGATGGGAAATGGGTGCATAAGGACGAAATTGCTGGATATAGAAGAGAATGATGTTAGTTATCCTGACCAACTATCACTAATCCCCTCCCAGTTACTCTCCAGCTTATACTGAAGTGCTATACATTTGTTCCTATGTATTACGCACTCCATAATAAAGTGCCAGGTGCCTGTATGTTAAAAACCATATTATATATCATGGTCTAAAACCAGCCACCTCCCTTAATCCCCAAAAGATGGCCAAATTGCTTCCCAATTAGATGAATGCTGTCCTGTTTAATGTTAACGTAAATTCCTAATCTATATGGAAAGCAATCCTTCATAATCTAAGATTACTACCGATAGAAATTCATCTATTCATGGCTACCCCGCATCAATATTTCTGTTAAAAAGCCCACATAAATAATCAGTTTGTTTACCACGATTCTAAAAATGGCCAATGCAAAAATTACACATGATCACAATAATTAAAAGTCTTAAACGGGATACATCAATGCAATTCATATGGATCAGACGGAGTTAATTAATCAACATCAGGCCCATTGTTTGTGATCCTATACCTATCACATGCCTGGCATAAAAATGCAAATACAATCAGGACATTCCATTAAGACGAGGAGAACCAGGAATGTTTTTACAGAAAGGTGTATAATTCCGCATCAGCATTTAGTCCCCATGGTATCTCTGTTCCTAAGTTGACAATCCATCTCGATTCTGCACGTCTCAATGTCAACTCTCTATCTCCCCCTCTGATATGAGATGTTATTTGTTCAATACCAGAGTATGAGAGTTTATTCTTGTTTAAAATTCCTTCATGTTCTCTCCAGATATGTTTGGCCATTGCATAAGTAAAGTCCTTATTTGATATGGCTCGCAAATGTTGGAGGATACGCAATTTTAATTTATTCACAGTACTGCCAATATATTTCTGGCCGCATATACACTCCAAAAGGTAGACCACATAAGTGGATTCACACGTGATCTTATCTTTAATAACTTTTTCAGGCCTTGAATTGTTGTAATTTCTGTCCTGTTGCGGCCATAATTGCAAGCTTTACATTTTGTGCATTTCACAAAGCCCTTCTGTGATATCCAAGTTGTTTTTTGCTGATATACAGTTTTACTTGAGAAGTAGCTTTGTGTCAAAAGGCCTCCCAATGAGGGTACTTTTCTGTAGGTGATATTTGCTTTTTCTTTGATGAAGGAATTTAACTCCTGATCTTTTTAAGCACACTCCAATGTTTGTTGATCACCTGCCTGATCCTCTGATTCGAGTTGTTAAAATCCGTGATGAATCTCACAGGTTCCTCATTTAATACAGATTCTGTTATGATGTTTTTCGGTAGTAGTAAATCCTCTCTTTTGGCATTGGATGCTCTTATTCGCGCATCCTCTAGGACCATCAAGGGATATCCCCTTCTCTGGAAACGATCAAACATTATAGAGACCTGTTTGTTGAACTCCACCTCCACCGAGCAGTTCCTGCGCACCCGTAGAAACTCTCCGTAGGGGATGCTCCATTTTAGGGCTTTTGGGTGTGCGCTGTTAGCTTGTAAAATGCTGTTACAAGATGTGGTCTTGCGGAAGAGGGTGGTGCATATTTTCTCATTTTCAATATAGACCCTGATGTCTAAGTAATCCACAGAGGTTCTGCTATATAGATAGGTGAATTGAAGGTTGAGGGAATTTGTATTCAAAGATGACAGAAAACATTTCAGCTCCTCTTCCTCCCCTTCCCAGATAAGAAACAAGTCATCTATATAACGGACCCATAGCACCACCCTCTCCAAGTCGACGTTGTTGTTCTCTGACCATAAGCACTCTGCCTCCCAAAAGCCCATGGTGAGATTGGCATATGTGGGCGCAAATGATGTCCCCATAGCAGTGCCTTGGTTCTGCCTGTAGAATTTTCCATCAAATACAAACACATTGTTGTTAAGGCAAAAGGACATCATTTCGAGGAGCATGTTAGTATGGCTCAATAAACTCAGAGATCTCGATCTTAAAAAATATTCACATGCCTTCAAACCATCTGTATGGATGATGGAGGTATATAATGAGACCACATCAATTGTGGCCATGATGTAGTTAGGTTTCCAGTGTATGTTGTTGATTCTATTAAGGAAATCCATTGAGTCCCGTAAATATGATGGAAGATCAGCAACGTAGGGGAAGAGGAAAATATCAATGAACCTGGAGGTGTTTTCCAGCAAAGAACCACAAGAACTAACAATTGGCCGCCCAGGAGGATTTTCTAGACTCTTGTGTACTTTAGGCAGTACATACAGTGTCGGCAAGATGGGGTAATCTGTCTTCAAGTAACGCAATTCGTTGTCATCAATAACGCCTATTTCCTGCCATTGTTTCAATTTTTCGTGGAAGATTGATTTCATGTCGTTGGTGGGGTTAGATTTCAGTTTTTCGTACTTGGTGGCATCCCCCAATTGTCTTCTGACCTCTTGAAGATATTTACTCCGGTCCATCACAACGACATTCCCACCCTTGTCGGATTGTTTGATGATTATGTTCACATCTTTCCGCAGGTCTGATAATGCCCACCAGTCATCCCTTGACATGTTGGTATTTATTGGGTTACTGTGTTCTGATGTTTTAACATAGATGTCCCTCAGGTCTTCTGCCACTAATTCCTGAAAGACATCCACCCTGTTTCCTGGTGGTAACTGCGGGCAAAATTTGGATCTTCCTTTACAACCACTCCTGGCGGTCAAGTTAGTCTCAATACCTACAACGGCACATACGTTCATTGCTGTTGCCAAGTCTGGCTGGGATTCTTGTTGTAATTCCTCATTCGACAGGCTCTGCATAATTCTCAAGGACTCAATATCTTCACTCGTCAGATTCGTGAGTGATGTTTCTGATCTTACGATACGTGTGGGTATATTTGCAAAGTATTTTTTCAATTTAAATTTTCTACAAAATTTATATAGATCCACACGAGTAGAAGCCAAGTCCATGCCAGAGTTGGGGCAAAATGTCAAGCCTTTTTTCAGCAAGTTCATGTGTTTGACGTTAAGATTTTTACTAGAAAGATTAATCACCAAATTGTCCTCCATCGTAGGTTCTTTGTTTATTATTTCCCTTTCTTTTCCTTTCCTCTTCCCCTGCCTCCTCCTGCTGCGCCTTGTTCTTTTCGTTCTCCCAGTTCCGGTGGTGATGGAGGTGGGGCTCCTCTTCCCTTTCCCCTTGTCGTCATGCGTACCAATCGCATCTCCCCGGAAAAATCCATCCTTGGCCTTGTCAACGTCGCTCCTTCGTCCCCCGAACTTGCTTCAGAGCTTTCCACGCTGGACATACTTGTTTGATCCTGTCTCTGAATTTGTTCCATAGTTTGTTTTTTGTAATTGATGTCATACCGACGTGCAAATGTATAGACTCTGCCAGAGGCATAGTCAATCCTATCTCTGTTGAATTTCTTTACTTTTTTCAGTTGGATTTCATTTTCATGTTTTTCAAGTCTTTTTTCCAGTTCATCCAAAGACTTTTTCCTTCTGGTGTTTCCCAAAATTTCTCAAGTAATTTCTCCAACATGGCAATTTTCTCCATGGCCTCTTTGAGTCGCCTTTCCGCATGTATTATCAGGGTCTCTAGTAGTTTCATGGAGCAATCTGTGGTGTCATTCTGCCATTTAAGTAGAAGATCAGAGTCGAGGTCACTGAGGGTGGGTAGCACAAAGATTCTTAGTCCTCTCGGAATGCGCTTACAATCAATATATTTTTTGAGGGTTACGCTTTCCCACCATTTGTTCACCTCCATTACTCTTGCTTGTTCTAATTCTTTCATTTGCAGTCGTGGTGTGCTTAGTGTGCTTGGTGTTTGACTAAGTCTTAGTCCTTCAACAAGATCCCCACTCTCATTGAACAGATCTTTTAGCGCAGATTCTCGTTTACTCCATCTGTCTGCCATATTGAGAGAACTAATTCCGTGTATTTATAGTTCGTTTCTCCAGATTATGCGTTATACACAAGCAGATATCGTATTGCTTTAATTGTGAAAAATTGGAAAAAGAGGATTCCTTATGAAATACGAACACTTCCTTAAGTTTTAAAGCCAATGTCTCTCCCAAACTGACCTCGCCTATCGAAGTATGCACCCCTCGATAAAAAATATATTTTTTTCAAAAAAGTCCTTCATGAAGTATCAGCCCCTGTGTGACACATACAAAGTCTCCTTTCAGCTTCGTGCCGTTTGCTGTGTCAACCGGAATACAAACCCCGGGCCTCGGGTTAACCAATGGATACAATGTTGCAAGATCAGCGGGGAGTGAGATCAGCGGTTGCAAGCGTTCAGAGCCGGGCGTCCACAAAAGCTGAAACAGCCTCCGCAGACGTAACAGCAAACTCCGCTCCCAAGGCCCCCACCTCACCTTCACGATCAATTGTGGTGCGAGTTTCCTTTTGTGACTCTGCCATCCATCGAGGCTTCAGGGTTGGAGCGCGCTCCGTTTCTCGCTTACACGCCACTGTCTAACGGTCACTTCGGAGCTGCTTCACTTCCGGGTGCTCGTTGCTCGTAGACCGATTCTACGTTACAGATTCCTTCACTTACTCCACACAAATGCCCTTCGCTCTTGACACATAATTTCCAGGGCAAAATGAAGCATGGCACTACCAGGAACTGGCTTCCGAAGGGCTTTATTAATTTTCGTTGTTTCCGGAGGCCCCTTGCATTAGAAGCCTCTCAAAGCAAAGTGCAGGAGGTGCATACAAAAACAGAAATGACCTACGCGTTTCGGCTTGCGCCTTCTACTGGGTCAACATGTGCAGAGCAAAATGTGCTATTTAAAGGGGAAGCATGGCTCATTTCCCCCACCACCAATTAAAAACAAGGTCAGTTTCTTAAAGGGGACATATACATGCATTGTGTTCAATTACATTGTGACATTTAAACGAAAATTCTTTTTCCATCTCTATTTTCATTTTTTCAATCTGCATATCTCTTGTTGTGAGTTGCACATTCAATTAGGTCAGGCGGAAGTGTAAAGAGGCCGAAATGTGCCTCATAAGTCTGTTATTCTTAAAGCGAGTACGCTATTAACGTGATCCAAGCATTCCCGGGAACGCGGTTCCGAACGCATTCCCGGGAATGCTTGGATCACATTAATAGCGTACTCGCTTTAAGAATTCCGGCCTCTTTACACTTCCGCCTGACCTAATTGAATCTGCAACTCACAACAGCTCGCATCATATCAGCTGAGGCCTGCTATGTATTAAGAATCACGAAGTCTTTTATCGGAAGATTTACTTGGGTTTTCCTATGACCAGCCGGGTTGGAATTATCACCGGCTTATAGGTCTGATTTATTGTTTTCTCGACAGCCCTGAAGAAGTCTAGGGTTACTACCCTAAAGACGAAACACGTGTTGGCTGGACCCTGTGTTTTTCTCATTGAATTAAAAAAAGGAGAACATCTTACAAAACTTCACTTACTTTCATTTATCATCTGTATACAATTGAACTTTTATAAAATAGTATAGCGTGTGCATAGGAATTGCTTTCACTTGTTAAGGACCTCGGTCCATTTCTAGAGGGTTTTAGGGGTTTGTCCCTCACCTTTTGCACCGCAAAGATTCTGAACCATTTACTGAACGACACTTGGCGTGCGCCATTGAACTTCCTGTGTTTATTAAACTCCCAAGTTTGCTGTAGCCACAAGATCACCTTGGAATCAACCAATCCTGTGTTGAGGTCAAAGTGAGTGTAGATCTCCTGAGATAGGTGGACAGTACACTGTGCGTCTACCAGTCACCAAGCATTGAGACGCCGTAGAGGCCTGCTGCCTCCTGCGCACTGGCCGTATTGAAGCTCAACCAGAGCATTGTCGGAGATGTCCAGAGGTAGAATATGCTTACCTCCCACGTTTGGAATCTCTGTGGCTGGAAGAAACAAATGATCAAACCTGGACAGACTACTGTGGGCTGTGGAGAGGTATGTTCAGTAGTTCCTGGGTGCAACGCCCTCCATGTGTCAGAGGCTTAGGGAAGCAGCCCATTCCGCCAGCAGTGAGGAAGATTGCGAGTGTGTTGCCCTTGCCCTGTTGTGTCTAGGTTGGGGTCCATTATGGCATTTGAATCAGCACAGACAATGGTAGGACCTTGTGGAAGTTTAAGGATGATGTCCCAAATGTGTCTCAGGGACGTCCAAACTCAATGTGGTAGAATGTACACTCTAAGGAAGTTGTAGTGATTACCCTCAAAGAGATAGTCTGATGCTGAATGCATGACAGAGAAGGGGAAGGTTTTGTGGAGGAGCATAGCGACACCCTGGGAGCACTTAGTGTGTCTTGCATGGGAAACACTGTCATACCCAAACCAGGCAAGAACCGGACAGCCCTTCGAGGAGGTGTGTCCTTGATGAAACAGCACAGTGGGGGAGTGGCGCTTAGCAAAGCAAAGCACCACACATCATTTAATGCAGTCATTTAGACTGTTGAAGTTCTAAATCATAATGTTAAACAATGCATTCGTTCCATGGTGGCCAGAGGGTGTCAGCAATGAAAAGGATGTCTGGCAGAGTTTGTTCTTCGGTTACCAGTCGAGGGATACAGTGGATACAGTGGATGTGTGTACTGTGTGGGTGAAAGCAACAGGGAAAAGGCAGTAAAACAAAACTGTGCAATCAAACTTTCAACAAACCCCCAACAACCACCCACCCTACACTTCAACCCCAGAAGAAAGTGTTGGCCAAACTCTCTCTAAGAACCAAACAACAAGGGGCATGGAGAGGCTGCTTTCCCCAACACACATCATATAAGAATAAAGGATACAATGCTGCTGGCCAAGCATACATAAATCCAATGGCGGAAGTGGAATGAATGTTCTAATAGTTACTGTACTGATTTGATTCACTGAGGCGGGGGTCCTGTCACGAATGTCTCAGCTTGGGTCCGGGACCTGGACGCCATTGGGCCAGAGCCCAGCGGGGGCAGGGTGGACCTCAGAGGCGAAAGGCCCCCTGGCCTATGCCAGTGCGTTGATCACTCTCCCCAATGGATGAACGTGACCCACACGCGACGGTCCCTCGTTATCGCCTCGAGCACCGCCGTTCTCACCCTCCACCGAGGGCTGCATTAGTACCTGGCCTGCTTGAGTGCGGAGCATAAAACCTGTGGAAGGTGGGGTGGTGCATGACACCTGAGTTCTTTCCACTCTGCAGCCCAGTCCCATGCCGCTTATAGAGAGTTAAAGAATAATGAGCAGGATTTGTAAAGGACCTTTAGCTTGGCAGGCAACATAAGCATGTATGACAGGTTCAATGCCAAAAGCTTTTGCTTAACTGGGTCAAAAGCCTTTCGTTGCCTCTGGACCAGGCAAGTGTAGTCTGGAAAGATGAGGATACGGGTAGCTTGAAATGGTAAGGGCCCAATCAATCTCACTCCTCTAAGAAAAGCGTCTCTGTCTTTGTAGTTAAGGATTTTGGCCATGAAAGGCCTGGGGGGAGACCCAGGCAGATGCCACTGCACCAGAGATCTGTGGGCAGTTCCAGCACAAAACAGGTGGACGAACGGTCAGACAGGAGCCCAGATTTCATCCAATCTTCTAGAAATGTTTCGGATAGCAACCCTTCCACTTCCTGCAGAAAGACAATGAAAAGAAGATTGTTTCTGAGAGCACGATTTTCTGCGTTCTTGGCAGATGTAGACAGGTGGTGGATGGTGGAATGGAGCTCCTGAACAGTGTCCTCGAGCTCCGAGATATGACTCTCAGCATCAGAAACTCTGTCTACAACATTGCGCAAGTCCTGACGTAAGAGCGAAATCCACCCCCACCTCACCGACCTTGATCTCAAGGGCTGCTCAAGAGGTTTATATAGTTTGTAGGAAAGATTCCGTGCTGGTCGCGAACAAGTGCGCAAGGCCGACGGGGGATCAGTGGCAGGCTTAGAAGGGGAAACAGCCTTTACAATGGAAGCGTTACAACGCATGCCATTACAACGCATGTCGTTACAACGTGAAAGGCTTGTTGCAGGGGGTAGAAGGAGTTGGAGTTAACTCCAACACCTTCCCTACTGTTGCACACACTGGAGTTGGAATAGTAAATTATACTATTCCAACTTCCAGCGCACCCCTGACAGCAAGTTGGGGTAAAGGTATGCGTTGTAACGGCATGCGTTGTAATGGCATGTTTTGTAACATCATATAACCGCTTAGAAGCGTCCGCTGAAGATGTGATGTATCTGTCCATTTTCATTTGTGCCTGAGAAAAGGACGGACGACCCTTGTTCATGGCGAGGTCTCAGGTAATGACCTAGGGCCCCCAAGTCATGGCTGGGATGCAGAAAAGGGGGGTGGTATTCGGCCTTTTGCACCACAGGTCTGCATTGGCAGCACCAGCATCAGATCAGCTCTGAGAAGGAGTACCACTGAGTCACTCAGGAGCCCGGACAAGTTCCAGCAGGCAATGGAGCAGACTTTTACTGTGTACAGGCCCAGATGGAGTTCATAGAAAGTCAGGGCTCCTCTGTATCCACCACACCAGGAGGTGCCCCAATGATACGTTCCCCAGTGGGCCCTGGCCAACTCCCACTCAGGCACAGTATTCCAGGCAGAACCCCCCACTCTGCAGAAGATCCCGCTGCACAGATGGCCCAGCAGGCCCAGGAAAATGTTCTCATGTTTAGCAGAGAGGAGCGGGGGAGGAAGAACAAGAAGGGGGCAATAAAGGTACCACCACTTCAGTCCAGCAAAAGCGGCCGGCAAGTGCGTCCCCTCCCGGCCTATAGGAACAGCAGACGCGGGCCGCCATTACCCCAGTGATACCTGTGATACTGCTGTCGGACTGCCGAGCCCCAGAGTGCTGGGGAGGCCCGCGACAATGATTGGCACTGGGAGTACAGGGGACAGCTCGGAGGGCACCACAGGCCTCACCTGGTCCAATCCAGTAGTGGCTGGCAAGTATCGTTTTTAGGCACAGAAGACCTCGGGTCAACCAGCATGGGTCTCAGCCACCAACTTTGTTCCTGCAGCCAAGCTTGCAGGTCTTGAAATTTGGGGAAATCCTGCGACGAAAGTCAGGCGCAGCCCTGATGAGTCTGTGGGCAACACTGGGCCCAAGTCAAAAGGCCAGTGGGAGGATGGGCGCTGATGAGGGGGTCTGGCTTGGGTGGTTGTCAGAGAGCATCTGCCTACTTAGGAGGTCAGACCATGTCCACAAAGTACACTTCTAAAGTTACTACAGCCCAAAAGGACACAAAACAATATTAATTTTACCTTAGCCCAGCCTTGGAGTAAGTCTAGGACTACACATGGCTTTCCATGTGTGCAGCAACACACTCCTATATCAAATATTGAGGGCTGAGACTTAAAATCACACCCCATGGAAAAAAATAATAAAATTTTGAAAATAAAGACTTCAGGTTCTAACAAGTATGGAGAAGAGGTAAGACAAAGAGAGAAAAAAGTCTAAACTCAACTTCCACATAGCCTATTATCTTAGTAAGAGCAGGAACTCTGAAATACAAAACAACTGCCAGCCATACTATAGGTTATACAAGGCTTACAGAGGTCACTAAAGTCATGCCAACTTCATTTATTCATCTTTTCACGGAGGCTCATTATCTTTTGCCAATAGAGACCATCCCAAGACTCGGATTCCAGCAGCTTTTGCTTTATTCTCCAAAGTATCAACCTTTAGATTCTAGAAAGGCAATAGTTAGCACAGGGCAGTCCACAAACTGTTGGGCATCACAGGACCAGTCACTGCATTCTCGCAGTTGCTGGCACACCTATGTAAACTTGTGGTCAATGCTGACGATATCACGCTCCCTTTCAGTAATTCCATTTCTCATAGAGTCAAGAGCTACCTCCATAGAAGCCATTCTTGCCTCAAAGCGCATTGTAGATCGACCACTGCACATCTTGAAACCTTGTCATCATGAGGCCTTCTCCTTGGGACAGCAGGGACTCTACAACACCAATCACCTGCAATTCAGCCCACTATAGATCCCTCAACAAGGATGGTCTTGGGGCAAAAAAAAAAATATTTCCCCTTAGCACTCTTCATCCTATCTGTAGGAAGCATTATGGCAAGAAATCATTGGCGAACTACCACTACCACCCTGTATTCAATGTTGCCAACTATCACAAAGAAGGGGCATTTGGTCAAGATACATCTGGGACCTCCCAAGTGCTAATGCCCCTGACCCACCGTCAACCTATTCCTCTTATCACAGTCATCCACTTGTCGCTGGTTTTCATCCAGGGGGGGTCAAAGACAGCTCCCAAGGTTGCCACTCTCCCTCTGTCATCAACCGTGGGGTCCTGAGCCCAAGCTGCCATGTTTGTTGCCTCAGGAGACGCTATGCTCTTCATCAATGTACGGGCAACACAAGGCTAGACAGCGGGTTAGACGCCCCAGGGAGAGACAGCACCATACACAGGCCACTATCACTCACCGACTAGCCCTCACCTCACACTATGAGCCAGAATCTGACCCCAAGGATAGACAATGCACGGCCATCTTGGAGCTCAGCTAGCTCCAATATATTCCTCCTCTGGGTTATTAGTCCGCGTTTAGCACCTCCTATCAGCGAAGGTGGATGCTCTAATCTCTCTTTGAGGGATTCAGTTAAAACCAGCGGTGAGGTTGCAATCTCTCAATTGTGCTGAGTGCAGGTGAAAAGCACTATGAAATCAGATTCGAAGGAAGTCCACTGGTTTCGAGCAAGATAGTAATTACCATTCAATGAGTGTGCACTAACATAAGCAAAAACTGTTAGAGGCGGCAGTTATTTGAGCTCACAACGTCACTGGTTAGGCCTAAAAGATCGTAGGAAAGCGTCTGGCTCAAGTGATAATCTTCATGCAAATCTTCCCAAATTGGAGGTAATTTGGCTTGTGAAGTACCCAATTATAAAATGCCCTCTGCCAGGAGATATGACACCTTCATACATCGAAGATATTTATAGGAATTATGTTTATCGTTTACATACGATATTTCTGATTTAAAGTTGTGATGCTTTAAATAATGGTACCTATAATGAAATGTAAACAAATAAATACGAAAAATAAATAATATGCATACGAAACAGTATTAATTAAAATTTCATTTTGTGTTTTTCTTTAACAATTCAACAATATATTTGCGAGGAAAATCAAAAGGATAATAACTACACCCTTCCATGGTGTTATAACTTTTGCAATGTTCAAGGAGAGCACTCACTCTGCTTTACATAACTTTTCCCAAGCCTGGTGATATTTCACAGGATCTTCATTTTTTGTGGATTCTTCCAGCTCCACTGAGTCAATGTACTGCGGAAGTAAAATAGAAAAAGCAAATCATAAATCCAACACACATTTTTGTCTCAGGATTGCATACCATACACACACATGTGCTTGATCATAACATTTGTAGAGCACAAAGATAAATACAGGAAACACAGCTTAGCTACTGTACAGTGGCGGCTCACATAGGGCGTGCTGCGGGGTGGTGGGGAGGGGCAGGACGGGGGAGGGGCAGGGTGGGGGGGTAGTAAACTTGGACATACGACGGAACGAATCACTCACTAAATATCGAAGGTCACAATATCGACCTACAAAAATATCGCAGCAAAAATATCGAAGACAAGAATATCGACATCCTATCTACATTAAGGTAAGTTCAAAAATATCGAAAAAAATATCGATGTCAAAAATATCGTTGTTAAAAATATCGTTTTTAATTTAAGTTAAAAAATATTGTAAAATAAAGTAAATAATACATATAATTAAAAGAAACAGTTAAAAATATTTTAAAATGCTTAAAAATTATAAGTAATATATATAATTTGAATATACACTTAAAATATACATATAATATATAATATATATATACTTATTAATATGTTTTAATATTTATTTTAATAACTTATAAATTGTTTAATTTATTTTTTATAAATTATAAATACATCTATACACATAAAACAATAATATAAATAAAAATTAAATAAATATATGTAACAAATTTAAAAAAATAAAAATTATTTTAAATCTTTTTAAAAATAATTATACAGTACATTAGCTAAAAAAATACTAAATATTAGATAGCGGAGGAAATGAAATTACTATTCCCACTCCAGTGAGTGCAACAGTAGGGAAAGTGTTGGATAGCGTAGGGGTAAAAATTACTATTCCCACTCCAGTGAGTACAACAGTAGGGAAAGTGTTGGATAGCGTAGGGGTAAAAATTACTATTTCCACTCCAATGAGTGCAACAGTAGGGAAAGTGTTGGATAGCGGGGGTAAAAATTACTATTCCCACTCCAGTGAGTGCAACAGTAGGGAAAGTGTTGGATAGCGTAGGGGTAAAAATTACTATTCCCACTCCAGTGAGTGCAACAGTAGGGAAAGTGTTGGATAGTGTAGGGGTAAAATTACTATTCCCACTCCAGTGAGTGCAACAGTAGGGAAAGTGTTGGATAGCGGAGGGGTAAAAATTACTATTCCCACTCCAGTGAGTGCAACAGTAGGGAAAGTGTTGGATAGCGGAGGGGTAAAATTACTATTCCCACTCCAGTGAGTGCAACAGTAGGGAAAGTGTTGGATAGCGTAGGGGTAAAAATTACTATTCCCACTCCAGTGAGTGCAACAGTAGGGAAAATGTAGGATCGCGTAGGGGTTAAATTAACATACTTATAAATTATTATTTTTTAAAATAAATAACATATTAGTAATTATTTAACAAAATAATTATTAATAAATACCTATTAAATTAAATTAATATTTACTTAAATAACATTCAATTACTTCCCACCCTATTCCCCTATAAACACACAACGCGCTACACCTAAAAAAATAACACAATTAATTTAATTATCAATTAATCAAAATTCATTACCAATTAATAATTAATTAACAATAAATTAATTAACAATAACAATAAATAAAAAATAATAATAAATTCATTATCATTAATATAATTTTAATTAACCAATTAATAAAAATTAATTGCCAAATAATAATTAACAATAAATTAATAATCAATAACAATAAATATACACATATTAAATAATTAATTATATTTAAATTACTTCCCACCCTATTCCCCTATAAACCCACAAACCGCTACACATTAAAAATAACATAATTAATTTAATTACCAATTAATCAATGAATTAAAATTAATTACCAATTAATAATTAATTAACAATAAATTAACAATGAATAACAATAAATAAAAACATATTAATTAATTAATTATAATTAAATTACTTCCCACCCTATTCCCTATAAACCCACAACCCGCTACACATTAAAAATAACATAATTAATTGAATTACCAATTAATAAATGAATTTAAATTAATTACCAATTAATAATTAATTTACAATAAATTAATTAACAATAAATAAAAATTAATAATACATTAATTATAATTAATATAATTATAAATTAACCAATTAATATAAATTAATTACCAATTAATAATTAATTAACAATAAATTAACAATGAATAACAATAAATAAAACATAATAATTAAATAATTATAATTAAATTACTTCCCACCCTATTCCCTATAAACCCACAACCCGCTCTGATACTAAAACGCAAAATTTCCTTTAAAAAAATTACTATTTTCCAAACATTTAATACATATATTTAAAAATAATGAAAAAACTTTTAAAAAAATGTTAAACATACATATAAAATACATAACACTAAAAAAAATCGATATTAATTACAACTATATTTTTGCTAACGATATTAATGACTTCGATATTACTTACTTCGATATTAAAAAAATCGATATTACTTACCTTAAACTCGATATTCTGGTCAACGATATTCTTGACTTCGATATTCTGTCCCTACGATATTAAAAACTCGATATTAGTGTAGGTCGATATTTAAAATTTGATATTTTGACTGCCCACCCGACGGAACGCAGGAACGTAAGTTCCTCCGTTCCGTCGTATGTCTGAGTTTACTACCCCCCCCACCCTGCCCCCCGTCCCGCCACACCGCCCCGCAGCACGCCCTATGCGAGTCGCCACTGCTACTGTAAATCATAAGGATTAGGCAATAAAACACAGAGAAGTGATGGTGAGTACATTGAGGAAATGGGTGCATTTATACTGCACATGATATGAGATGTTATTTGCAAACAAACTAGGGGCCATATGTATAAAATGTAGGGAGTACAATTTCCGAATTGCGATATTTACTGAATCACAATTAGGAAATCACTGTTCCTAATGTACAAAAACGTACAAGTTTTAAAAAGCGATTCCTAGTGGGTCGCAAATCGACCTACCTCATTTATGTTAATGAGGTAGGTTGCAGTTTGTGAATTCATTAGGAATTGCAAAGATCACAGGGATGGCGGCCAGCTGGGGTCAGCAGCCCACCATGTCTGTGATTGCTTTTTAAAAAAGCAATCTTATTTTTTTTTTTAATGCTTTCCATTTTCCTTTAAGGAAAACGGGATGCATTCAAAACAATAAAATGACACGTTTAAGTTTCATTTTTCAAGAGTAGGCAGTAGTCCGTGGGACCACAGCCTGCTCTTAAAAAAAATTTGTTCCAGCATTCACAAAGGGGACAGGGTCCCTTGGGGACCCATTTGTAAATTGTTACGACCTCCTAAATTATGAATGTTTTGCTACCGTAATTCGTAGTTTGCACCCTAAACACGCCCGTTCCAAATACCGAATCGCTAAACCAAATTGGGATTCGGTACCAGGTAAGCGAATCGCAATTTGCTATAGGTACATCTGCAAATCAATCTGTTTCCAACCGCAAATTAGTTTGGACATATGCCCGATGGAGTCTAATGTGCCATCCACATTCGTAAACCAAAATGTGCAATTTCCAAACTGACTGGCTTGAGAATGGAAATATAATTTGTGATGCAAAATATATATATATTAATGCATTACAAACTACCCATTTGCAGTGAGTCGTAAAATGAGAAATATTAATTAGGCCGGTGGCATTGTGCAAAGTCCTGCCTCCTCTGAATGGCAGTAAATGCAGTGATGGAAATATGCATAAGAAAGAAGACCAGCTCCCTGCATTTGGTCTCCCAAACAGGAGTTTTTTTGTTTTTTTTAAAAGCATCCCGTCTCCATTAAACAGACAGGTGCCACTATAGCAAAAATGTTTTCCGCAAGAAGAGCAGGCAGTAGTCTTCTGGACAGTGCAGGGAACTGTAAAACATTTACTCCGGGATCCCACAAAGTAAAAAAACTGCCTTCAAGTCATAGTTTCTCTTAAGTTCTTGTAAAGTGATGATAACATGGTGTGCGCCTTGTTTCCTTCCATTGCTTTGGCATCTTAGTGTTAGGCTCCAGATAGCTCCCATCCAGTATAATACTCAAAGAAAAGGAGGGCTGAGGGCACTTTAAATCAGGCCTTTGTTTTTGCCTCAGCTGGAAGTGTAAATAAGAAACCCCCTGTATGTTTCTGCTCTGAAAGAAATGCAGACAACATGCGGGCACTGCTGAAATGTGTACTGGTATCGAAAAATGATACCAAAGCAAATTCAGCATGTCTCCCTAGGTCATTCGGATCCCAGATCTGGCACGAAATAGCGGCCGGAAGTAAGATCTGGCAGGATTCCCCAACTTTCCAGCACTGTTTCTAGACCTTTGTATGCTCCTCCTGTGGCCAACCTACACAATTCCCAAAGAAGCTGTCCCAACGGGTTTTGCACACTGAGAAAAGTTGTTTTACAGTTGCAAATCCTGGTTTACACATTTTGCCACCGCAAAAACCTTTAGTGCACGAGGCCTTAGATCTCCTTTTCTAGTCCCATCTGGTGAGCACGCATGGCTACCATCTTTGAATGGGTATGCAGGCAAGTCAGGAGATCTGCATGCCATGTTTGTGTGATTATGCAATCGTTTTGTAGCACTAGACATTTGACCACAGGCTTTTAAGAAACTATCTCACTCTACAGCAGAGTTCTGTCTATCCATTTTCTCTGGTTTACACAGGTGCATGAGGATGCTGCATCCACATGATCCACAGGATTCTTCTTTTTTCTGGTAATCAATACAGAGGGTAGCACTAATCTGTTTTGTGGGCAGAGGAGAGACAATGTTCTCAGTCAGACGTCTATGTGTATGCCAAGTACCTCGGAGTCCTGTAGACTGCCATGTGTCAGTCTATTCTAGCAATCTGTTACCCTGGTATCCGTTCTGTATTCGGGGTCCACAGTCCGCTTTCATCTGTGCGAAGCAAGGGTTGGCTGCAGGGTCTGGCAAAGACCATGCACAGTGGAGGTTGGCCAAGTACAGCTATAGTGCACGGAATTCTTAAACAAATGTCCAGGATTTGTCATCGGACACAGGGACATCTAGGATTTCTGGATCTGATGCTAAAGATATCTTTTAAATTTTGATTATAATGCTGGGGGATCCCTCTGGGGCCCTCCACATGGGGTTAGGGTTCCATCCGCAACCTTATGGAGCATTTTGTTTTAAATTTTTCCAAAATTTTGTTCAGTGCAATGCGTTGGGTAAAGGCGGTCACAATGGAATTTTTTTTCTGATGGGCAGCGAATCACAGCACAGCAGATTCATGAATCCACAATGAACTAGTGCAGAAAAAAAGCTCTCTTGCCCAATAGTGTCCATTTCTTTTTTAATTGGATTTGCGAATCTGCCACGGGTATGAGCATCCACAGATTGGCAGTCCAGATATGTCTATAATTTAGCCTCTTCATGCTCAGGTTGGAACACTTTTTAGATGCTAATGTCTTGAAAATTACTGAACAAATCTGCACCAAAATAAGGTCTTGAAGTAGAACAAGACAGTAGGTACTCAGTCCATCATAGTGGCAGAGGACATTACCTCAAACATCACGGTGGACTACCATGCGTAAAATCTGGGGATGAGCGCCAGCCCAGCAGTCATCTTTGTACAATGAAAAGAGCTGCCATCAAGACGGTTCCTTTGAATGTACAAAACGTTTTGTGGCCGTCCTTCATCATTTTTGACAGCTGTTTACCATACGTTTAAAATGCCTTTTGTTTTTTTGAAAAACAAGCTCCCATTGCAGGAGTTTACTTCTGAAAAACAAAAAACTAATGACCCCCATACTCTGACAGTTTTCTCCCAGACTGTGGGGGTCATTATAAGTATATTTATGTCCCTCACCTCAAGGTGTTTTCTGGTGTCGATAGACATGAAAAAAAAGACATTACACTGTTCACCCTAAATAGGGCCAGTGGGGCAATCAGGGCCGTCTTTAGCGCTGGTGGTGCACGGTGTGACAATCTTTTTGGTGCCCCCCCTCATAAGACCTACTCCTTGGATTCTCTCACTACCACCCTGCAAAAGTACCCCTCACCTCTCCATAGCCTCTCTCTCAAATAGACTTAATTTGTTTTAAAGCGCTGGTAAAGGCTGGCTTTACTAATCCACTCAGCTATCAACATAAAATACAGATATGTTCTCTGCAGCAGGCTTATTAACCCTCTGCGCTACTTTCTGGCAAGTCAAAACTGCCACTAGACAAAACTCTGATCTCTCTCTAGCAGGAACATCAATCATAAGATTTATCCTGAGATTTTTATTGCTGCCTGTCAGCTGGAGGCACACGGAAGTCTGCAGCAAGGTGCTTTTAAAACGTAGGTTATTGCTAAACACAGTGGCCCCCATGAGGTCAGTGCCCCCCCTCCAGTTCAGCGCCCAGCGCAGCCGCATCGGTTGCACGGCCTTAAAGCCGGCCCTGGGTGCATTGTGCTTCCTCCAGTGGCCTCTACACAGTCTGATCATTGAAGGAAGATTTTGTTGACAGAGCCAAAGGGGGATCCATCAACAGAAAACTTAAAATCAACCAGTCTCTAAATAAGGCTGGTGGACCAAGGGTTTGAAGTACAGGGGTCGCTTTTGTGATGGAGAACACTGTGCGCTAAACCCTAAATGGGATCCAAGCAAAAGCACATTTCTTTGAGTAAAGTCCAATTTTCCTGCCAGGTTTGGTGTAATTCAGTTCAGTGTTTTTTTGCTGCAGTAGAGTGCAAACAGAACTATGGAAGTTAAAAAGGGCAACACCACTTTTTTGACTCCCTTGTTTATGCCCACGCCAACATGTCAGATATTCACAAATCTTTCAATGCCAAAACCAAAATGAATTAACTGTTTTTTGGAAATTTGCATGCTGATTCGTAAAAGTTATTTAGAAAAAAACAGCTTTTAAATATATACTTTGATCTATCTATAAAAATACTCTGGTTTTGACTAAAACCCTACTACACACAGCCTTTACTCTGAGCTCAGCACTTGGCTGAGAGGCCACTCCTTCCAGACACCCAAGCCGCAATAGATTGCCAAATTCACAAGGCACAACAGCCGCAGAGGAGGGAAGCATCGCAAAACACAGCAATGTGCCGATTCCTGAGTCCTTGGGGAGGCGATGCGTCAGTTCTGCTGCACGCAGGAGAAGTGTTGCGTCGAATCCAGACTGTAGTGGGAAGCGAGGCGTCGATTCCAAGACCATCTGGTCTGCGGGTGATGCATCGGAAAAACTTGCCGCACAGGTGCGATGCGTGGAAATCCAGATGCGCTGGAGGTTAATGCAGAGGCGACAAACAGGCGCTGCATCGATTTCTTTAGCCGCGGTCCAACGATGCGTCAATTCTTTCAGCCGCACAGCAGGGCCTGCGTTGGAGTCCCTGTGGTGTGAAGTCGGGCTGCAGCGGTTTCTTTGACCGCGGGCCGGTGCTTTGTTGATTCTTTCAGCCGCAAGGGGGCGGTGCATGGAAATTCTTCCAGCACGGCGGTGCTGTGCTGGAAAAACATGATGATCTAAAATGGCAAGTAATTGACAATAGCCACCATTCCCGAAAGAGGAGGAGGCCTATTGCAGATCCTACAAAGACTGGAATGCCGGTTGATAGAACGAGCCAACTCTATCACCCATGGACTGAATACAGCTGAGGAATGGTGTGGCTTTGTAGCCACTCTATTGAACTGATTTGACGCCATGTCTCTGAACTGATTCATTATGAAGTAGCAGAATGAGATGTCATCCTGTGAAAGTCACCCTAACACAATGACACAAACCTTGGATTATAACTAGGAATGCATAATTATTTATTCCGCATTGTTTGTATATATGTATATATATAATTTTTATATATTATGTATCCAGCAATCTCGAAAAAGCTTTGCTCTTGTGCCATTTATTATTTTTTCAGTACCTGAGACATAGAAAACAAGTTTGCGGGGTATCTGCCACTTATCTTTATCTAGACTTTTGCATAGAAACAGAAAACATTGCCTGGATCATAAATACCAATGTATCCTTATCCCCCCCTAGACCGAACCTCCTTGCAGAAGATCCTGAACCACCTAAAATCTGGCTCTCCAGCAGATCCAGCCCCCCCCCCACCATTTTAAATAAGATTGTTGAGACTATTTCTCCAATCATACTGGACTTGATTCAAGATAGCCTGGCTGATGACGGCTGTAAGCCAGAAACCGGTGTCAGGATGCTTGTTTCCGGTCCAGGGAAGACATGGCTTGGCAGTTCGGGCTGGACTGTTCCCATGAGGCACAGGGTCAGACTGATTTGCATATGGCCATGTCTGAACTGGGGTGGCGGAGTGAGCTAAGGAATGATGATGGATTAAACCCAGATCAGTTGACTGGGGGTGAGTGCTTGCAATGTTCAACACTCCGTCCATCATCCCCTTTGGTTTTGCTATGTTCGCCCTAAGTTGGCAGGGTATGCCCAGACGTGGGTCCCTTGCTCACTTTGCCACTGGATTCAAGATAGCCTGGCTGATGACGGCTGTAAGCCAGAAACCGGTCCCAGGATGCTTGTTTCCGGTCCAGGGAAGACATGGCTTGGCAGTTCGGGCTGGACTGTTCCCATGAGGCACAGGGTCAGACTGATTTGCATATGGCCATGTCTGAACTGGGGTGGCGGAGTGAGCTAAAGAATGATGATGGATTAAACCCAGATCAGTTGACTGGGGGTGAGTGCTTGCAATGTTCAACACTCCGTCCATCATCCCCTTTGGTTTTGCTATATATAATTTTTTATATATTATGTATCCAGCAATCTCGAAAAAGATTTGCTCTTGTGCCATTTATTATTTTTTCAGTACCTGAGACATAGAAAACAAGTTTGCGGGGTATCTGCCACTTATCTTTATCTAGACTTTTGCATAGAAACTGAAAACATTGCCTGCATCATAAATACCAATGTATCCTTATCCCCCCCTAGACCGAACCTCCTTGCAGAAGATCCTGAACCACCTAAAATCTGGCTCTCCAGCAGATCCAGCCCCCCCCCACCATTTTAAATAAGATTGTTGAGACTATTTCTCCAATCATACTGGACTTGATCAATGCCTCTCTTCTGACGGGAACTGTGCCCCCGCTTTGGAAACAGGCGATGGTCAAAGCTCTTTTAAAAAATCCTAGTTTGGACCCGGAAGAATGGGCGAATTATCGACCCATATCTTTGTTGCCGGGTATAAGTAAAATTGCTGAGAAGCATGTGAACTCAGCACTCTCTGCATTCCTGGAAAAGAACAACCAGCTTCACCCCTCACAGACAGGATTCAGATCACAGCAGGGCACGGAGACCGCACTCCTGTCGGTAGTGGAGGAAACTAGAAAAATCCTTGATGGCGGAGGCTGCGCAGCACTTATTCTGTTAGATCTGAGCGCAGCCTTCGACACAGTGAACCACCCTCTGTTGATTAGCAGACTCAGGGACGTAGGAGTGACTGGAATAGCACTGAAATGGCTGCAATCCTTTTTGGAAAACAGATTTTTCTCAGTCTTTGAGGATGAAATTTCTTCAAAACAACTGCCCCTTACATGTGGAGTTCTTCAGGGATCAGCACTGAGCCCCACTTTATTTAATATTTACATGAGCTCCTTGGCACAAATAGTTACTCTGTTTGGGGTTCAGATTGTCACTTATGCAGACGACACTCAGTTGGTCGTTTCCCTCAATAAAAATGACAATTCTGGACCGAGCATAACTTCTTGCCTAGAAAAAGTCTCCAGATGGATGGATAGCTCATGTATGAAGCTCAATGGGGCAAAGACTGAGCTTATGCTCCTTGGCAATTCTGCCCCTCCCAATATAGATCTTTTTTGGCCTAACTGTCTGGGCCCTACCCCTGTCCCGAAAAAGGACATTAAGAGCCTGGGGGTCTGGCTTGACTGCAACCTTGATTTCAAGGAACAAGCTCGGAAAGTAGCAGCCAGCTGCTATGGCCTCCTGAGGATGATCAGGAAGATCCTTCCCTGTTACCTTTCACGGCCAGAAGGCTGCTAGTTCAAGCATTGATTTTGTCACGGCTTAATTATGCCAATGCTCTATACTTAGGAGCTCCACATTCTACAACCAAAATACTACAGATAGTACAAAACTGTGCAGCTCGTCTGCTATTAAATATCCCTAAACGTCTCTCAGCCAAACCTGCACTGGCCTCTCTGCATTGGCTCCCAATCCAGGAGAGAATCCAGTTTAAGGCCATGGGCATTGTACGTAAAGCACTTTCTGGAGAAGGATCCCCGATGATTCGTTCCATGATCCATCCCTATCAGCCCAAGAGAGCTTTAAGATCCGAAAGTAAACATTTGGTGACAGTCCCTAAAATAAAACGAACGAGAAGTGGAGGTCGTCTTTTTTCATACAATGTTGCCAAAACCTGGAACCGCCTCCCCTTCCATATTCGGGCACAATCAAACTACATGAATTTCCGTAAACAGCTAAAAACTCTTCTCTTCCCTTGATATGTTCGGAACCGGTATCTGCGTTACCATTAGCGCTGGGATGCCCTCGGGTAATGAGGCGCTGTATAAATGCTACCTCATTCATTCATTCATTCCTTCCTCATCGCTACATATATGTGTGTATATTATCATATTATATATTGTGTATCTCTGCACTCTCCAATTTTCCTGGACCTTGCTCCACTTATTATTACTTCTTCTCACAGACGTAGTAAACATTTTTGCCACTTAGTATACATTTATCCTCACGATATCCTTCCATAGAAAGAAAAAACATTGCCTGCGGGGCACTCATGTATGTAACCGATCCTGTTTGCGGCACAACGCTCATGCGCTCCTTGCCTGTCCTTAGTAATGCCTGCCACGTCAATTACCACGAGGCCCTGCGGGCGGGGCTCCAACCTATAATTAGCTACGGGAGCCGCGCGCTGCAGTCTGTGACTCCACAGAAGGAGGCTGACTTCGGCAGTCCTCCGCATAGGGTTTCATCTTCTCCTGACATCGAACAGGAATGCGGCTGACTGTGGCGGCCCAATCCCCTTAATATTTTACACGAGATGACTGTTCTCTCGGTTTCCTACTTTGGTAAGTCGACTGTTAACTTAAACTTGCGGGATATAATAATGATTCCCTGAGAACAACAGCACTTCACGGTGCGACTCTCCTTCATTCTTCCCTGTTTTTCCATAGATGATACTCTACATTACGGATTGTCGTATGATGTCTCATCTTTAAGTTTATGAAGGATGGACATATGATCACAATACGCCACAAGAACTGTCAGCCCCCCGTTTCTTTTCCCCTCACAGGGGTGAGTTACTTTTACATTATAGTCTATGTCACCTGACCTCCACCGCCTTCACATTAAACCTGACATTTTTTATCTCTTCTCTCCCTACTAGTGCCCGGCTAGGCCCCTTGTGAGTACCCTCTCTCAAATTACTCTGTCTTGAGCCACTTTCTTTTGGTGTGCACCTTACCACTCTGACAGTTGATTCATATCCATTCAGGTACAATCTCTAGTCATTAGACCACTCATTTTGTATTCCTCTTTGTTTGGTCCACTTAGTTATCCATTGATTATTTTTTACAGGTGTCCCTTATTGATAGGTCCTGAAGAGACCCCCTATTGTAGGTGGGGTCGAAAAGCCGATAACATGCATCTAAAACGAACCATCCTCCAGCCCCTACTATTGTGATAGAAGGCTGGATATAACTATTGTATAATTATGTTATGGTCGTTTTTTGCATAAATTGAAACCTATTTTATGTCACAAACTGTCACCTTAAACATGTAGGTTCTATGCTAACTTGGGACACCGTGCACCTTATTTTGATTAACTTGATTATGTAATTAACATAAAAAGTAAATAACCTTGATTCCCTTGTTGTGTATAATTCTAATTCTCTCTTGAACATACTTTTTACCCTTAAAAATACTGCCATTGAGCTATACTACTATCATATATCAAACACATTGTCCACAGGAACCACTGTTCCTTGTTATATGTGCTGGAAAAACAGGCACCGAAAGTGCAATGCGTCGGCTTTCATGCTTTCTTAATGCTTTTTGCAGCAGGAACAACCTCCAAGGGCCCAGAACTGGAATTGGAACCATAAGGCAGGTCAGAACTCCCAGCAGTGGAGTTCAAGGATGCTACAGGTGAAGTCTTTGTGTCCCTGAGACTTTTTAACAGGAGCCAAGCTCTACTTCAGGCCCATGGAGAATCTTCTTAAACAGGGTACAGCAAAGTAAAATTCCAGTCTTTTCCACTGCCCACAGACAGAAGCAGCAACTGCTGGACAACCCATCAAAGCAACATACAGCAAAGGGGCGGTACTCCTCCTGACAGCTCTTTAGCTCTTCTTCTTGGCAGGGTCCTCTTAATCCAGAAGTGTTCTAAAGGTCTGGGGTTTAAGTCCAATACTTATACTCCTTTTGGCCTTTGAAGTTGGCAAACTTCAAAGTAAGTGTCTTTTGCTCACAAGAACCAGTTCTGTAGCCTTCGCCCCGGCAAGGCTTCAGGCCCCAATGGACTGCCGATCGAGCTCTACAAATTGAAACCGGATGCTATTGCTCCCCACCTGCGCAACATGTTCAATGAGAGCCGAGAGAAGGGACTTCTGCCATATGACCAACGTGTAGCAACTCTGGTGACGATATACAAGGACGGTAAGTCCAAGAATCAATGCTCCTCCTATAGGCCCATCTCCCTGTTGAATGCTGAACCCAAAATCCTAGCTAAGGCACTGGCAAATCGCCTTGTACGAGTAATCTGTAAACTCATACACCCTGACCAATCGGGTTTTATGCCCCACCGTAATACGGCGTTAAACCTACGACGCCTTCACGGCGTCCTGGGCAGACTCGACACAATTCGAAAGGCGGCGGTGGTAGTCTCGCTGGACGCTTCGATGGCGTTTGATACGATAGAGTGGTCCTATCTCTTTGCGGTCCTGACAAAGCTGGGATTCGGCCCTGGTTTCATTGGCTGGGTGCGGCTCCTGTACTCTGAGCCCCTGGTGCAGGTAGTAGTCAACAACAAAAAATCAGTGGTCTTTGGTATGAGTCGGGGGACCCGTCAGGGGTGTCCCCTTTCGCCTCTCCTTTTTGCCCTATCCCTGGAACCCCTGGTGGCATGGATCCGTTGGAGTCCCTCAATTCGAGGGCTCAAGTGGACGGCGGGATGGGAGGACCGCATCTCATTATACGCGGATGACATCCTCCTATTTTTGGCCTCCCCCAGGTCCTCCCTACGAGTCGTCCTCGACATTTTTACTATCTTCGGGAGATACTCCGGGTATAGAATTAACTGGAGTAAGTCTCTTCTGTACGTACTCAGCGGTGACCCCCCCCCCTCTGCCCCGTGACTGTCCCATGCAAATAGCAAGTGAGGGTTTCCGCTACTTGGGCATCTTTATCGCGGCTGACCCCAGGCTCCGTTATGAGCGTAATCTACTCCCCCCACTTATGAGGCTCAAACGTGATGTCGCCATTTGGAAGCAACTTCCGCTCTCACTCCTGGGGAGGGCGGCATTATTTAAAATGATGTCACTGCCGCGCTTCTTATACGCCCTGCAGAATTCCCTCGACTTAGTCCCAGCCAGCTACTTTAGCGAGATAGCGGCTCTGCAGAGAAACCTGTTGTGGGAGGGTAGGCCTCGTATTGCGCTACAGAAGTTGGTCCTGGGTTGGTATGACGGGGGTATCGGTCTACCCGACATAAAGAGATATTACTGGGACGTGCACCTGGCTGCCATAAACCACTGCGTATATAAACTTGGAGATGATCCTGCCTACAGGATGGACAAATGGCTGCTTCCCAGGGGTACGTACTACAGAGCCCTCTACTCTAGGCCCCAACGGTATCCCCTTACAGGCCCGACTAAACATTCAGTGGCTATATGGCATGCTGCTAGCAAGAGCCTAGGGTGGGAAGGGAAACTTACTCTGGCGACTCCCTTGTGGGACTCGGAAAGGCTGGGCACACTGGGCATCACCAAGGGTTTCGACAAGTGGGATCTGATCGGGATCTCTACTGTCGGAGACCTGTGGAAAAACGGGGCGGTGCTGTCGTTCGCCGATTTGCAACAAAGCCACGACCTCGCGGACTCAGAGTACTTCCGATATCTGCAAGTTAGACACGCACTACAGTCGAATCTACCCAAAGACACCTCTCTATCGGACGCTTCGCCACTAGAGGACAGACTTTTAGATGGTTACTTACCAGATGGGGTTATATCTCTTACATACAAAAAACTGGTTAATAACACACCGGATCCCCTGATACTCCTGAGACAGCGTTGGGAGGGAGACTGGCTGGAGATAGACGATGAGGAGTGGCAGGAGGCTCTGGCCTCCCCAAAGGAGGTTGCCATCTCTTCTAGACTACGTCTGGTCCAGTTAAAGATTCTCCACAGGATATATGTTTCTGGACCAACACTGGTTAAAATGGGAAGGATAGATGAGGGTGACTGTAGGCGCGGATGTGGGCAGATTGGTTCATTTATGCACATAATTTGGGAGTGTCCCCTTGTCCAGTCCTATTGATCACGAGTGCTTGAATGTATGAGTCGGGTGTCGGGAGTAGTCATACGGCCGGAGGCCAAGAGATGCCTCTTGAATATCTGGGAGCCCACCGACCTCAACAGCAGAGATAAGATATGGGCTACGCTGGGCCAAATGATAGCTAAACGGAACATAGCGCAGTTATGGGGTGCGAAGGAGCCACCCAGGGTGGACTCCTGGAAAAACTACATGGACTGGTGCATGTTCAGAGAAAAAACTGTGTATGTCTCCCGTGGATGTCCCAGAAAATGGTCCTCCATATGGAGCAAATGGAATAACTATCGCGGATGTATCTGTGCCCCCCGGACCCTGTTTCGGACGACCAACTTACGCCATAGTCTCTGTTGTTATGCGGTGTAATCTGCATGTTTGTACCCATGTATGCTCTAGACTCGAAGCATGTATGTACGCATTTCCAGTGCCCTGTATTGTCGACTTTTTGTTGGTTAATAAAAAAAAAAATTAAAAAAAAAGAACCAGTTCTGTGCGCCCTAGTCCAGCTTAACTGCAGGAGGGGGAGACAGCATTGTGAAAGGCAGCCACAGCCCTATTCAAGTATCAGTGACAACTCCTCCTACCACTCTAGCTCAGGGAAGACCCATAAGCTTGACAATGGGCCATGTATGTGAGTCACACCTCAGCTCCCTTTGTGTGTCTGTCTAGAATGAATGCACAAACAGCCCCGTCAGTCTAAACCAGACGTTGATTCCACAGGCAGACAGAGGCACAGCATGGTTAAACAAGAAAAGCCCACTTTCTAAAAGTGGCATTTTCAAACACATAATCTAAAAACTACCTTCACTAAAAGATGTTTTTAAATTCTGAGCTCAGAGAGCCCAAACTTAAAATCTCCATCTCTACCCAATTGAAAGTTACATTTGTAAGATGGTACAATGCAGCTCCAATGATAACCTATGAAAGAGAAAGACTTTCAATATGAAAAATGAAATTGACAGTATTTCACAATCTGGACATGTAAAACACACCAGCACATGTCCTACCTTTCACATACACTGTACCCTGCCCACGGGGGTACCTTGGGCCTACCTTAGGGGGTGCCTTACATGTAGAAAAAGGGAAGGTTAGGGCCAGGCAAGTGGGTGCACTTGCCATGTCGACATGGCAGTTTAAAACTGCACTCACAAACGCTGCAATGGCAGGCCTGAGACATGTTCACAGGGCTACTCATGTGGGTGGCACAACCAGTGCTGCAGGCCCACTAGTAGCATTTGATTTACAGGCCCTGGGCACACAAAGTGCACTTTACTAGGGACTTATCAGTTAATCAAATATGCCAATCATGGATAAACAATCAGAATCACAATTTACACAGGGAGCACTTGCACGTTAGCAGTGATCAGCAGTGGTAAAGTGCCCAGAGTACCTAAACCAGCAAAAACAAAGTCCAGTACACAGTCAAAAAATACAGGAGGTAGAGGCAAAAAGACAGGGAAAACCACACCAAGGATACCAAGTCTAACAGTCACTGAAAAAAACAAAGGTTAAATTGACGTTATAGTTAGGCATGGTTATAATATTTTACTTTACATTTTTAAAAACCTGACAAATTCACTGAAAAAACTAAAGGGTAAAATGATTTTAGCTTACATTAAAAAACTCTGGAAATTGGTGAAAAAACGATGTCATAGGTGTTCTAAAAATAAAAAAACAAAATATTAAAAAAGTAAAAACTCTGAAATTCACCAGTTATAGTTTACTGAGCAAACTATAAGTTGTGCCCCCGCCATGCACTGCTTATAAACTCACATATTACATCACTCCTGACATGTTGAATAACATCACTGATATCATCACTGACAACATCTCAAATTACATCATTGATGACATCACTGATGACATCATACAACCATTGTGACACCGCCCTATATGGTTTGTCAATGACGTAATTCAACATGCTACACCTATGAGCAATTGCTTATTCCCCTCAATGGGAATAGGCTCTCAAGATTTCACATGACCTGCAAGTTTAATTCAAGAGGGTAATGGGTATACATATGCCACTGTAATGGCACCTTCTGGCAGGCCCTAAGTACAATGCTCCATGGTTAAGTAAACTACTGACATCATGCTTGCAACACAAGTTTGAGATAAACCACCTCTAAGTGGGACACCCCTACCTTCCACATTATTCAATAATTTGCAATGCCCGAAAATCTTTAGTGAAGTTCTGGAAATAAACATGCATAGTTATAAAATGTGTCTAATCCACTGTATTACAACTATTTAACATGGGCACATGCCTAGATGTCCACTGGTGGTTAAAGTATTGTAAACAGCAGTGTTGGCCTTTCTCACAGATTTGTTAGAAGAGGGTTTGCCTTTAAGTCACAACATACTTTCAAACATACCTCTGCAACCAACATCAGGTGTGCTCAGCCCAGCACAACCGGCAAATTGAGTATCTTACCACTAATGAGTTCATGTAAAAAACTGTACTGATGCTTTTGGTGAATTTATACAACCTTGGCAATTACATCAGCTGTACGTTCCACTTGAGTAGTTACCTTAATCACCACGCTAAACAATCACCATGCTAAACCCCTCTACCACTCAATTTCCAACAGAAAAAAACAGGAAAGCCCACTTGCACCTAATTCCCACTGGGCAGACATTCCACTCATTGTTTGCGAATCGCAATTAGGAAATCGCAATTCCTAATGTACAAAAATGTACAAGTTAGTAACATGTCGCAGTTTGCGACCCATTAGGAATTGAACCCATCACAGGGATGGTGTCCTGCTGGGGTCAGCAGACCACATTGTCAGTGACTGCTTTTTAATAAAACAATCTTTTTTTTACCAGTTCCAAAACAATGACCCTATTAGAATGAACAGAAGATGTCATGCATGGGATTCTAAGTCAAAATATTCACTGGCTCTATTTCCCTGGGTTTGACTTACCACACTGTGCACATGCATAAATGTGACAGCTGACCCTTACCTTATGCATCACAGGTTGTGCTGAAGTATCCTGTGCACAGGTCAGCAATCAAGATCCTGTTTGCTTGATTATACACTTTGTAAATTCGAGGCCGGACTGGGAACTCAAATCAGCCCGGGGGGTGGGGGGCGAATGCATATGTGAAGCACTGCTGCATTTGTTATTGGGGTCTGATATTGAAGCACCGCTGCAAAACCGGCCCCAGTAACAAAAAAAAAAACAGCCCCCACCCTTCCAGCCTCCCGGGACAGTGCTCGATGCCCGCTATGGCCAGTCCGGCCCTGAGTAAATTTACCTTTCAGCCTAAGGTAGAACTGAACTCTACATAAAGGACACATTGAAAATGGCCGGAGGGTTATATCTGCTTTCAGGGACGGGTGAGTTGGGGAAGTAGCTCCGATAGCAGCCCTGAAAGAACAGAACATGCATTTCTTGCAGGAGCATACCAGATTTGCTGCTGTACAAAAGTAAGGCGCTGAGGTGCTGTACCAGCTATAAACTATTGGAATATTTCATGACTTTCTATTCAGAACTGCCTGTAAAACTATTTAACCAATGGGGGGCGGGGGGGATGGGGGTTGGGGAGATGCAAATGTGAAGCACTGCTGCGATTGTTATTGGGGGCTGATATTGCAACACCGCTGCAAAACCGGCCCCAGTAACAAAAAAAACAGCCACCACCCTTCCAGCTTCCTGGGAAAACGCCTGATGTGTCATGGTTGCGATGGGGTCCGTGAATTGCGAGCAGCAGTTGTATGCGTGCTCCGCGATTCCTCGCGGAACAGGATTGCCTCACTTCCGCCCTGAAAGAGGTCTGCGGTCTAGTCTCCATCACCGGAAGCCGCTGCCACGTCATTCAGCGCTTCCGGTACGAGCCGCATAAACCTCTGCGGTTCCCGCCAGGTCAGCGCTTCGTATACTGAGCCTAAACCGCCATCGGACGCCCTGCCGTTACCGGATGTCAATCCAGACCTTCAGATCACCACGCTGGGAGCTGCCGAGCCGCAGGTAATTCCCGCGGTGGAGCGCCTTGCTGATTTTGCCTGTTTTGTTATGTCACCTTCCCGCGCTGGAGCGCCTTGCTGATTTTGCCTGTTTTGTTATGTCATATTCCCGCGCTGGAGCGTCTTGCTGATTTTGCCTGTTTTGTTATGTCATATTCCCGCGCTGGAGCACCTTGCTGATTTTGCCTGTTTTGATGGTTCGTATTACCGCGCTGGAGCGCCTTGCTGATTTTGCCTGTTTTGTTATGTCACTTTCCCGCGCTGGAGCGCCTTGCTGATTTTGCCTGTTTATGTTGATTTCACTTTGCCACGCTGGAGCGCCTTGCTGATTTTGCCTGTTTGCTTATTGACTGATATGCACAGGAGCGCTCACATTTTCTATTACTGTCAAGATGAGGTGGTGTAGTTAGTCCCTTTTCTCTACTGGTGCGCCGGAGCGTGAACCCGTTCCTGGTTGCCTGTTGCTTTCTCCTTAGATGGTTGTTCATACACACAAGGTGATCATTTGTTCCACATAAGGCTGTTGTATAAGGAGTGGGGGTTTGCGCGTGCCCGTATAATGGGGTTTCCCCTTATCTCCCCTTATTAGACGGTATTCCCCGGCCATCCTACTGGACTGCGGATGATTCCCTCCTTGTCGTCTGGACACCATCTCCATCACCTCTAGCTTCCTTCCCCGCTCCCATCGCCATCCTAGCTAGATTACACGTTCTACTGGGATAAGGTGGGTACGGTGGCGGTAGGTCATGTCGTCTCTGCAAGACCGCTTCACAAGCATAAGGTTAGACTTGTGGGGTGCCTGACACGATGCCCGCTATGGCCAGTCCGGCCCTGAGTAAATTTACCTTTCAGCCTAAGGTAGAACTGAACTCTACATAAAGGACACATTTAATGAAAAGGAAGCTATTGCTATCAACTTGAGATGCTAACATTTTCATTTGAATATGTATGGACACCTGTTTGTGATACAGACTGACCATAAGCCCTTGGTACCGTTATTTCAAATATCAGCATCAAAACCACTGCCCTGCATAGAGAAGTGGGTCCTCCAATTGCAGGAACAGTCTTTTACAGTGGAGTACAAACTGGGTTCCCACATACCGGCAGGCTATCCGTCTCAGCACCCCTGTGCAGTGACCCAACTGGAGCAGCGTGAGGCACAAGAGACATAGGATATATTAGGTATGTGCCCAAAAGTCCCGACCACTCCTCATGACACTGAGCACCATACCAGCGAGCAGGCAACAAGACAACTGCCTGCAACTGACTCTACCAGGGACCAAAACTGGGTACTTGGGAATCATGGGATTTCACTGGGGGAAATGGACACCTAAATCTCGGAGCACACTTGAATTGCTCCATGATGTATGCCATGAGCTGGTAGCAGACAGTGAAGGTTGCCTGCTCCATGGCCACTGGGTAGTCATACCTAGCCTATTTCTCCAAGCCATACAATTGACATATTGTGGCCATCAGGGGATAGTGAAACCCAAGAGTTGGCTACGGCGCAAGGTATGGCTCCCTCTGATGGACGCACGAGTGGAGAGAACTGCGTTCCTTGCCAAGCAACTTGCAAACCTGCCCCTGTCATCACTGAGCAGAGGCCTCAGCACAAGTGGAAGAGTGCAACTATGGATTTTGTCCAATGAGAGATACATGATTGTTAGAAACTGGGCTTCTGGTTGGCAAAGGTATGCACCCTGTCCAACCAGAAGCCACGATCTTAGTCAGGGTAAGATAGTTACACTCTAAAAGATAACCTGTGCTCACCCTCTGGTAGATTGGCAGAGAGCCGTCAGGCTTATCTAAAGAGGCAATGTGTAAAGTATTTGTGCAACCCCCTCCACATAGTAACACAATCATTACACCACAAAAAGACTCCACACAAGTTTATAAGTTTATAAAAATAGATTATTATATTATAAAAAAAACAAGCCAAAATGACACAAATCCAATGTATAGAAGTTGAGATATTGAATTTTAAAAGAATAAATGCATTAAAGAACTTAGGGGCCCATTACGATACCCGGCGTAAATAAATCCGCCAGGCATGGAAGCGGCAAAAATCCGCCCGCACACACCGCCTGAACACCGACCACGCCATTACGATTACACAAACCGAAAACCGCCATCGGCGGAAAAATCACACAAAATACCGCCCGCCATCGTCCGAGTCGGAGTCAAACCGCCCGCCACGGACGGAAACACGCACGACAACACAAAACCGCCCGCCCACACGGCCGACACACCGCACGTGAAATTACGATCGCACCGCCATGAGCGCGGAAAAACCACAAATATACCGCCCGCCAGCGCAAACAACGCCGATGAGAATCGACACGGCAGAAGCCATGGCGCCAACGTACCTGCACAGAAACCATCCGCACACAAAACCAATAGCACACAACATGGCCAACAAGTCCACACAGCAAGGCACGCACAAATACACAAGCACAGTACACATCCCGAAAACACCCCCGGACAAACAAAAAATACAAAGGCCAGAACCCCAGACACAACACACCTGAAAACAACAGACCATGAGGACACACCCACATAGGTGAGTACAAAAGCAGCACTCCCACAGACCACAACCCCTTGCTACATTGCAAACCAGAGAGGAGAGGAGAGGACACAGTGACACAGCAAGGACAGCAGCACACCACAGAAACGCACACATCACTACCACCACCACCACCACCACCAAACACCTGCACCACAAACCCCCTGCACATTACACAACACACACCGCACCAGCACCACAAACAACATGGCACCACAAAGGATGCCCAAGTTCACGCCCATGGAGCTGACGGTCATGGTCGACGAGATCATCAAGGTGTACCCACAAATCTATGGGAACATGGTCCAGCACACACCACTAGCCACCAGAAACAGAATGTGGAACCGGATCGTAGACCAGGTCAATGCAGTCGGGACCCTGCCCAGGAACAGAGTCGAGATTAACAAACGTTGGAATGACGTAAAGAGCCTGGTCAAGAAGAAGGAGGGCAAAAACAGAGAGCTGGCTGCCGTCACTGGCGGAGGGAATCCCGCGCTCTTTAAGACCTTCAAAGCGTGGGAGGAGAAGGTGCGAGTCATAATCCATCCGGAGATCCTCGCCGGATTAGCAGGGGAGTGGAGGCTGGTAAGTACAAACTAATGTATACCAGCACACCGCTATGTACTCACATGCGCAACTACCATGCCACAGCTCCCAGGGACAAACACCCCCATGTCCAGCACACAATACACAACACATCACACACACATGCAACAGACACTACCACACACAGCCCAAACCGAACAACTGTAAGATGCGTGGGGACATGTGTACACTAAGCCAGCCACGTAACCACCAACAGGTCCCCAAATATGCCAGAAGCGCCACAACGAGCACCCACCACACCCATGTGTCCGCCACAGCTGCACTAACCGACAAGTAACAGGTAAGTGGCAGGAACACAAAGTGCAGTGGGTGGGACGGTGGACAGCCCAAGTACAACACACACCAGGCCCCAGTCCCACAGCACAGCAAGGAGGAGCATCCCCCACACCCACGTGTCAGCCACCGCAGTGCACAACGACAGCCGAAAGGCAGACATCACGGTCCACAGCAATCGGTGTCAGTGGG
Organism: Calotriton arnoldi; assembly: GCA_963921515.1. Taxonomy (NCBI): domain Eukaryota; kingdom Metazoa; phylum Chordata; class Amphibia; order Caudata; family Salamandridae; genus Calotriton; species Calotriton arnoldi. Next base: position 312,468 of record CAWUFW010014268.1, read on the forward strand.
TGTCCAGCCACCCCCACGACCCACAACACCCCCACCCCCACAGACCTGCAACATGGAGCACCCCCGCTTAGAGCCATGTGGCATCCAGTACAGTGCACGCACGAACAACTTGCAGGTGGGAAACTGGACAGGGCTGGATTACTGGAGGCATGAGGACCATAACACGACTAACACATGGGACATGTCACGTAGCAGACGAACACGCAGCACCGCCCACCGTCACGAACAAGTGAACAATGTGCACACGGACATGAACAACAGACTCACACCCCACATGACCCATCACAGACATTGCAACACCCAAGGAGCCACGTCTGCATGCACAAGCCACACTGAATATAGTCCCACACGGCAGCCACTGTGCAACTCATCACACACAACCGAAACACCATTGAAGTCCTGTCCATGTAGCCCCTACTGCCTGTCAACCACACACCCCACAACTACGCCTATGTAAGACAAACAACACTAGACGCAACAGAGCGGAACAACATAAATGCACATGAACACCACTGAACCCATCAAACTCACAGACACACCATGCACATACAACATACCATCCATCCCATCCGTCAGCCCCAGTCTCATGAAAGGCATGTCATCCGCACAGCTGCCACACATACAGCAGTCACGCTAAGACACATGCCCATGACCAACCATGTGCCAGAAGTCAATTAAGCGCACGACACACTGTGAGCAACAACACACAACATGGGCCACACCCCCCCGAGCACTGCAGTGATGCACATGGCACAGGGCAGCACGCACACCAAGGAGATGGGACAACTGCAATACGTTGGCTGGCACACAACTATCACTCACTCATAACGATGCGTCCAATGCCATGTCCAGTAATCACAACAGACAGCAAATATGCAGGCCATGTCAAGCATGCACACACCTCAAACCATGCACTGTCATGCTGCCACAACACATGTCACGTTCGGCACCCATGGCTCACAGCATGTACCCCAAAAGCATATCCCCTCCCAAATGCGAATCTGGGGCATGGCCCCCATGTTGCCATATGCGTTCCTAAGCGTTCCATTTGAACCCCAAATGCATATCCCCTCCCAAATGCGAATCTGGGGCATGGCCCCCATGTTGCCATATGCGTTTCTAAGCGTTCCATTTGAACCCCAAATGCATATCCCCTCCCAAATGCGAATCTGGGGCATGGCCCCCATGTTGCCATATGCGTTTCTAAGCGTTCCATTTGAACCCCAAATGCATATCCCCTCCCAAATGCGAATCTGGGGCATGGCCCCCATGTTGCCATATGCGTTTCTAAGCGTTCCATTTGAACCCCAAATGCATATCCCCTCCCAAATGCGAATCTGGGGCATGGCCCCCATGTTGCCATATGCGTTCCTAAGCGTTCCATGTGAACCCCAAATGCAAAGTACAAACCAGACCCAGGATGGGCCAGGAGCCCGCATACACCAGAGTCACAATGAGTAGGGGCACAGCAACACACCCATCGGCATGGCCAATCCGTCCCATGCCACATGTGCACAGCACACAGTCCCATTGCCTAGCACACACAACTACAGATGCCACAGCCACACACTCGCCTCCGGGAAACCCATGTACGAGATTGCACGAACTGCCAATGTCAGACGACAAATACATACTTTGCCAGGTGCAACACAATAACAAATCTCATTCTCTCCACAGGTGACGAACTGCCGGATGCTGGGGATGGAGACAGCAGCCAGCACAGCCAGCCCACAAGCCCCCAACGAGGACACACGGATCTGGAGGATCTGTCCTCCTCTTCGGACACGGACCACCAAGCAGGCCCATCTGGCGTGGCAGGGCCCAGCCGCTCCCCAGGAACCCTCCTACCCACCAACCCATCATCCAGGGATGCTGAACAGTCCCAGCCCCCTGCTGCCACTGTCGTTGCGGCCACACCCACGGTCATTGTGGCCACTACCACTGCCGCAACCGCCACCATCGCCGCACCGACCACCACCGCCACCACCACCACGTCTTCGCTGGCACCAGCCCCAGCGCAGGTGGTGGCCCGGCCGACTGGATCCACCCTGGGAGCCACAGCGAGGACCGTGGTGTGCAATGTGGCTAGTGGGCAGGCCGGTGGCAGCAGGACTGGTAGGAGGAGCAGGGTCAGGGAAACGCCAGCCTCCCCTGGGAGCCATGCCCTGCCTCAAATGGCCAGAGTCCTTGGGGCCTATGAAGAGGCCCAAGGACAATGGGCCAGGTCTGCTACAGACACGCGGGAGGTGCTGGGGGTGCTGAGGTCCATGGACGCCCATATGGGCCAATTCGTGTCCCGTATGGACCAACTCGTGGACCTCATGGGCCAGCTGGTGGTGGCGGTGGGGTCACAGGCAAGGCCAGCAACACCACCTCCGCCACCACCTGCTAGGGCGCAGGGTCGGGCAGCAGTGTCCACTTCCCCTGCGTCCACAGCCAGTGAGCACACCTCACCCACCACCAGCAGGTCGCCACCACACACCCCCTCCCAAACGTGGAAGGGGCCGTCCGAAGAGGAAACAGATCTCCCGGGAGGACTTCGCACGCTCCAGTCGCAAGTGAGGCAGCCAGCCAGCCTTCCGCCAGCCTTCCTTGACCAGCCACTGCATTGACTTGCTCTACGATCCCACTCCACACAGCCATCTGGATGGCATGTGTGTGTTGGACTATGGACATAGAACCAGTGGGTACACCCTGATCATCACGCAGCCATGACCGACAGCTCATTGTCACTGCACGCACCACTTTTGTCATCACCTTACACACAATCACATGTCACAGTTTGTAATAAATGCACCTTTTTCACTAACTGCTGTTTGTGCCCTGTGTTTTATTTGTACGGAATACAACGGCCACCTTGGGCGGGAAGGCACCTGATGCGTGGCATGGCAATGGAATCCGGAGGGCCTGTAGGGACCTAGGGGTGGGAGACAGAACAGGAGCACATTCAATGAGTGTGTCACACACCCATCACACAGTACATGTCAACAACTACAAGCAATGTACACACATCGCACAGAGCAATAGGGCACAATGCCACAGTCACCAACAGTGGCATACTACCCTGGCCATGGAGCGTTGACACACTGCACGCAGTGAACATACGGCCACCCTGACACAGCACACACACACCTGCACAGATACAGACACATCATCCGTCGTACATGGACACTCACCGTCAAGTGAAGTAGCGGGCGATGAGCTGCTGGCGCACATTCCCAGCTTCCTCCTCTCCGCTGTCCACCTCACTCGAGCTGTCCTGGTCTGCGGGCTGGGGCCCTGGTTGATCTCCGTCATCCACAATGAGGGGGATCTGCTTCCGAATGGCCAGATTGTGCAGCATGCAGCACGCCACCACTATCTGGCACACCTTCTGTGGGGAGTACGCCAGTGCACCCCGGTGCGGTCCAGGCACCTGAACCTGGACTTGAGGAGGCCAAAGGTACGCTCGACCACACGTCTGGTCCTCCCATGTGCCTCATTGTATCGATCGTCTGCTGGGGTGCGAGGATTCCTCAATGGACTGAGCAGCCATGCCCCATTCGGATACGCAGAGTCACCTGGGTGTGAGGGACACAGAGAACCGTTGCTATTCCAACTGGACAGGGGACAGCATCGCACAACCAGCACGCTACACCACTCCACATACTCACCGACAATACAGCCACGATCCTGTTGCAGATTGGCCATCAGTCGTGGCAAGATGCTGTTGCGCATTATGTGTGCGTCATGTGCCGAGCCTGGAAACTTGGCACACACGTGGGTGATCACCATGTCCGCAAGGCACACCACTTGCACATTCAGGGAGTGCGTGTGCTTCCTGTTGCGGTACAGGTGCTCAGTGGCCTGTGGTGGAACAAGGCCAACATGTGTGCAGTCAATGACTCCCACGACGTGTGGGATTCTGCCAAGGGCATAGAATGCACCCTTCACTGCCGCCAATTCACGAGCCCTGGGGAATCTGATGTACCTGTTCCGGTACAGCATCATGACTGCCAGTACATCCCTCAGCACCTTGCTGAACATGGGCTGGGACATCCCTCCTCCACTGCCCACTGTGTGCTGGAATGACCCAGTGGCGAAGAAATGCATGGCGGCCATCACCTTAGCCGTGGGGGTGACAGCAGTCGGATACACCCTGCGGGGACGGAGATGGGGCTCTAACATGGCACACAGTCGATGCAGGGTTGGCCTGTCCAGCCGAAACTTCCTGATTACCTCTGTATCGTCCATGTCCGCCAGCAATTGGTATGGGCGGTCAATGTTCGGTCTCCGCCTGGGTTAAATGGCAGAGGACACATGTCAGAGCAACACGGCACATAGCAATTTCGCATACACATCACTGACATGACTGAGCAAGCACATGAGCCACAGCCCAGCTGTCAAGCTGGGACGGCACGGCCACAATACACTTACACAGGTCTCCCAACAATGGCAATGGCAAGTGAGACATACCACTGCCATGTGCATGCACATGGGGATCTAGGCCCCAATGACTTGCGGGGCGTGCTGATGGGGACTGACTGCATATTCGTCAAGCGGCAACGCCACGGCAACATGAGTGTCTGCTGAGCATGGAACTGCTTCCGAGGCTGGATGAGTATGGCACACGACGACGACGATGTGGGCACGGGCTGAGCGGCCAATACAAGTGGGACCTGTGGCACGAGGGGATATGAGACAGTAGTAGGTGTCAGCACTGCACCCTATGTACAGCACTGTACGGATCACAGCTCCCGAAACATTGACTGGTGTCCACATTGACAGCCCCATGCCAAGACGGCTGTGTGCTTGCAGTCACACGTCACAGGTGAGAGGTTACATTGCACGTGCCAGGTGGCAGACGTACATAGTGGGAGCTGGCATGTGTGTGCATGTGTCTCCTGTTCAGGATCCACCAGATGGGCGCTGACTCTGTACTGACCATTGGACACAGCATGTTCCGTGGAAGGCTTGTGTGTGTGGGATGGTGGCACTGGATGTGCCTCCGTTGGGTGGGGGCCATGCACAGGGCGGGTACGTCGATGATTGCGCATTGTTGGTCACGGTGGGTGCACCAACTAAGATGTGTTGCCCTGTGTTCAATTCCTATGTCCGCATGATGATGGACTGTGGATGTGGGCAGACTACACATTGGTCGATGTGCTGTCTATATGCATGTGCCTTCACACCAGGCACAGCTGCCCCTGCACATGTGACCCCTGCTGGACTCGCTGCTGGGTCTGTGGAGCTGATGCACCTTCTGCGCGTGGGGCGGACAGCTCTCCTCACTTCCCTCATTGCGCATGTCATGTCTTTGCCGCAGGTGACATGGATCATGGAGGGCCCACATGTACGCGTGGGTAGGCTACACATGATTGTTCACTGGTAGCCACCCCCAGTCAGTGTTTCGAATGGGAAGGTTGTCGTGCTGGTGGTATGTTCGATGTGGCGGATGGGCGGGCCTAGGTGCGGGCTTACATTCCGGACATGGGGGGTAGTTGGATTGGCGACTAGTTGCAGTACACACGGGACACGTCTCTTCCTTTCCACATCTGGGTCATCCCTTGTACTAACTGACAGTGATACAGTCATCTTCGCCCCAGCCCTCATGTCCTCCCCTCGCCCCCCAATATGCATGCTCACCTGCGAGGCTAGCGCTTGCACAGGCAGCCCCAAGCTCGCACCAGAGAGGGCAAGGAGTGTATGTGTGGGTCCAGTTGCACGAGTGGGCTGTCTCAGGGTATGATGTGTGGCGGGACGCCGTCCACCTGCGTGGTGCCCCAAATGGAGACCCGGCCTGCATGGACTATGCATCACAGTCTTCGCCTTCCGGATCCGCCACCTGCGACACCCAGTGGCTGTGGCTGCCCTTGCGGCCAGGCCGCGTCCGTCTGTGGCTGATGGCCCACACATTCACTCTTTGGCCTCTCTGGGGAGGGCTCGGGGGTGGTGGCGCACGCGCTTGCACTTAGTCGCAATGGCATGTGGCGTGGTTGGTATGATGGGCAATGGATGGGATGGTGCGAGCCACCTCCCGTGACGTCAGTGCTGCTCGTGCTGTGGTGCGTCCCCCCTACACTTCCATGTGACTTGTGCCATGCTAGACGTTGAGGTTCTATTGCCTGCGTGATATGACCAGGAGGAGCGCGAGGAGACCTCTCACACACCATGCTCCACTGCCATCCCGTGCCCTGTATCGCCTGTGCGGATTGACTATGTTGGGGTTACACCTGGTCGACTGGGGCTGTGTGTGCCTTGTCAAGGGGCATGGCGGGCGCACAACAGGATCCAGCTTGTCCACAGAGGGTGGGCTGAGGTGCGCCTGGTACCGCTTTGTACGTGTGCCCGGCTGCTGTGCACACACGTGTTCACTCCCCCCGACAGGTGTCCTCTCACAATGCCCTGGGAAGCGGTGGTGTACTGTTCATGACCCCTCCCAACACGGCGTGCTCCAACTTGTCATGTGCGCATCTACCCGTCGCACCCACCCACCTGAGCACTGCGTCCATACGACTTCACACGACACATGTGTGTCTTCCACAGTAGTGCTACTCATTTGCGTTGACATCCAATACCAGTGGACTACATGGTCATGTCACGACTGCCGTGTACTTCACATACTCTCATCCTCTCTCATTCGTACTTGTGAAATGAGTCAGCGGAGACAGTTTTGGTTTCAAACATTATATTGAGTCTTCTGTCCTCTGTGATGCAGTATAGTGGACACTACTGGCAGCGGGATACATGTTGAGGATATACTGAGCATGATTACAAATGGGATAGGGTGTGGGGTTACATCTGCTTGGCCAAGGCTGTGCTAATGTACATTTACGTATAGCTGCGGAGCTGCGGACTTTGACACAGACGGTATACATGTAGCCTACCAGACCGCTCGGCATCATGGGCACAGTCCATCTCAGTTCCATGTGACAGGTTTGCTGCGGTTGTTCCTCATGCACGCGTGCATGTGAGATGACATCAGGGCATGTGCTTGCGTGCATGCAGCGGCGTGCCACTTGTTGTTGCACTGTGGTGGTTACTGGACATGTCACAGTCACTGGGGTCGTGTTGTTGTTGTATGCACTTGTCGTCCATGCAAAGGTCCTGGTATGGGATTCCCGGGGCGGGGGTGGGAGGGTGCAGCACCCACAGACTCCAGGCGACCTATTCATGTCCACTGAGCGGTGTGTGTGTCCATGTGCGCTGGATCCATGTCGTGTCCTGGTTGTTCGTGCAGTTCCGTCCATGTGGGTGCGATACACAGAGCCCATGCCACTGCCTCCCACGATGCATGCGGTGTTCCTGGATGTGATGGGGAACAGTGTGCATGTCCCGGTCATATCCGATGTCATGGCGATGTCGTTGATGGTGTGGTTACAGTTGCCGGTCGTTTGGTATGGCTGTTGTGGTGGTGACTGGCCAGTCCGTGCGGAAGCTGAGCATGGGTGCGGGGTTGGACTTCATAGGTCACTCGGGGAACCTGCGTTGTGGTCCGACGTATTTACAGGTTGTCAGGTATGCGATGCCGTCCAGCAGGGCTTCCATGTCATTGGTGGTGTACATGTTTGCCAGCCAATGAAGCGGATGGTGGCTCTCAAGGTGTTGTTCGTAAGTTGTCCCTTGGAGGACCATGATGGGGCATGCTGGGTGACATTCGATGTAGCTGTTCTCGATGATCCGTCGTGTGGAGGCACAGTGGTCCCATTTCAGTGCGGGTGCGATGTTGGCCACATACGCCATGCCCCCATAGGCAGAGCAGGCCCTGTCGTGTGCGTCCAGAGGGAGGAGTAGTGGTAGCAGGTCCGCCTTCAGACATGCCGGGTTGGAGAGGCATATCTCGACGGGATGCTGGTAGGGACACCTCCGACAGTAGAAGACGGGCATGACGCAGCTGAACAATGTGATGCGGTAAGTCAGTCGGTAACTTACGTTCAGCAGGGACAGGAGATCGCATCCCAATGTATGTATCGTGTTGGTTTTGTACAGCTTGAGCTGTTCGGCGTAGTTGGGTAGGTGTGTTGCGGTTGCCATTTCGCAGCGGTTCGTTGAGGTGGCGTGCTCCGGCTGTGTGTGCAGTCTGCAATGTGCACGCTCCGGGGTTGCTGTGAGCTCTGTGTAGTCGTAGGGAGACAGGACTTGTGTTCTGTTGGCTTGTTTGGAGGACACGGGCCCTCTTCCCACATGCTTTTCAGACAGTTCAAGGTCAGTGCTGTGTGACTCCTTCCAATTAACTTGCATGTGGCCGACATGGGGGAGTGTTTTCTTCTTTCTTCCCCGTCCGTTGTGTGCTTCTGTGATATGCGCTATCTGCCGTGTGGTCGGTCTCCTCGGCATGCCTGTGTTGGTCTATTCTTGGACAATGGCTGTATTCACCGGCTTCTGTCGTGGGGCTGTGGTTTCGGAGTTGGAATGGAAGGTCATTCAGTGCTGTCTGCTCTCCCTTGTGTGGGCGGCAGGCTGCCTTTCCGCTCTGCGTTGGGCCTTGTGTGTGGATGTTATTCTTGGGCCACCTGTTGTCGGTCCCCGGGCTCTTTGGTGTTCCGTTTCATGTGTCTTGTTCATATGTGCAGGGTGGTATGGGTTTTTCAGTGTGGTACTGGCGTTCCTCTTCCCGAAGGGGCCCTGCTTCTCCTAGTTGGTGTTGCCGCCGCTGTGTGCTTCGCCATGTTTGTTACACTGGGGTGTGTCCTGCTGTTGCGTGACTTCACTGACATGTGTGCGTCGGTTGTGTGGCGTTGGGTGTTGTCCGTGAATTGGGCGTTGGGGACATGTCTGTGGCAGGCCTGTCACGTGTCATGTGCGTTCGGGGTGGGGCTGATGTGTGTGCTGCTTGGTTGTGTCCCTGTGTCTGTGTGCGACGCATGCATGGCGCTGCGGTTGGCCTCTGCGTTGTGCGCATGTGTGGCGGCGTCATCGGCGCTTTGTGGCCGTGACGGGGTGGTTGGTTCCTAGTCCCAGGTGGTGTGTACACATGTGTTCCGCGATGTTAGGATTTGGCCTGTGTGTCATATGTGGATGCAATGGTGGATGTGTAGTGTACACGCGCTGGTGGGGGTTGTCCGCTTTTTCCGCCCTTGCACTGTGTGCGCTGTTTGCGTGCACTTGTTGTGTGTGTGCCTACCTGCGTCTCCGCGGTACGTTGCGTCCTTGGTGGTGCATCAGCAGAAGCATGGGAAGGGCCTGCAGTGCTGGATTCATGCCCGGGGTGCCGCTTCTTCGTTGTCCGTGCTCTGCGTCCGTGTTACCGCCTCTCTTTCACGTGCGGTGTCTCTTAGCCGTGGGAGCCGTTTGTTTGCGGCATCGTAATTTATGCGCCGGGCGGGACGTGTTTCGTCGGACGGTGTGTGTCAGTTGAGCTGCGCCGCTACGTGTACGGGCGCACTTTGATGGCGGACGGTGTTGCTGGCTTGCCGGCGGTGTTTGGCCTACTTTTCGCATCGTAATTGTGCGGGCGTGTGGACTGCTGCGTGCCGGCGGTAACTGGTGGTTTTTGCATCCGCCAGCACGGCGGTTGTGCTTCCGCCCGCCATCGTAATGTGCCCCTTAGAGACAAGTAGCTCTAAAAAGGTTAGTTTAGGTCGCGCTGGACCAGTGCAAAGTCAAAGTTCGGGCTGACCTCGTGAAAGCGCAGGGCAGCTTCAGGACCTGCACACGGCCCGGTGAGCAAAGTACCTTCCCTGGTCGCAAACAGCGAGATGCTTTGATCTTCTACACGCAGTGAAGGCAATGCATCAGTTTTGAAGATGTATGCCGGAGTCAAGAGGCGTCAAGAGATGCGCCGGATTCTGCCATGCAATCAAGGGGATGCGTCAACTTCACCAAGCTGCAGCGGTGGTGATCCGATGCGTCAGTCTCTGGAGGCAAAGCACTGGTTCAGATGCGATGCGCTGGTTTTACTCCCGCAACAGGATTGATGCCCTGGTTCTGTTACGCACAGAGAGGAAATGCGTCGAAATCCATGTTGCAAGTATCGTGAACCAGGTTCAGTCACAGGCGCAGTGGTAGAGACTTTGATGTCTCTGAGTCTCAAGCAACAGGAGGCAATCCAATAAGCCCTTGGAGAACACATTGAGTGACGGCAGAGTCTAGCTCTCCTTCAGCAGAGTCAGAGAGCAGCTGGCATCAGGGCAAAGCAAGAGAAATCAGGCCTTCCAAGTCTGCAGTCCAAAGATGAGACCTTGAATAGGCACAGCAGTCCTTCTAACACAGGTTCAGAAGTGTCTGATTTTAGGGGGTCGGAGACTCAGTACTTATACCCAAAAGAGCCTCTGATGTGGGGGGGGGGGCGACTTCAAAGCAGCTCTCTGAAGTGCACAGGTTCCCCTTTCATCCTAGTCCTGTCTGCCAGACTATCTATGGGGGGGGGGTAAATCAGACCTTTGCGTCGGGACAGGCACTATCTATTTAAGTGAAGTGTTAGCCCCTCCCTTCCATCATGCCCAAGCAAGGCCATCAGAATGCAGATGTTTGTAGATGGGTACTCAGACACCTATCCTTCCTGTGTTGTGGCTGTCTAGAGGGGATGCCCAAAGTGTAGCTGTCACCCACCCCAGACATGCACTGCTGATCGGCTGTAAGGCACACAGAGCAGTAAGTGCAGTGAAATGTCCACTTTCTAAAAGTGGCATTCTACAATAGTAAGATTAAATCCAACTTCATCAGTAAGTAGGATTTATCAATAACATTCCAAACATATGAAACATGACAAAGCTACTCCTCTCTGATCAGGAATTACAGCTCACAGCAGTGAAAAACTAAATAGGTTGTTTGTTACTAACAGGACATGCACAACAAAAAAGTACATGTCCTGCCTTTTACTTACATAGCACCCTGCCCATAGGGCTACCTAGGGTCTACCTTAGTGGTGACTTATATGTAATAAAAGGAGAGTTTAAGGCTTGGCAAGTAGTTTTAAATGCCAAGTCGAAGTGGTAGTAAACTACACAATCTGAAAGAGACAATTAGTTATAGATTCCTTACCTTAAAATTACCCCCAGGCATCAGACTGGATCCGGAAAGCTTTTTCGTCAGCAGTACCCCTGCACGTCGAAAGGTGGTGTCGGTCGGCTCCGCGTTCAACGTTGGCGTTGTGGTCGCCGGGATGACGTTGCGGTAGCTACTTAGACGCCACCCTCGCACGCTGACGTCAGTTCTTTCTTTTTCCGCGCCAGCCAGCGCAGATCCAGAGAGAGAGGTACCTCCAGTCACTTTTTCACTGACTTTTTGCCGACTTTCGTCGACATCGTTTTTGAGTCGTCGACTCCTGGTGCACGTCAGGGATGACCGGTTTCAAGGCTTGCGGCTCCTGCAGCCGGCTGATGTCGGTAACGGATCCGCACCGCGTGTGCCTGTTTTGCCTGGAGCGCGACCACGACCCCAAGTCGTGCTCCGACTGCCGGACCAGGAAATCCGAAGTCTATACGGGAGCAGTCCCGAAAGCTTCTCGAGGCCCGGCAGTCGGCTCTGCGCCGTTCGAGGTCCCGGTTGCGTGGGAGGTCGAGGGACCAGTCGCGGAGCCACCACCACCAGTCTTCTTCAAAGTCTTCGCACTCCTCAGGTAAATCAAAGCACAAGAAGAAGTCGAAGAAGCACCGTCGCTCTTCGACTTCTCCCCGTCGGTCGCCTAACGCGACGAGGGATGTGGGTGGTGCCCCTCCCGCGGCTCCGCATGCAGAGCCCCAAGGATCGACTCCGAGTTTCCCTCCCTTCCCAAGACCCAGAGCGACCCCTGCCCAGCTTCGCACCTTTTACGAAGCGATGCATGCCATCTTTGGGCAGCCCGACTCCGCCGGTGCGCCTTCGGGCCCCGCGGACTCGGCTGGCAGCCCTGGGCCTTTGACGCCTGTGGCTCCGGCCCCGGCACTGCAGGGCCCCCTTGGATCCAGGCCTGGATCCGGATCGGCGCCGGTCGACCTGATTACAGCTCCCCCGGTGCCGATTCCACTGGCACCACGTCCGCAGACGACGCCGGTTGTGTCCCCAGCCGGCGTCGACCCCGGCCTCCACCCCGATGTAGACACGGAGCCGGAACGGAGTTGGCCGATGCCGGATCCGGCGCCGACGGGCACTTTTGTGCCCCTGTTCTAACCTGGCTCTTTTAGGCCAGATTGGCAGCCAGAGGAGGGTGAGGAGGACTGGGAGGGGTCTGGAGACCCTTTGACTGACCAGTTGGCTTACGAACCGGACTGGAGAGAGGAACTGGTGGAAGCCAGTGGTCTGGATACCTCACCAGACCTTGGAATGTGTGCTCCTCCTACCGTGGCTACGGAGGAAGGAGCGTCTTACTCCGTGGTGTTGCGTAGGGCGGCCGAGGCTCTCAACCTCGAGCTACCTACGGTGGCAGTCAGGACTAACCTCCTGACAGAGGTGCTTCAACCAGGAGCGAGCTCTTCGGAGCCCCTGCTACCCTTTAATGAAGCCCTCACTGACATCCTTTTGGGCACCTGGTCCAGGCCCAACACAGGGATAGGATGATTGCCCGACGCCACCGCCCGGCCCCGGGCAACCCCACTTTCCTCTCCCAACACCCCACCCTGAGAGCTTGGTGGTCCAAGCCTCCACATCAAAAGACGCATTCCCTAACGCACCACCTGATAGGGAATCCAAAAAGCTGGACCATCTTGGGAAGAAGATGTTTTCTTCCTCCAGCTTGGGACTGCGGTCGGTAAACACTGCATGTCTGTTGGGCCGTTACACCCACTCCGTGTGGGATACGGTGGTGCAAGTGCTGCCCCAGTGACCGGAGGAGGCCCGGGCTGTACTCTCTCATGCAGTTGCCGAAGGGAGAGACGCAGCAAAGTTTACCATTTGCTGTGGACTGGATACCGCCGACTCGCTAGGCAGGACGATTTCCATGTCAGTAGCCCTTCGAGGCTACGCCTGGCTGAGGTCGACTGGTTTTTCCGGGGATGTCCAATCCACTCTTAAGGACATGCCTTTTGATGGCCGTCACCTGTTCGGCGACAAGGCGCAGAACGCGCTAGAGCGCTTTGAGGACTCTCGGTCTACAGCTAAGTCCTTGAGCCTTTCCACCACCCGCCCTGCACAGTCTGCCTTTCGCCCCTTTCGTGGCTACGGAAGGGGTGCCCCACCATGTTCCGCCCAGAGCCACAGGTCGGCGCAAGCTGTTCAGCCCCTGCGCGGCCGGGTCCGTGGGAACCACCGCCATGGTTCTGGGGGCCAGCGAGAGGGCCAGTCCACCACAGCCCCCTGTGCAGCAGCCTCCAAACCCTCCTAGTCTGACCTTTCAGGGCCACCAATCGCCAGTGGGCGGCAGGATTCGCCATCACCTCCCCCACTGGCGCACCATCACGTCGGACGAGTGGGTTTTGCAGATAGTCTGAAGGGACTACTCCCTCCCCTTCGAGACTACCCCCCAGCCATGCCACCTCAGTACCACCGCTCTTGGAGGATCATCTGGCCCTCCAACAGGAAGTTACGGCTCTCTTGGCCAAGGGAGCCATCGAGCGAGTTCCTGCCCCAGAAGTAGGTCGTGGTTGCTATTCCCACTACTTTCTGGTGCCCTAGAAGGACAAAGGCCGGCGTCCTATCTTGGATCTCAGGAACGTCAACCGCTTCCACCGGAAGGAGAAGTTCAAAATGGTGACGCTAGCTCAGGTCTTTTCTGTTCTCGACCCTGGAGACTGGATGGTAGCGTTAGTCTTGCAGGACGCTTACTTTCAAATCCCCGTCATGCCGGCCCACCGGCGCTACTTGCGGTTCACGGTAGGCCACAAGCACTTTCAGTTTACCGTGCTCCCCTTCGGCCTTACCAGCGCCCCTCGGGTGTTCACGAAGGTGATAGCGGTGGTCGCAGCTCATCTGCGCAGATCAGGGGTTCCAGCCTTCCCCTATCTCGACGACTGGCTGTTGAAGGCAGGCTCGCCCCAGACTGTCATCTCCCACCTCCAGACTACGGCCGACCTCCTGCATTCGCTGGGGTTTTCTGTCAACGTGCCGAAGTCACACCTGACTCCCTCTCAGAAGCTCCTCTTCATTGGAGCGGTTCTGGACACGACGCAGTTTCAGGTCTATCCTCACGGTCAGCGAGTACGGGAAATTTGGGCTATGATTCTGATCTTTCAGTCTCTGTCCCGGGTTTAGGTCAGAGTGACTCTGCGGCTGCTGGGTCTGATGGCCTCCTGCATCCTGCTGCTGGATCATGCCAGATGGCATATGGGGGCTCTGCAGTGGGACCTGAAGTTCCAGTGGGCACAGCATCAGGGGAACCTGTCCGATTGCGTCCAGATCTCGGAGGGCACTGCACGCCAATTGCAGTGGTGGCTAACGAACCGGGATTGGGTCAACGGCAGATCTCTCTCCCTTCTCCAACCAGAGTTCACAATGGTGAATGATGCATCACTTCTGGGGTGGGGCGGCAACATGGGAGAGGCGAAGATCAGAGGCCTCTGGTCTCTGGCAGAGTCCGGGCTCCACATCTACCTTCTGGAGCTTCGGGCGATACGTCTTGCACTGAAAGCATTCCTTCCCTCTATCCGGGGAAGAGTAGTGCAGGTGTTCACGGACAACACCACCACCACGTGGTACTGCAACAAACAGGGCGGGGTGGGGTCTTGGACCCGATGTCAAGAGGCTCTCCGTCTCTGGACATGGCTGGAACATCAGGGCATATCCCTGGTGGTTCAACACCTGGCAGGTTCACTGAACGCCAGGGCGGACGAACTGAGCCGCAGGTGCATGATGGATAACAAATGGCGTCTTCACTCGGAGGTGGTGCAAGGCCTCTTTCAGCAATGTGCAATGTCAGCAATTCTGCGCGTTGGAATTTCCAAGGCGGCACTCGCTAGGCGACGCTTTTCGTCACAAGTGGAGTTGCGGTCTTCTATACGCCTTTCCGCCTATACCACTTCTGCCCAGAGTGCTGAAGAAGATCAAGCGCGACCAGGCCCAAGTCATTCTGGTGGCTCCGGATTGGGCACGAAGAGTCTGGTATCCCGAGCTGCTACACATGGCCATCGATCCTCCGATCCGTCTGCCTCTTCGGGAGGATCTTCTGTCGCAGCAGCAGGGGATGGACCTCCACCCAAACCTGTCCAGTCTCCACCTGCTTGCCTGGAGATTGAGCAGCGGCAGTTGACGTCTTTTGACCTGCCTCCCGAAGTCTGTGATGTTATCTTGGCAGCCAGGCGTCCCTCCACCAAGATGGTATACGCCTGCAGATGGAACAAATTTGTGGCATGGTGCACAGCAAAAGCTGTGGATCCCCTTTCCGCCCCTCTTTCTGAGGTTCTCTTGTTCCTACTTTCTTTGGCCCAGCAGGGCTCTGCTCTGGGCACTCTTAAGGGCTACCTCTCGGCCATTTCAGCCTTTCTTAGGCTTCCTGATCAGCCTTCTCTTTTCAAGTCCCCTGTTTTAAATCGCTTCCTTAAGGGCATTACTCATCTTTTTTACTCCTGTTCCCTTCGTAATGCCCCAGTGGGACTTGAACTTGGTTCTTACGTATCTTATGTGTGCTCCCTTTGAGCCATTACATAACTGTCCTCTCAGGCTTCTGACTTTAAAAACTGCCTTTCTGGTGGCCATTACCTCTGCGCGCAGGGTGAGTGAGCTCCAAGCTCTTTCTTCTAAACCTCCTTTTCTGGCTGTTCATCCGGACAAGGTTGTCCTTCGAACTCGTCCTTCCTTCCCAAAGTGGTTACTTCTTTTTACATTGGACAGACCATCACTTTGCCCACCTTCTTTCCGCCTCCGGATCCTTCCAAAGAGGAAGAGGGGCTCCACCGTCTGGATCCAAAACGTGCACTTTCATTTCATTTGGATCGCACAAAGCAATTCCGGGTGGATGACCAGCTCTTCGTTGGCTACGTGGGTGCCAAAAAAGGCCGGGCCGTGCACAAACGGACCATTTCTAGATGGGTCGTTTTGTGCATCAAAGCTTGCTATTCCTTGGGAAAGAAGGAGCCTCCAGTGGGGTTGCATGCCCATTCCACCAGGGCGATGGCAGTGACCACTGCTTTGGGACGTGGAGTCCCCCTTAATGACATCTGTCAGGCAGCTACGTGGGCATCACTGCACACATTCACAAAACACTACTGCCTGGACAGCCAAGTCCGGAGAGACAGCTTCTTTGGCCGTTCTGTTCTCCAGGACTTTCTGGTGTGAACTTTGTTCGCAGACCCACCTCCGGGGTTGGTATTGCTGGGGTATTCATTCTAAGGTAAGGAATCTATAACTAATTGTCTCTTTCAGATGAACAAGTTACTTACCTTCGGTAACGATATATCTGTAAGAGACATAGATTAGTTATAGATTCCTTACCGCCCCACCCATCCTCCCCGTTCTGCGAAATGATTTCTAGGGTTAAGGACTCCCCTTCAGGGCCCTAGTTTTTGTGCACCAGTGGTCAGTGTCTTGCATGGCTCCGCGCTTCTGGCGTAAAAAAGTCGTGTACAGAACTGATGTCAGCACGTGAGGGTGGCGTCTAAGTAGCTACCGCGACGTCATCCCGGCGACCACGACGCCAACGACGAACACGGAGTTGACCGACGCCACCTTTCGACGCGCAGGGGTACTGCTGATGAAAAAGCTTTCCGGATCCAGTCTGATGCCTGGGGGTAATTCTAAGGTAAGGAATCTATAACTAATTTATGTCTCTTACAGATATATCGTTACCGAAGGTAAGTAACTTGTTCCACAAGCACTGCAGTGGCAGGCCTGGGACAGGTTTGAATTGCTACTTCTGTGGGTGGCACAATCAGTGATGCAGCCCACTAGTAGCATTAAACTTACAGGCCCTGGGTATATGGTATACCACCTTACAAGGAACTTACAAGTAAATTTATGTCAATCAGGTATACACCAATTACACACATGTTTAGGGTAGAAGCACATGCATTTTAGCACTGATTAGCAGTGGTAAAGTGCTCAGAGTCCCAATGCAAACAAACAGATTCAGCAAAACATGGAGGCAAAAAGCAAAAAGATTGGGGGAAGATGGCCCTAAGGCTGACACGTCTAACAATGATGATTGTCATAGGTGACTATTCAAAGTACCCGGAAATGGTGGTAAAGGCCACCACTGCACCTAGCGAGATTTTCCCCAAAGTGTGGAAAATCATGGCTACCCATACTGAAAGAATTGTGGACTGACAACAGACCCCCATTTCAGGGGCAAGATGTAGCAAAATACCTGAAGTCCTAGGGTATAGCTCACTGAAACATCACTCCACGATGCCCTCCAGTCAATAGAGAAGTGGAACAATTCATGAGAACAATGAATAAAGTAATCAGGATTGCCCCCCATGACAACCAGCCCATAGAGCGGGCCATTTATTCCTTCCTGCACAAATACTGATAAAATCTACATACCACTACAGGAATGGGATCCAGCCGAGCATGCCTGTGCCTGGCAATTCGAGAAAGACTTCTTCACCACCCCAGCGGGGTTCTGAGTGGCAGAGATGACCAGTGAGTGCTATAACGGCAACTTAAGACCAACAGCAGCATCAGCACTAAACGATAGACGCGTTTTGGACACTTGAGAAAGTAATGTATTGATGGTCGAAGATTGACACCCCAGCAGCAAACTTGCATGACATTTGAGCCTGAACCATGGCGGGTGTTATGACGGTATGGTCCCAAGATAACAACCCAAAGAGGGAATGATGGTCACCCTGAATGTGCCCTTTTTCAAAACGCTTCGAGAATGTGAATGTCTGTGGATAACAGAAGAACGCCGTGAGCAGCCTGAGTTCAGAGGCTTTCGATCTACCGATGAGTGGGAACTTGAGCATGCTGAGGCACTGAATCTGACAGCCCCAAGCCCGGAAACTGACACGGAGCGCAGTGGTACCTGTAACACTGAGGGAATCCGTGAATGGGGAGACAGCATCTACCTCTGTGGGGTCGAGGTATCTACGATCCCAGTACAACCTGAGTGGAAACCCTATGCCATCCCAGAGACGTTTTAAAGCATGGGCAAAGTGGGCTCTGGCCCAGGGCCCCAGCCTTTATGCCCCCCCCGCCATAGAGTCAGCTCTGTTCTGCAGAGAGTCTTGCCCTTATGACCTTGAATATTAGTTAAACAGTATTGTTTTAAATAGTGTTTTCCGCTATTTATCTTTAATGTGAGTGGTGTGTGAGAGTCTATACAGATAATTTTCAGAGGAATGTTGTCATTGTTTCATGCAACATCGATAAAAAAGTTTCTTTTAGGTCAAAACAGGACCTCACATATGAGAAAAGGGAGGATGTCAGAGAGATTATTTGCAGTATTACTATTGACCTGCTGCTGTGTTACAATACTGAAAACGCCTCTATCCCTGAATATTATACGTAAACACATTTGGTATCTGAACAAGTGAGCCAGTGCACTGTCAGTGAACTTACCAAAGAGGGCATGAAAGCTGAAATTGTATCATAAATTTAAAGCTGTTCCGAACAGGGGCCCCCAAAATATGTTTGGCCCAGGGCCCCCAAAATCCTTAAAATGTCCCTGTGCCTTCAAGCTGTCTCTGTGATTTTGCAGGATAAAACCACTTGGAGCATGCAGGTGAATCAACTACCTCAAAAGTGGTTACCGTGTCATTTTATTTGCGACATTTTTGTTTTAAAGTTTTGCACGTTTGGAAGGAATATGTTCGGAGCGCATAGTGAGCGATTTAGGAAGGGCGTTTAGAAGTTCTTACCTGAGTGTTTCTTATCTGTGGTACTGCCCGAATGTGGCGCATTTATGTTAATAAATGCCCTCACCTGCTTCCCAGGGCGGGGTGGTTTGGATCTGATACCACTGTGCTGTGTCTTGTGTGTGCTTTCTTGCTCTCATCAGGACAGCTCCCCACTCCACGGCCACACCACAAACCCCATCCCAGGAACATGTTGACACCAATCCCTTTCAT
Organism: Calotriton arnoldi; assembly: GCA_963921515.1. Taxonomy (NCBI): domain Eukaryota; kingdom Metazoa; phylum Chordata; class Amphibia; order Caudata; family Salamandridae; genus Calotriton; species Calotriton arnoldi. The sequence goes on from CAWUFW010014268.1 coordinate 331,307, forward strand.
TTGCTCTATGCCAAGGTTTCCCAGCTAAAATGTCTATTAGTCTGTTTGCCTCTGTGTTTCTTTTCTTTAACGTCTAAGAATGACCAGAGATCTTTAAGGGCTCATTAATTTCTTGCCAGCATACTAATCGGCGTAGTTGAAGAATCTTTTCTTTCATTTCAAATGGCAACCACGCACGCTTCGTGCTCCACTCTATGCAAACCCCAGTAGTATTAACTTCCCATGTGGTCTTTCGGAAGTGTGAGGAGTTTGGGACCTTTCTTGAACGCAATTAGCCCAGTGAAGAAATGCATTAAAAGCCGGGAATATGCAGCAATTGATAGAATTTCGTTTTTTCTTCTACTGGAGTTCACTTAATGATCAGGCAGTGGCACCATATGTACTTCTAATTGCCTCAGAGGATAAAGTGCTAAGATTTAACTCAAACAGTATAGAGCTCAAAAGCCGGATCATTTCGTGCTCTGCATTTGATCCAAATTAATAGGCTGGCTCATTAAAAACAAATGTCACTACTCTTGAATTCTAAAAAAGTTTAGTATCAGCTGCAAATTTGATATAGTTGTACGAAATTAGAATTTCAATTATACCTTTTTGTAAATGTGAAACATTCTGCAACTTGCACAAACTTGGTAGGTTTGTCACCGCTGCACAACGTGATCTGAAACGTTACCCTGTGATTTTAAAGTATGTTTTGCAGGCTTTTCAACCACATTGTTCTTTTAGCCACTCGCACAAGACCTGGAGTTAGAAAGTTAGCAAGGCTTTACACTAATCGGGAAGTTAGTGCTGTGCAAATGTTGGGTGCAATGCAAGCTGAGACGCTGCCACCTCTAAAATAACTCTTTATCTGAAAGGTGTATGGCGTCAGGTTATGCAACTCAATTCTAAGAAGCACTTGTGTGCTGGGAGGTACTATTGTTTATAGAGTCAGAATTGAAAAAAGTGGCCACTATATTTAGGTCATAGATAATGTAGAATACCCAAATTTACTGCATGGAGGGAAAGATCACTTTCTGCCGAGTGGTACATTGTCGGTGTCAGGTCAAGTTATCAGAAAAGACCTTGTTGACATCAAACAAGGAGAAAGTTGTAAAAAAGGGGAAATGGAGACTATGGATACGCTTGGGAAGGACAAAGCTATCCAAGGGCCTGTCAGATCTTTTATGCTGTGATGGAGCTCAGATTTCACCTATAAAATGTATGCATTATTATATGACAAAAAGCTGCAGACAGCATTTCTAAAAATGGCACGCAGATTTTAGTGCATGCAAATGAAAACATGAAAGAGGCCTGCAAATGAAATCATGTAAGACAATGCTCATTTAATTAATCATGGTTGTTTTAATGTGTAGTTTAGATTTAACCTCATTATAGAAATATATATTTAATTTAGATTAATTTAGAAAAAGTATCTTGAACTAGCATATTTGTGCTGAATTAACACGCATTTTTGCGGTGTAGAAAACCACGTGATTTCAGTTTGCTTTAGTAGACTCAGCTTACTGCAGTTTTTTGCCCTTGAAGACTAGAATGGAATGTGCTCCTCTTCCTCCCAACTTTCAATGAAAGGGCTTTGTTAATAAATCACGCCCTCCTGTTTCCGTCTCTTCGACCTTCACTATGTTGCATATTTTTTGTAGCCTGTTTAAACAGTGGAAGTGAAGAGAAAACTCACAATTAATACTTTTGTTACAGAAAAATGTAATTGTTTTTAAAATGTAAAAGGATGTGAAGTCATGTAATGAGGAACACGCCTGATTAATGACGTATCCAGTCAGCCCATGGGGAGATGATGTGTCTTGAAGTTCTGATTGGACCAGCTATGAGGACCAAGCACGTGGGCTTTTGCGTGAAATATGGCTTACAAGTGGGAGGGGTGGCTTTTTTTGCTCATTTTTTCCTGAGGGCCAGGCCCAGCTTCTGTGCTGGACACAGAGACGGGAAGGAGAGAGAAGGAGGGGCTGCGTCTGTGGGGGCTATTTTGCAGCTCCTGAGACAGAGAGACAGACCAGCACAGCGAGGCAGAGAGTGAGAGCTGAGGGGATCAGAACAGGTTTAGATTTTAGGTGCTAAACTTTAAATTTCATGCTTTGACTAACTGCGTTTGAAAAGATGTATTTGTCCTATGCATTTATTTCTCTTTATGGGAGATTTTTGCCATTATTAATTATTGATTAGCCTTGCAAGACTCACTCTTTTCTTAGAAACACTTTAAGAGTTTCTGACTGACAATTGTGCGCCACATTTTCTTCCTACATGGAATATGTTCTGTATTAATGCTATTTTTCCTATTTTTTTCAATTCTGTAACCTGATTGATATTTGACTAATGAATAAAGAGTCAGAGAACCTTAACTTTTGACTAGAAAATAAAACCCTTTAAAATACTCACAACTCTCTTTATTGGCTTAAATATTAATTGCATTTTTGATTTTTCATTTTTATATAAAGTCTCCTGAAGGTATACATGGTGTCAAGGGCCCAAACATCTTTACAGCGGTAAATAGAGGTAAATGAGGTTTTGCATTGAGAAATTACCGTGAAATTACCGCTGCATCAGTTTTTGGTAGCAGAGGATGGTTATTATCAATTAGTTTGGTGATTAAGGATTATTAATATCACCATCAACTATTTGACTAATGGTCCATTCACCTTAGGAGGAGAGTTTATCTATGAAAATTAGTTCTAGAAAATAATTGCCCAAGTTAGATAAATGTCCAAGCCCTGATTCCTGACTCCAATGCTCAGAACCTGAAGACTGGCAAAGCAGTACTGGAAGGTGATACAAGAAGGCGATTGCTGGAGCGGTGTGAGTATCAATAGGGTTGTGAAATGTTGTTAATGTGCTAGGATGTATTTTTGAAGTGTTGAAAATAGTAAGGGTTTTGACTGTTGGTGAAATTTTGCTCATTTTGAATTGATGGTTTTATTGATTATATTGGTAATTTCATAGGACAGGATTTATTGATTACATGTTTTAACTCTTCATGTTAAGTAAGTTAGTGTCTTGTTCTATGTTGTCTGGAAAAGCAGGTATGTACACCTGTGGAAATCCCGGGAAGGAATAGCGGGTGGTAACTGGAAGCCACACTGCAGGGGGTTACTCGTCTGTTGGAAGTAATACTGAGAAGCTACGTAGGGCTGGCAGTGTTACAACAGGGACCATATATCGTATAAAAGTGAGTGTGAATGGTAGCATAAGGATTTTACCTGCGAAGTCACTGGCTCTACTTCCCAAAAGGGGTATCCAAGTAACAGGTCTTATCTGGAGCTTGAGAGAAGGGCAGGGTAATGGAATTTGTTACACTTGTCGACACAAAAGAAAACTCTTGAAAAGGTGAAAACTATCCTTTGTTTAGTGGAACAGACAGAGTAGCGAATGTTATAATGTTGTTACTAACAGAATTTTGATTAAGAAAACTCAGAAAAATATTGCTGTAAGATTTTGTAAAGGAGGAGTCAGTAGTAGGAGTTAAACTGACTGAAACTGTCAATTGTGGCAGGATTGGAGAAAATAAATTGCATTAAAATATTGCAGAAATGGAATTGTTTAAAGGTTTAAAGAAGCTGTTAGGAGGTAAAGTGAAAAATTCGCTTTTAATTGGTGATGCTCCTGAAGGAACACCTGTGCATTTTATGTCTACCAATTTGGGACAAAATTCATGTATGTGGGTTCACCAATGGTGCAAGATTACTGAAAAGAAGGTCCTTTGAGGTTTCCAAAAGATGGTACTTTTGAATTGCAAATTATTGACAAATTAAGGGAACTGTTATGTGAAATAAAGACACCATCTAGAGCTGCACAATTTGAGGCTTTAAGCATGTGGGAAAAGACAGCAAGAGACAAAGCAAGTGAGGATAAAAAGGTAAAGCACCAGATGCAGGAGAAGGGAATTAATGATGATAAAAAGCTTCAAATAAATAATGATTCAGGGGATGAAATAATGGATGCATTGTTAACTGAGTGTCCGCCACTTTATGTGGTTCCCATTAAAAATACTGAAAATAGTGTACCAGTAAGTACTACAGTGGCTACTGTTTCTGTTAAACAGAGAGAAACACAGATTGAGAGAACAGTGCAGACATTTCAGATTGACCCACTACCTGTTGATTCAGCACTGACAGTGATACCTCCAGGTGTTACTGCTTTAAATGTGACTGATTCAGTCCAGATATCACAAACTACAGATGCACAGGCAATGCCTAGAAAAATTGTGACTGTCCCAATTAATATGGCCCCTACTCAAAAGGTTCAAAGAGCTGCAGAAGGAGTAATTATGTCAGGGTTTATTTCAGAAACTCAGAATTCACAGATTATTGAACAGAAATTACCCCAGACAGTCCAAGCACTGAAAGGTGGGGGAAAAATAGTCTTTACAACATCTGCAGCCCAGGATAAAATGAATATATTTGAAGATGGGATTTTTCAAACCTGCTGTGAGGAAGCAGCAGTGCTTAAAAAGATAGAGAGCATGGGGGACCAAATTAACCCAGACCATGGAAAAGAGAAACAGATTAGTGTTTTCAATTCAACATTTGAACATGAAGAAATTAACAGTCCCTGCTGTTCAAATCATGAAAATGTGAACCAGTGTCAGGAAAAAGAATTAATTTCCCTGAGTAAGGAAACAGCTACATGTGCAGTAACTACACATGATGGACTGACAGATTTGGCTCAAAATTATGAAATTGATGCTTCAGGAAGTTTTCCATTTCAGAAAAGTTTCAGGGTACATATGAATGATGAAGCAAATGAGAAAATGTGTTCTTCAGGAATGCAGTTGCACCTTGCAGAAATAATAAAATATAATTTCAAATGCAATGGGTTTGAGAAATTAGGAGACAAGTGGGCAAGAAAACATTAGAAGAAAAAGAAACCACCAGACCTTGTTAGGGAAAATAATAAACAGGATGAGGGAGAAGCTTTTGCTTACTCATTGAGAGAAAAGGTGGGAGAAGTGCATGTTCATGTGCCACGGAACAAAAGTGAACTTGCAGCATTTCTGAACACATTCCCACAATTGAGAGACAAACTTATGCTGTGGTACCCACAAGTTGATGGATTTGTTGAAATTTTAAAGGAGTTGTGCATTAATTTGGAAATGTTCTTTGACATTGCCATGCAAACTGAATTGTGGTTTGAATCTAAAGTTGTTGTGCAAAGGCCAGGTGAGGAGACAATGAAAAGGGTTTGCATGAATGAACCATCATTTTCTGTTGTTATTGAGAAAAACGTAGCAGTGATTACTTTCCTGAAGGGCAGAGTGCCAGCAAAGGATGTTGATTGGGTACAGATTAAAAGAACACAGGTTGGAAGTAAAGGTGTTTTGGTCTGTGCACATTCAGGTATGGATGTTGTACTGCTGGAAAGGGTGTCCTTTTGCCATCTTTATAACAGATTTGAGCATTGGAAGAAGAAATTTAAATTTAAACATGATGCACAAACACATAGAAAAATGCAGGTGCAAGATGTGTCAGCCAAGCAAATGCAAATATCAGTTCAGAAACAGGTACCAATGGAAGGAGTTTTTCAAGCCCAAATGGTCCCACATAATATGGAAAATGCTAAAATTAATTTAAATAAGTTGTCCAGAGCAAATGTGAATTATTTTCAGAAACAAAATCAGAACCCAGTTCAACAGGTTGCTGTATTTGAAAATGAGAGTTTTAACCCTAACAATTCTGAATTTACCAAGTCCATTGTGAAAGCAGTGGAAGATCCAGCCTTAGTTGTAGGAATTTTAAAAGGAGAAATTACAAACCCAGTTTTAGAAGAATTTGCACCCAAAATAGGCCCATTTGAGGAAAATTGCCAAGTTGTTGTTTGTGACTCAGGCCTAGCAGGAAAACAATTATGTTACAAATCAAACAGCACAGGTTACTGTACACCAGATAATGTTAATTTTCAGATTCCTGATGAGGATGTACATTTTAAAATGGCCCAACAAGAGACAGATGTAGCATTGTTTTCAGAAAAGACAGTTGAAAAATTACCTTCTGATTTGAAAGAAATAATAAACACAGAAATAAGAGAGTTCACAGAGAAGGATGTCAGATTAATAAAATGTGCAGACCATGTCTTATTCAAATTAGAACCAGATGACATGTATTCAAGAACACCATCAGTTGCAGAAATTTTACCCATAATTGGAGATAAAGTGAGTAAAGTATTTTTGATGGAATTGATTGAAAGTTTATGTAACTTTCTGATCACAGGTTCACAGAAACTAAATGAAAAGAACAGATTAGTGCAGGAGATTAATAGCATAACTTTTCCATGTTGTCCTGTGGTACCGAATCCAGCCAATATATTTTTCACATTCCATGTGCTGAAGAATGGCTTACCGTTATTGATTTTTGTCAAGTTCATGTCACAGTGCCATTGCATGGGAATAGTCAGGAGTACTGTCAAAAAGAAAATGAATGTCTGGGACACATAATTGGAAAGGGAGCTAGAAAGGTGTCACCAGAGAGAGTGGAAATAAATCACCAGATGAATCCACCTCAAATTCAGAAAGAAGTCAGGAAATTTTGGAAATGGTTGGCTGCTGTAGAGAGTGGTTACTAAACCTTTCCCTAGTGGCTAAGCCTTTACTGAGGCTGACACACAAGGATGTGTCTGATCCGCTTCCATTGGACAACAATTGCACCAAAGCATTCCTAGAGTTGAAAGAGAAAAAGTGTTGCGCCCCAGCACTAGGAATGAAAGTTTATTTAAAAGAAAATACACCAATTTGCAGTGAGAGGGAGGGCTGCGCTCTCTCAGTGCCTGTTCAAAAACATGAATGTGTTCAAAGGTCTGTGACGTATTTCCCAATGACCGTTGACCCCAACGTCACAGAAATGCCCAGCTGCCTTAATTTAGTAGCTGTGGTAGATGTCAGTCATAAAAAGAGTGAGTTTATAATGGAATTTCCAATTATTGAAATGGTTGCTTTCTTTGTGGAGTTGTTTTGGGAAAATACTGTGACCAAGAAATGTCTAAATTCAAATGTATTTAGCTTACTGCCAGCAAATGAAATTGTTTGTGATCAAACTGAACCTAAATGTTTAAATGTCATGAATTTTTGCCTGAAACTAATATCAGACTTTAAGGATGAACGTCTGATTCAGCCCAACAATGTCCATTTTGTAGATGGCCCATATTTGAAAGGTAACAATGACACATTAAGAGCAGCACATGCTGTGCTCCTTATACACTATGTTGTCAAAGCTTCATGGCTTTCAGTAGTTACCTCAGCCCAAAATTCGAAATTGATTGCCCTTACCATAACATGCAATATAATTTCTCAATTGGGAGTCACTGTTGTCCTGGGAAAGAGAAATGCTAATTCAGTTGCACAATATTGTATCCTGTTAGTAGTAAATGTGTTATTGCAAAAACTGATGCCCAGGTATAGATTGCCAGTTTCTCTGAAATCAGATCATAATGAGGTCTCAAAGATGATGTGTGCAGAACAACAGAATGGACAAAGATTGAATTTTAACTCTCTGCCTGAAGTTTCAAGCCTAATAAAGCAACACAAAGACAGCACAGAGTTACACTTTGCAAAAGACTGTGTTTCAGCATCACCAAAGTGGCTTGAAAATGGACATGCAAATGCACTTGTGAAAAACACAGATGAAAAGACTAGCCATTGCTGTGAAGGTCTGACTGATGTGGAGCGTGCAGTTTCTCACCAGATTGCAGCTGCTACACAAGATCTGCATAATGGATGGTGCAACGACTTTGATCTGAGAGATGCTGTGAAATGGAAAGGCCTGTTCCAAATGATCCTGGCAATGACTGTTGTGAAATGTGGTGGCCTTCCAAATTGGGTGTATGCCTCTCACACACGTATGGTCCCGTGTCCCTTTGATAAAACAGCTCCTCTTCAAGAAAAAATGCCGGCAGTGGTCAAAAGTCCACAGAAGAGGGTCAGTCAAGCTGTAAGGGAACACACAGAGTCTGAAGCAGCACTAAAGCAAGTGGCACTGCAAAAGCAAAAAGTGGAAACTGACTCAGATGAAAGCGGTGTCAAAAGGGTGAAAGAGTCAGGTGCAGCCACTGAAGAAGAAATTAGTGCTGTGGGCCTACGAGTGGAGGTAGGAAAAAGCTGGCTGAAAGGGTATCCAAAAAGATTGCAGTGGTCCCTTGAAAAATCATTTGCACCCATAGCTGAAACATCTGAATCTGATCAAAGTGAAAATAAAAGTGAAAGGCTTGGATTGGAAAAGTGCAGAGAATTGATGGTGCTCTGTCAGAGTTTCTCAGCACCTGAGTGGTCAAAATGCATGGAAAAAGTACAGAATGCCACAATGTATGAGCCACCTTGATGACAAGCTGGTGACAAAGAGAAAAAGAAAGGCTGAAACAATAACTGAGAATTGTCAAGAGCTGAAGAGAAAAGAATCTTTGAATGATGAAAAAAAAAGAAGAAAAGAAAATAGAAAAGAGAACTGTCCTGTTGAATTCTCCCTTTTATTATTTGAGTTACTTATTTTAGAGAAGACTAACAGTTCAAGAAGCTACTTACAGAACTCTGCACTAAACTTTGAGCTTTGCTATATATGATCTGATTACAGACAAGACTTGTGTTTGCCTTAGAAATAGAAGTAAAATTGTTATATGCTCAGCTTTTGCAATAAAAATGTCACTTGTGAAAATAAATAAGTGTGATTTACAAATCATTTGAGGTATCATGATTTGTTATCATCAAAGGGTGAATTGATGGAGCTCAGATTTCACCTATAAAATGTATGCATTATTATATGACAAAAAGCTGCAGACAGCATTTCTAAAAATGGCACGCAGATTTTAGTGCATGCAAATGAAAACATGAAAGAGGCCTGCAAATGAAATCATGTAAAACAATGCTCATTTAATTAATCATGGTTGTTTTAATGTGTAGTTTAGATTTAACCTCATTATAGAAATATATATTTAATTTAGATTAATTTAGAAAAAGTATCTTGAACTAGCATATTTGTGCTGAATTAACACGCATTTTTGCGGTGTAGAAAACCACGTGATTTCAGTTTGCTTTAGTAGACTCAGCTTACTGCAGTTTTTTTGCCCTTGAAGACTAGAATGGAATGTGCTCCTCTTCCCTCCCAACTTTCAATGAAAGGGCTTTGTTAATAAATCACGCCCTCCTGTTTCCGTCTCTTCGACCTTCACTATGTTGCATATTTTTTTGTAGCCTGTTTAAACAGTGGAAGTGAAGAGAAAAACTCACAATTAATACTTTTTGTTACAGAAAAATGTAATTGTTTTTAAAATGTAAAAGGATGTGAAGTCATGTAATGAGGAACACGCCTGATTAATGACGTATCCAGTCAGCCCATGGGGAGATGATGTGTCTTGAAGTTCTGATTGGACCAGCTACGAGGACCAAGCACGTGGGCTTTTGCTTGAAATATGGCTTACAAGTGGGAGGGGTGGCTTTTTTTGCTCATTTTTTCCTGAGGGCCAGGCCCAGCTTCTGTGCTGGACACAGAGACGGGGAGGAGAGAGAAGGAGGGGCTGCATCTGTGGGGGCTATTTTGCAGCTCCTGAGACAGAGAGACAGACCAGCACAGCGAGGCAGAGAGTGAGAGCTGAGGGGATCAGAACAGGTTTAGATTTTAGGTGCTAAACTTTACATTTCATGCTTTGACTAACTGCGTTTGAAAAGATGTATTTGTCCTATGCATTTATTTCTCTTTATGGGAGATTTTTGCCATTATTAATTATTGATTAGCCTTGCAAGACTCACTCTTTTCTTAGAAACACTTTAAGAGTTTCTGACTGACAATTTTGCGCCACATTTTCTTCCTACATGGAATGCCTCCTAAGCAGACTGTAATATGTTCTGTATTAATGCTATTTTTCCTATTTTTTTCAATTCTGTAACCTGATTGATATTTGACTAATGAATAAAGAGTCAGAGAACCTTAACTTTTGACTAGAAAATAAAACCCTTTAAAATACTCACAACTCTCTTTATTGGCTTAAATATTAATTGCATTTTTGATTTTTCATGTTTATATAAAGTCTCCTGAAGGTATACATGGTGTCAAAGGCCCAAACATCTTTACAGCGGTAAATAGAGGCAAATGAGGTTTTGCATTGAGAAATTACCGTGAAATTACCGCTGCATCAGCTGCACCAGTCACACTACAGCTGGCCATAAGCCACTACTCCTTCTAAGTCCATGAAGGCTGTGTGGTATTAAGACCTACTACATGCATAAGCTGTGTCTGTTAGGCTTCAAGTTGCACCAGGCTTACACATCCTGTCACCACCATTGCTTTTTTCCTCTTTGGTTCCTCAGTCCACAACTCATTAGGATTTTGTACTTACCGTATGTTTCTAGTTCTTGTCTTCCCATCTCACACTTCATCCGTACTGGTGCTGCAGGGTCCTCCTTTCTCTCTCTTCAGCGCTTGGTCAGCTATCTGGGAGCTACCCACAGGCTGCCTTTACTCGCCATTGGATAAGTCAGAAAACTTGCATACATATGATAAACAATCTGTAAATTGCTGCAAGCCTTTCATTCTAATGATGCTCTCTTTCCTTAAGGTGGAAAAGTCACTTTACCTTGAACCCTCTCTAACACCTTGTGCGACACCAGCCCAGTCCAGTTCTTCCATTCTCACACCTGTAGGAGAGTCTCTATTTCACTCACTCTCCTTCTCTTCCCTAATCCCGTTCCCCTTGAGTTCGGGTGACTTCCACTCTTCTTGAGTTTATTAACTGGGGGTAAGCGGACCCTTGGGGAGGAGGTTGGGTTGGCCTTGACATCCTTAAACCTTGTATGCACTCGGGTAGTGACAGTTAAACACATTTCAGCCTTACACTATTGATCCCTTCCCCTCCAGGGAAGAGGTGCTACCACAAACATCCTCCTTAGTGAGAGGAGTGATATTGCATTCGCAGGACTCTATGGCCTGGAGATGTCGCTGTAACATGGAAGTCTGCAGATGAAGAGCAGTCTGTGAAACATCAGTGCTGGACCCTTCTTGAAAGCCCCAGTGCTCCTCTGTCTTAGGGCAATTCTGGCAAAACTCTGGGCATCTGTGTTTTCAGGGTGTGAGTCTTTATCCCAAAGCCCATTGGACGTTTGCCATACAATCATTGCAATCATGGCAGTTCAGCCATTTCCCTTATGGAACCAAGTGTAATTCATTATTGTTGTTTTGTAGCCTCCCTCTCCCTGTCGGGTGTTTCCACCATGCATCAGAAAAAACTTACATTCAAGCCTTCATCCTGCTATTACGAGCCTGAAGAACACGTTTTAGTTCATCCATTCTGGAGCAGAATGTACAAGCTTGAAGACACTTCAATAAGCACTGATCCAGCCAAATGCACTTGCACTCAGAAGGCATTTTACTTTTTACGGCTAAAAGACTTTTTTCTTCTGGGGCTTCTTGGCACTAGTTTCCAGGGAGCATGCTTCTGGAAACCAAGCTTCCGCGAGGTCAAAAAGTGGCGTCTGGAAGAGGTCACCTTTTCCTAAAGGAAGTGAACAATGAACTCTTACGTGCAGCCCTTTACATGTGCAGGCCTAATTAGCAAACATGTGTAAATACAATGTCAAATGAAGTAACATCTGGTAATGCATCATTCCAGCAACTGCAATGTGCAATCAGAGTCAACTAAAATGCCACAAAATAGGACAGAATATATACGATACTGAGGTTTATTTAGAAATTGCACTATTTATGAAATGCCAGAAAGCTTAATCGCACTGTATGTATAGCCCAAAGTTCTAAGAGGCCACATTGTCCATAGTTTTCTAACACTTGAATAATATCTATCTGGCTAGACGGGATAATGCTATCAACCCCATGTGCAGTGTCAAACTGAGAGAGTTAATGATCTAAATCTAAACGTTTTTAATCCTGCACCTCTAACAAAAGACTCATTATCCATAATTACCCCCAAGGAAAAAAGTTTTTACAGACTTAAGAGTTATACCTTCAACAATACATGCTTAAAAGTTCTATTCTGCAAAAATTTAAAAAAATGTTTCATGATATTTTATGTCTAACGTTTTCTAAAATAGAAGCGAAGCATCACACGTTTCTTACAATTTCTTTGCCACCACAAGCACAGGAAATAAATCAGTTTCTAAAATAATATCAGCAGGAGCAGCATTATTTTATCCAGACGCAAAATAAAATTCTAGTAGTGTTATATTTCATATAGGTACCCCGATATAGGTCTAGGTATTATCATAACCCCTCACCTACATTCTCTCCTATACTACATACATAACAGATTTGGAGGACTGACCTTTTACCCAGTTACAATACTACACATAAGTACTAGGGTTTTTCCCTGGACACTGGCCTCATAAATTATGCATGAGGATTCTTAGTTTCTTTGAATCACAGCAGGACCATCATTTCCTGCATAATAACTGTGTATAAAGTTAATTCCCGACGTCATCCTAAGTCCGACACTGGCACAGCAAGGTAGAACCCCTGGGGATACCTTAGGGTATATAAACACCACATCTTGCTGAGATAGGGAGAGGAGATCACGACTTCCATGCCAACACACTGACACGAGACGCTGAGGTTCCTGCATGCAGATACTCCAGCTCGCAGTGGTCTGACATCCCTCGCGGTGTGTTCAGCTCGAGACCAGAACGAGGTCCCGCAGGCTAACATCAGGTAATGGGGTTGGCTTTTTCCTAGAGGGATTCTTGGCTTTACACCTACTCACATGCTAGGTACACTTAGGTACATCTAGTTAGGGTGCATCGTAGGAGTACGCATTTTATTGCCATGTATTTTATATACTCGCCTATATTTATGATTTTAGCAAAATGGTAGAAACCTACCATCTGTTTACTTTCTTAGTGCTGCTACTCCTTTATATATGCTACTGTCTACTGGTGATTTCAGTGCACTTATTTTACGCTAGAATAACAACTGTTCAATAAATACTTATTGAAAACGTCCCAACCGTTTATTCTGTGTATCTCTCTGAGAGCAAGTGAGCACGAGTGACTGAGCGAAAAGTAAGCTACTGTTTCCACGGTCCTGAGGGATCAGGGTTGTCATGTTCGATAGCTGCCAAGAACTATTCTCTCCTTGGTAAGAGGAGGTTATAGTGGCATTGCGAGCTAGCTGGCACACAGGCCAACATACACGGTGGGGGTGTCTGGAATCAGTCTGGACACCAGTCCCGCAGTGTATGTTGTCTAAACGCGCAGATCCTATATAGGTCTTATAGGAACTACACGACATGGCGCCGCCAACGTTGGTATTGGCACTAATTTAACAGTCAAATCTGAGTAGTTCAGTCGTGCTTTTCTCAGAGACCCCTACTCACATTTTCCCCAGAGACGTCTGGAGTGGGAGGGAACAAATCCGCCACAGCTGAGTAGGAAAATTCCTATTTATTGGCTGTTAGTTTAATCAAACTTGAAGGATACAGTGATCCTAATTGTGCATAACACCTTATCTCAGTTCCCTTGAAACGCTCTCCTCTCTAAAAATAATGATTGAACAGAGAGACGTAGATGAAGGAAATGCACTAAACTTCTCAGCCGAAGAAAACGATGCAGGATGCAATATACATTGCAGATAATGTTAGAAATGCCGTCACCCTAAAACTAGTAGTATATGGTGTTACAATTAGGGGTGGGCAAGTGACTTTCGTGATTGAGGCACACGAATCATATAGAACAGAGGTATTCTATTCATGGATTAAATTCCCGCAGGCAAATGCACAAACCAAAATATTTCACTACTATGTAGAAGATGATATACCAAATGAGTATAGTCCATATGAGGACATTGAAATTCCACTCACTTACGAAGAACACCTCTACTGGTTTAAAGGCGCCCTCCCCCATACAAGAAATAGAGTAAGACTCTGTCTGCTTGGAAGAGACAGATCAACATGGCCAGTTTTAGCGGCATACACACCACATTCTGACATTGACACAATGCCAGGAGGAGACTTACTTGTACAGCATAAAGAATTAATAAGACTTTACAGAAACATGACTCAGTTTGTGTTGAGAACAATCACACTTCAGCCCACACCGGCTACACAACCAGGACCAGTCCAAACTCCTACAACAAAAATTACACCACAGACACTGCACGCAGTAATGGGTAAAATGCCCACAAAACATGAACAAATGCCCTTCTGGATAGCACAGAAAATTACACAACTGGAGGCGGTGTTTCCACACACTGGTCCTAAGAAAAAGCATAGAATACTTACTATTTGCTTGCCAATGGAGATAGCTCCCTCTATAGAGGATTGTACCTCTTGGGGCACAGACTTCGCTGCAATATATGCCAGGACTCATGGTATCCCTTCTTTAGCGGTAATACCAGATGTATTAAGACAAATACAGAACGAGTATGGAGCAGAACCTGCTCTACACTTGGGGATGAAGTTGTTAAATAACTTTGCCCAGGTATCTGCGATAATATTGGCGAATATTAAAGGAGAAGCAGCATCAGTGGCAATACGCCAACGCCTGAGAGAGTTCACTCCATTACAACAGGAGACAGAACTACCTAAAATAATTGAAACTGCTTATGCAGAGTTAGGTAGAGACAGTCTGGGAGCTAGACCTGTAAAACCCCAACTAATGGGGAGTTCAGATAAAGAACAGGCAAAGCAAACACCAGTTTCTTCAAAGACGAAATGGGACAATAATAAAAAACAAAAGAACAGATCTCACTCCAGGGGAAGGTCTCCTCAGCAGGAGCCCCCAGAAAGGAGATATAATCTTAGGAATAGAGATAACATTAAAAAACCTGACAGGTATCAGGATACTGATACTCGTTCCTCTCGTTCCTTTCAGGGTTCATCAAAAAACTCCGAGAGGGAAGGACAGTCAGAACAAAGACAAGAAGAGCGCACAAAGTCCAGAGACAAGCAACGCACTTCAGACTACGTTTCAAAGAAAGAAGAAAAACCTAAAGCAAAACCTCAATTTAAAAAGAAGAAGGTAGCAGGTCTCAAAGTTAGACATGCCCAGAATTCTGAGGACTCAGCTACTGAACAGGGAATGGGCTCTGACGATGCTAGACAGCGCGGCAGAGGTAACAATAGCTCGCCGGAACTGATGGAATTTCTGGTGACAGCGGAGTTGAGTGAGTATATCACGGTGGAAACACCTGATACTAGGGTGAGTGTCCCACACAAGTTACATGAAATAACACTCAAAATGGAGGGGGACAAGCTGAGACAAGTTAAGGGTCTATTTTGGGAGAACCTGACTTCGGGCTATGACATCCTATTAGCGGAAAAAGATTGGCCGCCTACTATTGTTATGGAATGCCCAAAGGAGGAAACTGTAATTTTTCCAGCTTTCTCCGACCTAGTCCTCGCACACCTAAGACATAAATACGTGCAGGAGTGGGCGGTAGCCCTTGCTCCAGCATTATACCGCAAGCACGTAGGGTGGGATGAAGAGTCACCCCACCACGTTATTCCAATAAAAACAAACCCAACTCCACAAAGACAGTATCCCATAAAACAGGAAGCTAAAAAACAGGACCGGGAGATCTTAAATCAACTTGAATACCAAGGTGTAATTGAACCATGCATCTCATTAATGAATAATCCTTTGTTTCCCGTAATGAAACCCGACAATTCATATCGTCCAGTTTTAGACTACAGACACTTAAACTCATGCACAAAAACATTTGCAGTTCAGAATGCACATAGTGCCGCATTAATGAATAACATTGTGCGGTAAAAATACAAAACATTAGATATCTCAAATGGATTTTTCTGCCAAAACATAGCGCCTGAAAGCAGATATTTGACAGCCTTCTCAGCGCTAGGGTCCCAGCGTCAATTTTGTCGACTCCCCCAAGAGTATAAGAATAGCCCGGGGTTATTCTCAAGGAGGGTAACAGAGTTACTACAGAATTTGGATGAAGAAGCATCATCCTATGTAGATGATATTTATCTGACAGATGATGACTTAGAGGAACACTTGACCAGGGTAAGCACCATTATTTTGGGTTTCGCCTCTGAGGGCTACAAATGTAACTTTAAAAAATCAAAGATAGCCCACCTCAATGTCCTATTTTTGGGATATGAGCTTTCAAGTGAAGGCAAAAGCCTGGCAGCCCACTTTTTAGAAAAGTGCGCACTGCTACAACCTCCAAAATCATTAAGAAATGTACAGTTCATACTAGGATTTTTGAATTTTGGCAGAACATACATTTTGGATTACGCAGAGAGAGTAAAACCTTTCTACGGCCTAATAAGACCTGACTTTTCAGTTAGACAATGGACACAGGAACACACGAATATCCTTCGTTCCCGACATGCTGATATGATATCATCAAAACACTTACAGACACGCGTAAACGTACGCAACCTGGTGATCCGCGTAGTCGCAGGTCAATCTGGGTACACTTAACCTTTAATGAAGGTGAAACAGTACCAATTGCATATAAATCGCAGTTGTACACCAACGCTGAAATGCGTTTTGCTCCTACAGAAAAAATTCTGATAGCAGTACAGACTGCTGTAGTGAGAGAGAGCACTGGCTCAGGGGAAACGAATAATTGTCGTGACCCTGGTACCGGCCTTAGAGGCTGCCACAAAGGCAAGTGTCCCAAATGCAAAAGCGTTACATCCAAGATGGATACAATGGGCTAATTCTCTCACTGCAACCGATGCAGAATACAGATATGACCCTAGTTTAAAAACACAAGGATTCCTGCAATATGAACAAGAATATCCTCTACCAAATGAAATAATGCCTCTAGATCGGTATGAATACATTATTTATACTGACGGATCTGCTCAACCGGCCATAGGGAGTAAGCAACAATACAGTGCAGCATGCGCTATTGTAAAAGGTAGGATGCAGGACGGCAAGTTCCGTCCAAGCTGTACAAACACGCAGTCTCTGGGAGACTGCACGGCTCAGTTGGCAGAATTAAAAGCACTACTACTGGCACTGATAAATACGGATCCAGAATTCCCCACACTGATAGTGTGTGATTCCTTTTACTGTGTCCAGTCACACAACGAATACCTCCACTATTGGGGACAAAATGGGTTCAGAGATTCAGAAGGTGGCACAATCAAACATGGGAAACTATGGGAACAGGTAGCAGAGTTAAAGAACGAACTACCAAGGGCTCACGTGATACACACACTGAGTCATCAACGTGATGGCGTTCAAGTTGAAGGGAATTCATTGGCTGATGAAGCCGCAAAGGGGGCAGTACGCACTGTGTCCGTAGCTGCAATCACCCGTTCAAAAACGAGGGTAGACGGTAGCACAATGGTAGCTGTGATTGCTTCACGCAATAACAGCAAAGCACTACATAAAGGTTTTCCACTCAAGTACTCCTACAAGTTAGATGCAAACAACGTTCCATTTGCTCAGATTCCTGGAGTGGGGGATAGAGTAATACCAAACATGGATAGCAGGTTAGGTTTAATCTTGGCTGCACATGAGGGTCTGGGTTCTGCGCACGCAGGAGTTACGGCGACAGTTTCTTTACTGAAACAACGCTATTGGTGGCCAGGGTTAACAAAGCAGACCAAAGACTTCGTTTTAAAGTGCGATATCTGTCAACAGATAAAAGGGTCCACCGTAGCTCACCCAGCGCAGACACCATTGTTAATATCAGACAGACCGCTTGCGTGCATTTACCTGGACCACTGCGGCCCCTTACAATCTGATGGGGCTTACAAGTACATCATGGTTGCAGTGGATTCCTGTTCAAGATTCTTATGGGTATGGCCTCAGCGTTCGGCTGACGCCCGAACTGTTATAAAAGATTTGCGAGTCTTTATAGGGATATACGCAGTTGGCACATTACATTCTGACCGTGGCCCCACGTTCAGCTCTAGGGCTTACAAGGAAGCCATGGGAAGTTTGGGTGTAGCATTGCGGTACCCCTCTCCGTACCATCCCAAGGGAAATTTGGTTGTTGAGAGGAAAAACCAGGACTTAAAGCAATCTTTAACAGCTAGGGTATTAGGCTCGGTGGTAGTTGGGTCAATCACCTATTTGGGGTCCAGCGGGCCCTTAATAACCAGCCAAGAAGCTCTCTGGGAGGTGCAACTCATTACGAGGTCCTGTTTGGGACAAGAATGTGGGTACCTGATCTCGATTGTGAAGGCACAGTGGCGGATGAAAAACCGTTTGACATCAATAAACGTTTGGCTGTTTTACAGGATCTGAATGAATCCAGAGCCTCCTGAAGTAACGTCAAGACAAAGAAAAGCGCCACTGGGGAAGTCAAGTCAGCCACGGCAAGACCTGCCTGGATCCCTAAAGTTTGGGAACTGGTCAGAGAAAAGATTGTGGACAAAGAATTCGGGCCATCCTATCGAAAGCCTGTACCTCTCCTGCCCGTTGAAGGATCAAGAACTGTACTTCTACCGCCTCTTGACGGAAAAGAAAAAAGATTCGTCTCAATCGATCTGATCAAACCACACTATGTGGCCGATACTAAATAGTAGGCCTCGTGGGCTCCTGAGTAGCCGACGTCCTCCTCTCGCTACAATACAGGAAGTACAAACAGAAAGACTCAACATTTGAAGAGTCACCTTTACAAAGCAACGGAATCAATAACAATGCAATGGAACTAGTTCCCCTTGACGCAAACTCTCAAAATCAAAGTGAAAGACAAATTTCAATTCAAGCTAATAAAGATGTCTACGTCAACATGCCTCAACAAGAGCAATCCACAAGTTCAACAAAACCTGCTGAGCTACCAAAGATAGATCGGACTGCATCTAGCTATTTCATCGACTTCGATACCTTTTCATTGGATCCAAGTGAACCTGAAACAACGCCAGCCCAAATTTCTCGCAAACAACAGATCAAAGACTTTTTAAACTTTCTAACAAAAATGTATTTAGTATCACCTTGGCTAGAACTTTGGATAATCACCGGTATTTTCTTTTTTCTTTTCTGGTTAGGATTAGTAATAACTTTCCACTTGCTCATCAATGGAACTTATCATCAACAGAGCTCTGCAACGTCAAAAGTAAACTTAATTTTAAAACCTCATGTTTCATCTCATCGTGAACAAAGAGACTTGTCCTTCGTGAACATTTCAGCAGTTCCTATACCGGATGGTATAGTGTGGGACAAAGTAAATTTTGATATATTTGGACCGACCGAGCTTTTAAAAATTCGACATTTGTTTAAAATTTTGTAAAACAATATCATTACCTCCAGTACATTTTCTGATAATTGGGATTTTGAAACTGTTAATAACTTATTGTCTGATTTCGAACAATCTGCCACATTTTCTAGCACTGAAATGTTAGAGGATAGATCAGATTTTGACAAAATGTATTGTTACCAACATTATGGTCATCATTTCTTGCATAAATCTAGCAAACTCAGAAATGTTTTCACATACCACCAGTGGGAACATTGCCCTACACCACCGAAAAGTAGTTCAAAAACATTTGCACAGAAATTCTCATATTTTTCAGGGTTTAACACTTCCGACCCAACCTCGTACTACTATAAGGTTGCACCAATATCTGCACAGAAAAATATGTTAACAAACACCAAACAGATTTACTCTGCTTCCTTTATCACCCAGCTGTCTGAACAGGGTTTTGACTTATGGATGGACACTGTAGACTTGAAATCAATCTGGGGTTCTAGGGACTGGCAACTCCAGGGGACAGATGCACTGTTTAGAGCATGCCTCATTCCACAGCAGATGATTTTTCTGAATGACACTGTGCAACAGACTTCCTGTCTTGGAATAGCCAAGAATAAGGACTTGAACACACCTCAAATGCCAACACCTTTAAACACCGAGGGGAATTTTACATCAGAAAGAGGGGCTAAGTTGGATAACATATTGCAATACAATAGATCAGACCCCAATTGGAAGGGATGGTTGGTTTGGACTACTGACACAAACAGATGTCAGGAAAGATTCAGGGGTACCACCGAAGGGTTTAGTATCCACAGACCAGACCCATATTATGTACCACAAGAACATCCTGGGGTAGTGACATCATACAGTGTTGGGAAGTTGTGCCTTGATTGGCTAAAGACCTCAACACTACCACAGGTGAAACAACACTTGTCCTTACTCTCAGAGGATGTGGACCTACGGGATTTGTTATTAGGTCCCAGGAAACCACGTCAGAAGCGCTTTTTGTATTCTGTCTATAACGAACTCTGGAAAATCTCTCAACAAGAAGCTGCAGAGAGATTAAGAGAAATAGATAGAGTTAACCTAGAAAAGGCGTTAGCCGCAGTTGACAATGGTATGACTACGTTAACATCCAGGATATATTCACTGGGCAACATTGTATCTTCTGCTATCGATGTAATAGAACAGGATTTGTCCATATTGCAACATGTACACTCACAGTTACGTTCTATTATTTTGTTAAGCTGGACGCTGCAGTTATTGCGCGCCGGTTATGTGCCTTGGCGTTTTATCAACATTACGTCATTATTTTCTGCATACAATCTAACAGAAAAACAGATGAAAACGGCACAGAGGGGAGCAAAATATACAATGCTGCGTATTGAGAAACTGGATAGGTTACCCTTTACTGTGGCTGAGTCACCGTCCACAGAATGGTTAGTCCACGGCCATATAACATTACCGGTCGCAACTTTCCAGTTTCAATATTGCCTAGAACAACAACAGGCAGGCAGATATGAAAAGATGGGTAAGGAATTCATCAGGGAATCCTGGGATTTACCATACAGATTTCGATGCAGGAGTGGGGATCTGGAAGTGTTTCTAAGCGGAACTAACTGCGAGAACGCTTTAAGTGGATCTTTCATATGCCAGGATATTATGCTACACGGGGCTTGTAATGGATCTGTGGCGAACTTGTCCTGTCACTTGAAGGGTACCCCGGCAGCTGTGATTAATCCGGTATTCAGGCTTCTCTCAATTGGGAGTTACTTGATGCTGAATGATCAAGGTTGTTGTGGGATGCTTCCGGGCATCGCATATCTAGTCACCGTGAGCTCCAGGGTTACTTGCTGTATGCAAGTATTGTTTCCACCAACACATACAGTCAGGGAGGCGCCTCTATGGCCTTTGCTAAATGTTTCCTTTATACGGTTTGACACTCTGAGCAGAATGAAAGCCATGTTTTTACAACGAACCGTGCCCTTAACCTCCGCCCGGGAGACGTTTGATCTCCAGATCGCAAGGTCCTCGGCTGAGATACAGGCACTTATACATACAAACTGCCCTTTCCATTTCACAGAAATGGTAAGCCGTATCTTTAACATGTCCGATACGACGGGTATTGTACACCTATTTAAGACCATAGGTTCCGGACTGTTGCGCACCTTTCAGACGGTCCTCGGAGTTATACCAAACTTTATACACTCCGTCTTTGGAAGCATTTTTGGAGGGCTTCCGCTGATTCTGTTTCTAATAGCAGGAATCCTGATTGTTACCTTTCTGCTATGCAATGGACGTCCCAGCCACCAAGGAAGTAGCAAAAGCTCTCCTGGAGCGCAAATACCATGATCGCATGGTACAACATCTGGGCACACCTCGCCTACGGGAACTGAGCGCCTCTTGGTTCCTGTCATTTAGACTAGTCTGGATGGACTGTGTCCTACCTTTTCTCCGATGCCTGTTCTGTGGAGAAGAATGCGTGTTGGACCTCTGTCTGACTCTTCCATCTGCTGCGCCACCGGACGTTGATGCTTTACTGGACCCGATAACGGCCCATGTTCTGCAGTGTCAGCGTATTCCCATGTTGTTGGCAGCATTCTTAGACCCACCACAGGTAGTTTCTGCTCCTGTTGGTATGGACATCGGCTCCTCCAACACTCAGGCCTTGGATGTGGCCCCAGCTGCCCCGGCACCTGCTGCAGGCAGTACGGAAGATCATCTGTGCTCAACTGACATTCTTTGTGAGGTGTTACAGGGATCGTCAGCTGCGTATGCAGACAGCAGCAATGTTGCGTCTACCAGCAAGGACACATAAATATTTGGCATGTCGCACGCTGGGAAGATTTGGCTTTTAACTTTTTCGAAATTCCAAATTGAAACCTTTTGACCTGCATGGCTTTCAGATCCTTGTAGTTGTTCGGACTATATAAACGGACACTTTAGAGCCACAACTTGACAAATTTTTTGTAGAACAATTTTAAAGGTTTTTTTTTTAATGCTTTTTAACTTCTCTTAAAACTATTTTTATTATTTGTTGCATACAAACCTCTAGACGCCTTGGTAGTACGCTAGAATTTAGTAATGTCATCCAGTCGGATGAGGAGTGGGTGTTATATTTCATATAGGTACCCCGATATAGGTCTAGGTATCATCATAACCCTTCACCTACATTCTCTCCAATACTAAATACATAACGGATTTGGAGGACTGACCTTTTACCCAGTTACAATACTACACATAAGTACGTAGGGTTTTTCCCTGGACACTGGCCTCATAAATTATGCATGAGGATTCTTAGTTTCTTGGTATCACAGCAGGACCATCATCTCCTGCATAATACTGTGTATAAAGTTCCTTCCCGACGTCATCCTAAGTCCGACACTGGCACAGCAAGGTAGAACCCCTGGGGATACTTTAGGGTATATAAACACCACATCTTGCTGAGATAGGGAGAGGAGATCACGACTTCCATGCCGACACACTGACGCGAGACGCTGAGGTTCCTGCATTGCAGATACTCCAGCTCGCAGTGGTCTGACATCCCTAACGGGGTGTTCAGCTCGAGACCAGAACGAGGTCCCACAGGCTAATATCAGGTAATGGGGTTGGCTTTATCCTAGAGGGATTCTTGACTTCACACCTACTCACATGCTAGGTACACTTAGGTACATCTAGTTAGGGTGCATCGTAGGAGTACGCATTTTTTTGCCATGTATTTTATATACTCGCCTATATTTATGATTTTATCAAAATGGTAGAAACCTACCATCTGTTTACTTTCTTAGTGCTGCTACTCCTTTATATATGCTACTGTCTACTGGTGATTTCAGTGCACTTATTTTACACTAGAATAACGACTGTTCAATAAATACTTATTGAAAACGTCCCAACCGTTTATTCTGTGTATCTCTCTGAGAGCAAGTGAGCACAAGTGACTGAGCGAAAAGTAAGCTACTGTTTCCACGGTCCTGAGGGATCAGGGTTGTCATGTTCGATAGTTGCCAAGAACTATTCTCTCCTTGGTAAGAGGAGGTTATAGTGGCATTGCAAACTAGCTGGCACACAGGCCAACATACCCGGTGGGGGTGTCTGGAATCAGTCTGGACACCAGTCCCGCAGTGTATGTTGTCTAAACGCGCAGATCCTATATAGGTCTTATAGGAACTACACGACAGTAGGGCATTTTGGCCCACATTCCTAAAATGACTCCAAAATCTACAATCGATGGTCAGGCATGTCAGAATCTGTTGTGGGGCAATAGAATGAAGCAGAACTTCAGAGTTTAAAACAAGCATTGACAAAGCCAATAGGTCTGATGTTGGGTCAGAGCCATTGGTATGCGTCCTTTGGTATACCTTCTTATGCATTTAGCATTCCAGGCTGGCAGATGCGCCCACTACAGAGAACATTGTGTAACTAACAGGTCAAAAGTTTGAAGCCTTGCAAAGCAGCGTAGAGGGTTGAGTAGCCACTGCACACATTACATCTGTGGAGACCCTGCAGATCACAAGGCTTACAGGACTTAATCCTGGAAGAGAAGCTAACTCGGCTCAGCACGTCTGTAAGTAGTGGAGGAGGAAGGTAGCTGAAGGTCACAAGTTTGAAAAGTCAGCAAACACTCCCTGTTGCAACGATCTTGATGTAACCTACAAGTAACAAATTAAAACTGTGTCAGTTCTGACTCAGCCTTTATATACCAAATAAAGGGCTGTGTTAATACATACACCTAATTTTAAAGCTCATAGGTGCAACTTAGGGGTCAAGTCAAGTCAAGTCAAAATAAGCTTTATTCGAAATCACATAGTGAATCAGAAAAGCTACAAAAATATAACAGTATCTAAATTAAAAATCGATTAAAAAGAAATAGTTAAAAAGATAGATAAAAACAGGCAGGGACAACCCCTTATAATGTTATAAGCTGTTTCCAACATCTTATAACATTATCTCTGTGGATAGCCTCAAATCCTCAAGTAGTGATAGGCATTTCGATTTAAGAGCTTTCCTTTGGATGCTAATCAAGAGCTCAGGGTGTTCAAAAAACTCAGGATGGCCAATGTCGACCAAGAAGTCACGCACAAATTTGAGCCAGGGGATTTTAAATGCAGACCTAGATCTGAGACAAGTCCTCTACGATAGAACGGTTGAGCACTGTGTATTCAGAGGACCAGATCTTGTGCCAGAGCAAAACTCTCTGGATCTTGATCATGTCTGCTAAATTGGGAACTCCCAATTCAGAGTGGCAAATGAAGATTGAACAACTTTTCGGGAGGACAAGGAGATTCCTTAGGAATGCATTTTCTGCTAACTGGAGTAGATCAGCATTCACGTATCCCCAAAGCTCAGACCCATACATGGCGATTGGTCTACATTTGGCCTTATAGATGGTCATCATTTCCCTCGGGTGTTTAATGCTCAACTTCCTAGTGAAGCTCAGCAGGGCCGTGGTGATTTTGACAAATTGAAGCCTCCTTGACTTAATCACACTGGTCAATCAGTCAATCAATCACAGAATTTGTAAAGCGCACTACTTACCCGCGAGGGTCTCAAGGCGCTGGGGAGAGGGAAGGGGGGGGGATGCTGC
Organism: Calotriton arnoldi; assembly: GCA_963921515.1. Taxonomy (NCBI): domain Eukaryota; kingdom Metazoa; phylum Chordata; class Amphibia; order Caudata; family Salamandridae; genus Calotriton; species Calotriton arnoldi. The sequence continues at coordinate 355,997 of CAWUFW010014268.1, forward strand.
TACTGGTCGAACAGCCAGGTCTTGAGTAGCCTCCTGAAGGTCAACAGGTCTTGGGTCTTTCGTAGGCTTAGTGGAAGGGTGTTCCAGGTCTTGGCGGCGAGGTGTGAGAAGGATCTGCCGCCGGTGGTTGTTCTTCGAATGCGGGGGACGGTGGCGAGGGAGAGGTCGGCGGAGCGGAGCTGGCGGTTGGGGACGTAGAAGAAGAGCCGTCTGTTGAGGTAGGCTGGGCCAGTTTTGTGGAGTGCCTTGTGTGCGTGGGTGAGGAGTTTGAAGGTGATCCTCCTGTCGACGGGGAGCCAGTGCAGGTTCCTCAAGTGGGGGTGATGTGGCTGTGGCGTGGTACGTCGAGGATCAGTCGTGCGGAGGCGTTTTGTATGCGTTGCAGTCGCTTGATGAGCTTGGCCGAAGCTCCCGCGTAGAGGGCGTTCCCATAGTCCAGTCTGCTACTGATGAGGGCCTGGGTGACTGTTCTTCTTGTGTCTGTCGGGATCCACCTGTAGATCTTGCGAAGCAGGAGGAGGGTGTTGAAGCAGGAGGAGGAGACTGCGTTGACTTGCTTGGTCATGGAGAGCGTTGAGTCGAGGATGACTCCCAGGTTGCGTGCGTGGTCGGTGGGTGTCGGGGCTGCTCCCAGCGTCGTTGGCCACCAGGAGTCGTCCCAGGCTGAGGTGTTGGAGCCGAGGATGAGGACCTCCATTTTGTCCGTGTTCAGCTTTAGTCGGCTGATCTTCATCCAATCGGCGACGGCCTTCATTCCTTCATGGAGTTTGGCTTTGGCGGTGAGGGGGTCCTTGGTGAGGGAGAGGATCAGTTGAGTGTCGTCGGCGTAGGAGATAATGTTGAGGTCATGTTGTCTGGCGATGCGTGCGAGCGGGGCCATGTAGATGTTGAACAGTGTTGGGCTGAGGGACGATCCCTGGGGTACGCCGCAGATGATCTCGGAGGCTTCGGATCGGAAGGGTGGGAGGCGGACTCTCTGGGTTCTGCCGTCGAGGAAGGAGGTGGTCCATTCCAGGGCCTTGTCTCGGATCCCTGCGTCGTGGAGGCGTGCGCGTAGAGTGCGGTGGCAGACAGTGTCGAAGGCGGCGGAGAGGTCCAGCAGGATGAGGGCTGCGGTCTCACCATTGTCCAGCAGGATCCTGATGTCGTCGGTGGCGGCGATGAGGGCAGTCTCAGTGCTGTGGTTGCTGCGGAACCCTGATTGGGATGGGTCCAGGATGCTGTTTTCTTTGAGGTATCGGGTTAGCTGTTTGTTGACGATCTTCTCGATGACCTTGGCTGGGAACGGAAGCAGAGAGATGGGTCGGAAGTTCTTGAGGTCTCTCGGGTCCGCCTTGGGTTTTTTGAGTAGGGCGTTGATCTCTGCGTGTTTCCAGCTCTCTGGGAAGGTCGCGGTCTCGAAGGAGAGGTTGATGATGTTGCACAGGTGGGGTGCGATGGAGCTGCTGGCTTTGTTGAAGATGTGGTGCGGGAAAGGGTCTGACGGGGAGCCGGAGTGTATTGTGCTCATGGTCTTGATGGTGTCCTCGATGTTCACGCTGGCCCAGGCTGGCAGGGGGTCGTGGTCGATGGTGTGTGGCGGGTCGATCTTAGTTGGGGTTGTCTGGGTGTCGAAGCTGTCGTGGATGTCGGCGATCTTGCGGTGAAAGAAGGTGGCGAGGGAATCGCACAGGGGTTGCGACGGCGGGATGTCGTTGGTGTTGGAGCTGGGATTGGAGAGTTCCTTCACGATGTTGAAAAGCTCCTTGCTGTTGTGTGCGTTGTTGTCGAGGCGGTCTTTGAAGGAGATTCTCTTGGCGGACCTGATGAGGTGGTGGTGGTTACGGATGGCGTCTTTGTGGGCTGTGTGGCTGTCCGGTGTCTTATCGCTGTGCCATTTCTTCTCTAGTTTCCGGCAGGTGCGCTTGGAAGCTAGGAGTTCCGAGGTGAACCAGCTGGCTCTTTTGGTGGTGTCGCTGTAGGTGAGCTTTTTCAGCGGGGCGAGGGTGTTGGCACAGTCGTCCATCCATCGTCTGAGGTTGCAGGCAGCGTTGTCGGTGTTGGATGGGTCGGAGGGAGGGCTGAGAGCGAGGTTGCCCGGAGTTGGTCTTCGGTGACTTTGCTCCAGCAGCGGCGTGGGATCTGTTGGGTGCGGTGGTGTGTGGTGGGTTTCTGGAAGGTGAAATGGATGCAGCGGTGGTCGGTCCAGAGGAGTTCCGTGGTGTGGCTGAAGGAGACGTGGGAGCTTGAGGAGAAGATGGGGTCAAGCGTGTGGCCGGCGCAGTGGGTCGGTGTTGTGACGAGCTGGCTCAGGCCGAGGTTGGCGAGGCTGTCGATTAGGGTGGTGGAGTTGCTGTCGTTGTTGTTCTCCAGGTGAAAGTTCAGGTCTCCGAGGAGGATGTAGTCGGTAGAGGTCAGGGCGTGCGTGCTGATGAAGTCGGCGATGGAGTCGCTGAACTGGGGTCGGGGCCCAGGGGGTCTGTAGACAAGGGTGCCTCTAAGGGTGGTGTTGGGGTCCGTGTGGATCTGGAAGTGCATGTGTTCGGCGGTGCTGAGGGTGTCGTCGGTGCTGGTCGAGACCCTGATGGTGTTCTTGTGGACGATGGCGATTCCTCCTCCTACTGCGTTGATGCGGTCTCTGCGGGTGATCTTATAGCCGTCTGGGATGGCTATGGCGATGTCGGGGGCGGAGGAGTCGTTCATCCAGGTCTCTGTCAGGAAGGCGACGTCTGGTGATGATGTGTCGAGCAGGTCCCAGAGCTCGACGGCGTGTTTGCGGGCGGAGCGGGTGTTCAGCAAGATGCACCGGAGGTGGTTGAGGTCCTTCTTGGTGGTCCAATTCCCATCTTTGTTAAATAAAATTCCTAGGTATGAAAATGTAGGTGTAAATAAAATCTTAGAACCCTTGATAAAAATGTCACGGCAGTTTGTAGCTCTTTTCCCAAGTTTCATTACGAAGGTTTTACTGATGTTAATTTTTAAACCAAGATTCTGCATGAACTGGGCGAATTCATCAAGTAATCACTGTAGGCCAAGTGGGGTACGAGCTATTAATACAGCGTCGTCGGCATATAAAAGTGCCGGAATCGGACGCTGCTCGACTTAGGGTAAGTCTGTGCACTTACAAGGGTTCTGCCTAAACTGTTAAGGTAGAGATTAAACAAGAATGGAGAGTGTACGCAGCCTTGGCGGACTCCACTTTCTATATTGAATGGCTGGGTGCATTCGCCTTTGAGGCCGTATCGTACTCTGCCCCGTCCTAATGCGTACAAGTCTCTAAGGAAGTTTACAATTGTGTAGTCTACATCCATGCTGACCATGATTGACCATAATTTATCATGCACCACAAAGTCAAACACAGAGGTTAAGTCTACAAAGGCTAAAAACAGGCTGCCACTTTTGATGAGCACGTATTTCCCTATGAGTAATTTAGGTTGCTAGCCTGCTCTGTAGTCCCTTACGCCTTGTCGGAACCCGTACTGCAAATCCGAGATAATACTATTGGACTCTGCCCAATCCTGCGATCTACCTAGAAGAATGCGTCCGGCCACCTTAACTAGGGAGTCCAGCAGGGAAATGGGTCTATATTGTGCTAGACTATTGAGATCTCCCTTCTTGAATATGGGACCTGTAAGAGACTCGGGCCATGTGCGTAGGAATCCTTCACTCCGGCAGGCTCTGAAGAGCAGAGTTTAAAGGGGACCCCAAAGATTAATATCAGATTTAAACAAGTCAATGGGGATCCCATCAGGGCCCGGAGCTTTACCACCTTTACTCACCTTCAGAGCCAAGACTACCTGGTCTAAGGAAAAGTCAGGGTAGATCTGGTCAGACGGGGGAGGAATTGTAGCAGGAACACTCATGGAAGCTGTTGTAGCAAGGGCGTTGACAGTGGCCTCCTGAGTTGAATAAAGATTAGTGAAATGGGTTGGCCATTCAGCCTCTGTAATGGCAATCTCAATACGAGGACTGTCAACTGTATTAAAGAAAGGAGAATTAATAATGCGCCAGAAAGTGATATTGTCATTGGTCATGCTAGCCTCAAGTAATTGATTCCAGGACTCCTCCTTCAGACCTTTTTTGCAGAATTTAATAGCAAGCTTGTACGCATGTCTGCACTCCTGAACTTCCTGGGTAGACCTAGGTTGTTTACCTAGAGCTAACTTTAAACTTCTTAGGGCCTTCGTGCAGGCAGAGTCAAACCAACCACAATTCCCTGATCCAGCTTTGTTACGATTAACGGTAAGCCCTTCACTAATACCATTTTTTATTTGCTCAAAGGCCATGATCATTTTATGTGCCTCTGCAGACAGATTTCAAAAGCTGCCCTCTGTTTAGAAATTATTTTTTCTAGAAACAATAATTGGAATTACCAAGGACCATCTTAAAGAATACCCATTGCGGCGGGAAATATCAATGTTCTCCACAGTTGACACGCTTTGTATAGCCCCCTGTTGTGAGAGAAGGTTGATATTCAGAGCGACACTTTGAGGAAAGTGATCGCTAATTGCAATGTCATGTATAACAAAGTCTGAGACCAACTCTGAATAACGTAAAGGAAACAGCAGGAAAGGGGTCTATTTATTAAAAAATAACGCAGCACAGCACATCACCTTGCTGCGCACACAGAAAGAGGAATGGGAAAAGGGCAGGAATGCACTGTATTTAACACAATACAGAGCATTCTTGCCTTTTACCTAGCGCTGGCTCACAATGGGCTGCCTAGCACCAATGCAGGCACCCTTGCTCCATGGTGCAAGGGTTCCTGCATTGCATGCAGGATTGTTTTTGTGCAGGAAGGGGCACCTGCCTGCACAAAAACAATCCCCTGAGGCATATTCCTCTTTCTATTTCTACTGCAAAATGCAGCACACATAGAAAGAAGAAGTAACAAGGAGAACTAAAGATATTTCTCCTCGTTACGCCTCCCCTGGTAAGGTGCAGCATTTTGGCACATTCCCAGGACTACCAGTAATGGTAAATTCTGGGAATGCATCAAAATCCATGGGAGTTGCTTGGGTACACCCAGGCAACACCTGGAACGCCTCCTTGGTGCAGAGTAACGCAACGCACCGATTTGCACTGCGTTGCATTATTCCTGATTAATCAAACCACTCAGGGCCACGCAAAGTGGCCTTGCATGTCTTGAAAAATCGCATTTTAGGGTTTGTGTCACGCATGCACCATGTTGCATGTTGCAAACATGACGCAAACCCTTGAAAAATATACTCCACAGTTTTTAGAGTTGAAAGTACAGCAACTGGAATGTGCGTCCACATGCAGATGCTATTTCCACTGAATCACACCATTTCTCTCCAGTAACCCCAGAATCATCATGAAGGAACTATCCTGACGTGCTCATTTGCCCTTTACTACCATGTATATAAAAATTGAAGAGTGTGCATTTGAGCCGAAAATGTGTGTATTTTCAGAACCTAGAAACAGATGTTTGGAGAAAAATGGTTAAATGACCAAATATATTTAAAGCGGATTTGTGAGTGATAACGTGGTGTTTGGGACACCTATTACTAACATTATTACATTGGTGACAGGGCCATTGCAGTTGTGGCTGTTATGCATTACCCATGCAGAGGCATTCCACATTCACAAAGGTTTCCCTACATTAGTGCTGCCAACCATGCCTCATGAGTTGAAGTGCTCACTGCCCGTATTCTTGATTGTGGTTGCCATTAATGTATTTATGAATCAAAAAGGAGAGGAAGAAGAATAGACCTCACTGAGGGCGGCAGGTGAATTGCTAGGTAGCCTCTCCATATTTGTGGTAGGTAACAGTTGGGGGGGGAGGTGGGGTAGGGTTAGGCCGTAGGTCCTGGCAGCAAGAATACAATTGGATTTCCAGTGTGAAGTGATGTTGTTACGTTGTATGTCCGGGGAGGTTTTATAGATTCCTCAGTTGGGGGTCGACAGTTATTGGTGCTACGGTACGTGTTTCACAAAAGTGTGAAGTGTTGCTGGCCTGGCGGCCCTTACATTGGATATGCTGGGTGGTGGGGAAGGGGGGAGTTCAGAGTGAAAACCTGCACTGAATATGGCTGAGCGAATTAACATTCTTACGTGGAATGTCCGAGGGCTTTGAAATGATGCCAAACGCTACAGGGTTCATTCCTTCCTCAGAATCCATAAAATTAAAACTGCCTGTCTACAAGAGACACACCTTGGGACTGCGGAGGCACAGAAACTACAAAAAAAATGGAGGGGTCAAGTGTTTTCTGCTTCTCACTCCTGTTATGCCAGGGGAGTGGCCATCTGGGTGGCCCGGGGTCTCCTTTAGGCTCACTTACAGTGGGGCAGATGTGGAGGGGAGATATGCACTGATTCAAGGTACCATTGATAAGAAAGAGATTACATTGCTAAATTCATATGCCCCCCCAACATAGATGACATGTTCTTCTTTGAGGGATTGCGGGACGTATTGTTGGATAGTGTGGGGTCTCTCATTATATGGGCGGGTGACTTTAATTGTGTTTTGGACGGAGAGGGTGATCGCTCTCCACACCAGGATGGTACCAAACCTCTTATGCAGGGGGTTCTGGGGAGGGTGATGCGGAACTTGGTCAGTTGGACTGGTGGCGTCTCTTGCATCCAGACGTTTAAGAGCAGGGCCGGCTTTAACACTGGTGGCGCCCTGTGCGACAATGTTTGTTGGCGCCCCCCCAATGACCACCTCTGCCTCGGATTCCCTCACTAGCACCCTTAAACAGTGCCCCTCAAGTCTCCATAACCACTGTCTCTCAGATTCATTTAGTTTTATAGCACCACTCATACCAGTGTAAGGTGTCAGAGCACTTTACATCGCACACACATTGGTACAGAGACAATCATATGTGCGTAAATCAGTGTATAGGAAATGTTACATCAGACAGGACTACAAGGTGCAGTGTAGGAGTGACATGTAATCGATACTGGCAGGCAATACAGTTTGAGTGCTTATTCTGGAAAAGCACAAATTCAGAATGTAAAACATAACATCATTGTTAGGGGTTCTCTTTAATAATAAGAATTGTTTTCTACCCAAAGAACCCTCTTTGCAAGGTTAGTATAAAGAAAGACCGGGCAAAAAAACATTTAGCTCTAACATATAACTTGCAGTTTGCATGCAGCTCTTTGATGACAGTTAATAGCTCAATGTTTTATATTAGGATTTTGACTTATAAACGACAAGTAACAAAAAGAGCTCACTTAGAGAAGCAGTAATCCAATGACCTATTTACATTGTACGCACTTTGTTATCTGTATGGTACACGTTCTTAGCAGCAGGCATTTTAACCCTCTGTGATACCTTAGGATGAGTCACAACTTCCACTAGACCAACCTCCGGTCTGTTTCCAGGAAGACGATTAATCACCAGAGTTATCTTGACATTTTAATTGATGCCTGAAAATTGCTGGAGGCAAGGAACGCAGCAGCAGGTGCTTTTAAAATGATAATATACTTGCAAAAATGACGCCCCCACCCCAAGTCAGCGCCCAGTGCATTGGCACCGATTGCAGCACCCTAGAGCCGGCCCTGTTTAAGAGGATACATGGCAATCTCAAACCCACAACAGTTACAGCAAGTTGGACCACTTTTTGGTGGGAGGATTAGATCAGTCCCGGATCGACACAGTGATACACATGGTCAGGTTCCTGTCTGATAAAATCTCAACCTTACTGACACTGGACTGGGATGGGAGGCTGGATGGATGCCTAACATGTCGTATGCCCTCCGACTTACTAGCAGATGCCACATGTAGGGAGGACTTGGGGACTGCTATAGAAACTTATACCACTAATAATTGGGGGACAATGGGCACCAAGGGGGTTGAGTAGGAGGCTCTAAAAGTGGTAGTGCAGGGGGACTTTATTAGTACTATCGAACAAGTTACTTACCTTCGGTAACAATATATCTGTAAGAAACATAGGTTAGTTATAGATTCCTTACCTTAGAATCTCCCCAAGGCGTCAGACTGGATCCGGAAAGCTTTTCGTCAGCAGTACCCCTGCGCATCTGAAGGTGGCGTCAGTCGACTCCGCGTCCATCGTCGGCGTCGTGGTCGCCGGGATGACGTTGCGGAAGTTACTTAGACGCCGCCCTCGCGCGCTGACATCAGTTCTGTACACGCCAGAAGCGCAGAGACACTGACCACTGGTGCACAAAACTAGGGCCATGAAAGGATGTCCTTAACCCTAGAAGTTAGTTCGCAGAACGGGGAGGATGGGTTGGGCGGTCAGGAATCTATAACTAACCTATGTTTCTTACAGATATCGTTACCGAAGGTAAGTAACTTGTTCATCTGAAAGAAACAGTTAGTTATAGATTCCTTACCATAGAATAGATACCCCAGCAATACCAACCCCGGAGGTGGGTCTGCGAACCAAGTTCACACCAGAAAGTCCTGGAGAACAGAACAGCCAAAGAAGCCATCTCTCCGGACTTGATTGTCCAGGCAGTAGTGTCTCGTAAACAGATGTCATTCAGGGGGACTCCTCGTCCCAAAGCAGTAGTAGCTGCCGTCGCCCTGGTGGAATGGGCGCGCAGCCCCACTGGAGGCTCATTCTTTGCCAAAGAATAGCAGGTTTTGATGTACAGAACGATCCACCTGGAGGTAGTCCGTTTGTGCACGGCCCAACCTTTCTTAGCGCCCACGTACCCAACAAAGAGCTGGTCATCCACCCGGAATTGTTTTGTGCGATCCAAGTAGAAAGAAAGCGCACGTTTTGGATCCAGACGGTGGAGCCTCTCTTCCTCTTTTGAAGGATGCGGAGGTGGAAAGAAGGTGAGCAAAGTGATGGTTTGGCCAATGTGGAAAGAAGTAACTACCTTGGGAAGGAAGGAAGGTCTAGTTCTCAGGATGACCTTGTCCGGATGGATAGCCAGAAAAGGAGGCTTAGAAGAAAGAGCTTGGAGCTCACTCACCCTGCGAGCAGAGGTGATGGCCACCAGAAAGGCAGTTTTCAGAGTTAAAAGCCTGAGAGGGCAATTATGAAGCGGCTCAAAGGGAGCGCACATAAGAAATATAAGAACCAAGTTCAAGTCCCACTGGGGCATTATGAAGGGAACAGGAGGAAAAAGATGAGTAATGCCCTTAAGAAATCTATTTATAACAGGGGACTTGAAAAGAGAAGGCTGATCAGGAAGCTTAAGAAAGGCTGAAATGGCAGAGAGGTAGCCCTTAATAGTGCCCAGAGCAGAGCCCTGCTGGGCTAAAGAGAGGAGGAACAAGAGAACCTCAGAAATAGGGGCAGAAAGGGGATCCACAGCCTTCCCTGTGCACCATGCCACAAATGTATTCCATCTGCAGGCGTATACTGTCTTAGTGGAGGGACACCTGGCTGCCAAGATTACATCACAGACTTCAGGAGGCAGGTCAAACGACGTCAACTGCCGCCGCTCAATCTCCACGCAAGGAGGTGGAGGCTGGACAGGTTCGGGTGGAGGACCGTCCCTGCTGCTGCGACAGAAGATCCTCCCGAAGAGGCAGTCTGATCGGAGGATCGATGGCCATGTTGAGCAGCTCGGGATACCAGACCCTCCGTGCCCAATCCGGAGCCACAAGAATGACTTGGGCCTGGTCGTGCTTGATCTTCTTCAGCACTCTGGGCAGAAGTGGTATAGGCGGAAAGGCGTATGGAAGACCGCAACTCCACTTGCGACGAAAAGTGTCGCCTAGCGAGTGCCGCCTTGGAAATTCCAACGCGCAGAACTGCTGACATTGCGCGTTCTCTTCGGTGGCGAATAGATCTAACCAAGGCTCTCCCCACTGCTGAAAGAGACCTTGCACCACCTCCAAGTGAAGACGTCATTCGTGATCCATCATGCACATGCGGCTGAGTTCGTCCGCCCTGGCGTTCAGTGAACCTGCCAGGTGTTGAACCACCAGAAATATGCCCTGATGTTCCAGCCATGTCCAGAGGCGGAGGGCCTCCTGACATAGGGTCCACGACCCCACCCCGCCTTGTTTGTTGCAGTACCACATGGCGGTGGTGTTGTCCGTGAACACCTGCAACACTCTTCCCCGTACAGAGGGAAGGAATGCCTTGAGTGCAAGACGGATCGCCCGAAGCTCCAGAAGGTTGATGTGGAGCCCGGACTCCGCCGGAGACCAGAGGCCTCTGATCTCCACCTCTCCCCTGTGGCCGCCCCATCCCAGAAGGGATGCGTCTGTCACCACTGTATGATCTGGTTGGGGAAGGGAGAGGGATCTGCCGTTGACCCAATCCTGGTTTGTGAGCCACCACTGCAATTGACGTGCAGTGCCCTCCGAGATCTGGATGTAATCGGACAGATTCCCCTGATGCTGCGCCCACTGGAACTTCAGGTCTCACTGCATGATCGACCAGCAGGATGCAGGAGGCCATGAGGCCCAGCAACCTCAGGGTCATCCGAACCGAAACCCGGGATAGGGGCTGAAAGATCGGAATCATAGCCCAAATATCCTGGACTCGCTGTTCGGGAGGATAAACCCGAAACCGCGTCGTGGCCAGAACCGCTCCGATGAAGAGGAGCTTCTGAGAGGGAATCAGGTGTGACTTCGGCACATTGATGGAGAACCCCAGTGAATGCAGGAGGTCGGCCGTAGTCTGGCGGTGGGAGACGACAGCCTGGGGCGAGCCCGCCTTCAATAGCCAGTCGTCGAGATAGGGGAAGACTGGAACTCCTGATCTGCGCAGATGAGCTGCGACCACCGCCATCACTTTCGTGAACACCCGAGGGGCGCTGGTAAGGCCAAAGGGGAGCACGGTAAACTGAAAGTGCTCGTGGCCTACCGTGAACTGCAGGTAATGCCGGTGGGCCGGCAGGACAGGGATGTGAAAGTAAGCGTCCTGCAAGTCCAACGCTACCATCCAGTCTCCAGGGTCGAGGGCAGACAAGACCTGAGCGAGCGTCAACATTTTGAACTTCTCCTTCCGGAGGAAGCTGTTGACGTTCCTGATATCCAAGATAGTACGCAGGCCTTTGTCCTTCTTGGGCACCAGAAAGTAGTGGGAATAGCAACCACGACCTACTTCTGGGACAGGAACGCGCTCAATGGCACCCTTGGCCAAGAGTGCCGAAACTTCCTGTTGGAGAAGGGCCAGGTGATCCTCCGACATGCGATGGTACTGAGGTGGCATGGAGGGAGGGGTAGTCTCGAAGGGAAGGGAGTATCCCCTTCGGACTATTTGCAAAACCCACCTGTCCGACATGATGGTGCGCCAGTGGGGGAGGTGATGGTGGATCCTGCCGCCCACTGGCGTTTGGTGGCCCTGAAATGTCAGACTAGGAAGGTTTGGAGGCTGCTGCAGAGGGGGCGGTGGTGGACTGGCCCGTTTGCTGGCCCCCAGAACCACGTCCCCGGCCGCGCTGAGACTGTACAGCTTGCGCCGGCCTGTGGCTCTGGGCTGGACGTTGTGGGGCACCCCTTCCGTAGCCACGAAAGTGGCGAAAAGCAGACTGCGCAGGGCGGGTGGTGGAGAGGACCAAGGACCTGGCCGTAGCCAGTGAGTCCTTAAAGCGCTCCAGCGCATTGTCTGCCTTGTCGCCGAAAATGCGACAGCCATCAAAGGGCATGTCCATAAGGGTGGATTGGACATCCCCTGAAAAACCAGTCAAACGCAACCAGGCGTAGCGTCGAAGGGCTACTGATGTTGAAATCGTCCTGCCAAGTGCGTCAGCGGTATCCAGCCCACAGCGGATGGTAAACTTCGCTGCGTCTCTCCCCTTGGCAACGGCACGGGAGAGCATGGCCCGGGCCTCCTCTGGGCACTGAGGCAGCACCTGCGCCACCGTATCCCACACAGAGTGGGTATAACGGCCCAACAGACATGCAGTGTTTACCGACCGCAGTCCCAAGCTGGCGGAAGAAAACATTTTCTTTCCAAGGTGGTGCAGCTTTTTGGATTCCCTTTCCGGAGGTGCGGTAGGGGAAGCGCCCTTGGACGTGGAGGCTTGGACTACCAAGCTCTCAGGGGTGGGGTGTTGGGAGAGGAAAGTGGGGTCGCCCGGGCCGGGCGGTGGCGTCGGGCAATCATCCTGTCCACAGGAGCCGCTGTGTTGGGCCTGGACCAAGAGGTCAGTCAAAGGGTCAACAGACCCCTCCCAGTCTTCCTCACCCTCTTCTGGCTGCCAATCTGGTTGAAAATAGCCAGGGTGGAACACAGGGACAAAAGTACCAATCGGCGCCGGGTCCGGCGTCGGCCGACGCCGGTCCGACTCCGTGTCCACGTCGAGGTGGGGGCCGGGGTCGACGCCGGCTGGGGGTCCAGCCGGCATCAGCTGCGGACGTGGTGCCGGTGGAGTTGGCGTCGGTGGAGGTGTAACGAGGTCGACCGGCGCCGATCCGGATCCAGGCCTGGATCCAAGGGGGCCCTGCGGTGCCGAGGCCGAAGCCGCCGGAGTCGAAGGCCTAGGGCCCCCAGAGTCGGGCTGCCCAAAGATGGAGTGCATCACTTCATAAAATTGACGAAGTCTAAGTAACTTCTGCGACGTCATCCCAGCGACCACGACGCCAACGACGGACACGGAGTCGACCGATGCCACCTTCAGACGCGCAGGGGTACTGCTGACGAAAAGCTTTCTGGATTCAGTCTGACGCCTGGAGGAGATTCTAAGGTAAGGAATCTATAACTAACTGTTTCTTTCAGATTGTGGAGTCCGTAGAAGGTTTATAGCAGATTTCAAAACCCAAAAAGACCGCTTAGCAAACCTTCAGAAACAGGAGGTATACACAGCTGGGGTTTGTGCAGCTGCACTGGCTGGTCACCCCCCATTCTGTCCATAAGGAATGCACAAGGTCACTTAAAATCCAGGCAGCAGAGAATCCTGATAACCCTACTGGACCACTTTAAGTTAGTCTGCAAAGCTGGCCCACTGGATGTTGAGGGTAGAACAGAACAGTTCCTGGCCAGGATGGGGCTTCCCAAGCTACAGAGTTAGGCCATGCTAGAGTTAGAGGAGGAACTCACTGTGGAGGAGGTAGGTGCTGCCATTAGGCATTAAACAAGTCCAATGTCCCTGGTGGTAACAGATGTTCAGTGGAATCCTATCATGCCTATTCCCCGGCCCTTAAGGAAAAACTGCTGGAGGTTTATTTGGAGGCAAGTGAAAAATGCTTATTACCACCAACTATGTGAGAAGGGGTGGTGTGTCTGATGCTGAAGCCTGGAGGGGACCAAGTGGATCCTTACATGTACAGACCCCTAACTATGCTGAACACCGATCTAAACGTTTTGTGCAAAATACTGGCAACGTGATTAGGAGGGATGGTCTGGCAACTGATCCATGAGGACCAAAGGAACTTTATGCAGGCATGTAGCACTTCGCACAACCTTTGCAGCTGACACATGTGCTGCGTGATACCATGGATGAGGGGGAGAAGGCCCTGATCTCCCTGGATCTTGAAAAAGAATTTGACATAGTGGAATGGGCCTTTTTGATGGAGGTACTGAGGGGCATGGGGTTCAGACCTAACTTTGCATGGATTTGGCTGCTGTGCACTGAACCCTCTATATGCATTAAAGTGGGAGGTGAACTCTCAGAACCCTGGCCAGTGGGGAGGGGTACTTGTCAGGGCTGTCCCCTTTCGCCCCTATTGTTTACCTTGGCAATTGAGCCCCTTGCATTGATACTGCATGCGGAGATGGAGCCCTGGGAGATCCAGGTGGGGAATAACAACTATGTAGTCATGCTATATGCGGATGATGCATTGGTATACGTGCACTCGCTTGGGGATTCTATCCCACTGCTGATGAGACAACTGGTTGACACCCGCAAATCATTAGTGATCCCATTGGGAGGGTTAATCAGGAGGCAGATCTTGTACAGATTAGCCCAGCTGGCCTTATTACTGGCAAAAAGAAAGGGGGCCATTGGATGGATGAGGGTGAAGGCCGTGTTGTTGACAAACTGGCTAAGAGACCTACTGGAGTGGGGGGACGCAGAGGAACAGCACATACAACTATCACGTAATGATGAGGAGCATCTGAGGCTAAAATGCAATAGGCACAGTTGCTGGGTATGTTCCAAGATGATGACGATCAGTCCACGGAGGATGGGTCCGAGATGGAAGATTGAAGGAGAGCTAAGTGAATGTATCTCTTGTTTCCCTGATGACCAAGTTACTATCTTACTGTGTGATAATCTGCTCGATGTCTTGGTTCTAATATCATCATATTAAAATGAGTTCGGACCAATGAATAATTCCAAATGTGAATTTTATGTCTTACTGGATTATTTATGCTCTTGTTATATAGCAGACAAAAGATTCTGTATAGTACTGTCAACACACACTGTGGGCCCGATTCCGATCTCGGTTGGAAGGGCTCCGAATCGGATTTTGTATTACCTAAACCGATCCGGACCCCTTGTTTCCGACCGACTCGTCCTCAATTCCGAACGACCAAGTACGATGCCTGGAAACCCTTAGCACTAACCAAATCAGTTCCGAAATGCATACGGAGACATAGAGCCCTCCGAAGCCAAATCATACAGCTCTATGGAGTAGGTTTTCCAAGCGAGCAAGTACGATGAACGAGTCGGACAGCCTTCACGAATCATTTTGCCGGGATCGAAAAGGCTGCCGGAATCATTCTTTGGGGGCCCATAGCAGGCCCCCCTTCACCCAGGGCCCTCTGAATCATGCCTGTGGGGGTTCCCATGGGTCCCCCCTTTCAGACCATGCACAGTGTGGCAGGCACCAAGGGGTGCCCACCACAGGGTGCACGATTTTCCCCAGTCACCCCTTTCTTCAATGCAATGTATGCGTTCGGTACACAGGCTCCCATTGAAGTCAATGGGAGTCAGACCGAATCGTATCCGGATGGATTCAAACGCATCGTACTTGTTCGGTGAGACTCCCCTGACACGAGTCGTATGGAAAGCATTCCGGACATGAGTCGCTCGGTTTGCTTTCCGAACAGGATCGGAATCGGGCCCTGTATGTTTTGTTGTTGCTTAAAATCAATAAAATACAGTTTGAAAAAAAAAGTAGAAGTAGGGTTGTGCCCAGCTCCACCCTCCCATCCTTCCAGCGATGACCCATCCAGGCACACCTAAGATCTCTAATGTGTGTGTGAATACACAAAGCCCAACTGCCAACTACACCCAGCCATGTAACCCAGAGACAGGCTGCAGGCACTAAATGGCTAAGACAGGAAAATGCAAACTTTCTAAAAATGGCATTTTCAAAATTATAATTTAAAATCTGACTTTACATTACAAAAGGATTTTTCATTACAATTCCAACGACACCAAACAGGAACTGATTACCTGTTCTCATTTGGAAGTTATCACTTATTAAATGTAATATAGTAACTCTAATGCTAGCCTATGGGAGAGGTAGGTCTTGCAATAGTGAAAAACAAATGTAAGACTTTTTCTATATCAGGACATGTAAAACTTAAAAGTACATCTCCTACTTTTTAAATACATGGCACCCTGCCCGGTGGGTGGTTTAGGACCTACTAAATGGGTGACTTATAAGTATTAAAACGGAAGGTTTGAACCTGGAAAAAAGTTTATTTTACCAGGTTGCAATGACAGTTTAAGATTGCACCCACAGGCTGCAATGCAGGCCTGATACAGGTTTGCAAGCCTACTTAAGTAGGTGGCACAACAAGTGCTCCAGGCCCACTAGTAGCATTAATGTGCAGGACCTGGGTATGTGTTGGACCACTTTAATAGGAACTTATAAGTAACTTAAATATGCCAATTAGGGACCAGCTAATATTACCATGTTTTAAGGAGTGAGCACACACACTTTAACATTATTTAGCAGTGGTAAAGCACACAAAGTCCTAGCAAAAACAAGATCAGAACAATATGGAGGTGTAAGGCAAAACTGTTTAGGAGAAGACCACCCTAAGGCTCTCTCTATTTAATATTCCTATTTCTCTTTCTCAGGTTCTACCTTATTCATTCTTTCCCACTGTTTCCCTCTTTTTATTCACTCAAAACGTTTCACATTCTCACCTCTCAATAAAATGCTCCACTCACAAGCACACATTTCATTCCGTCTTTCAAATCCTTTTTTCCCTCTACTTGCCTTTCTCACACACTTAGGGGCCGATTCCGATCTCGGCCGGTAGGGCTCCGAATCGGATTCGGCTTAACCGGATCCGATTCGGAGCCCTATTTCCCGACCGATCCGTACGCGCGTCCGGGCGAGCGAGTACGATGCGTATTCGCCGACCGACTCGTCCGGGCGTCCCGACCGCTCCGACCGACTCGATCCCGGGTCGAACCGCACCGACCGACTCGCACGGACACGACTCGCACCTACGCAATGGAGACGTTCCCCGGCCGGGTAAGTACGATGCGCGCCGCGAGCAGTCCGAACGAGCCGTGCACTCCGGCTCGAAAGAGCTGTCGGAGCCGTACTTTGGGGGTCCGTGTCGGACCCCCCTGTACGCGTAGCCGCGCGAGTCGCACACAGGGGGGACCCATGGGTCCCCCCTACCTGTGCGTGTAGGGCGCGAATCGCTTCGCCGCGTACACGCTGTAGGGGGCGCACTTGTCCGAATCGCACCCATTGAGTCAATGGGAGACCGCGAACGCGTTGTACTACAGGCTCCCATTGACTTCAATGGGAGTCCGACCGACTCGAGTCCGATGGCATACGTGCGCATCGTACTCGTTCGGTCGGACTGCACGGGTCCGATTCGGTCGGAAATCTCTCCGGGTCCGGCTCGGTCGGGGAGATTTCCGGCCCGAATCGGAATCGGCCCCTTATTCTCTATTACACTGCCTTCTCTTGCTCATATGGTTCTCTTTCTCAGCTCCTGTTTCTCACAAGCACTTTCACTTTTTCACTCTTTCCCTAACACAGATGCAGACACTGAAGGATGACTTCGTTTTTATGTTCCCTATCACCAGTTCGAATGTAGAGTGATCATTTTTGAAAATTGCACTGGTGTAAACAAAGCTGTATTCTACAATTTGGCAATATCGACTTAGAAGCCCTGCTGAGGAGGTCTGAAGAGAAAATCTTATGCAGGATTGTAGACTTAAATCAACTCAGTGATCATTTCAACATTACACATGTATAGTTGGACAACTGAAAACAAATGAAATTTTAGGGCCATTTATAAAACGGTTCACTGACAGAATATCGACCTCAAAAATATAGAAGTAAAAAATATTGAGGTAAATAATAGAATGCAAAAATATCGACTCCCTATACTAAAACAGGTAAGTACAAAAATGTTGAAAAAAATATCGAGGTCAAAAATATAGTTGTACAAAATATCGAATTTTATATATATACATATATAAAATAAAATAATAAATATTAAATAAAATTAATTTAAAAAAAATTAGATTTAATATACATTTTAACAAATATAACAAATAAACGTAATTAAAAAAAAGTTAAACACACATACATAATAATTAATATACATATATATATATTTACTTTACAACAATTAATAAACTATTAATTTTAATTTATTTTATAATTTTAAAATTATATAAAAATTTACAACTATATATATATATATATACCAATGACATAAAATCTAATTACATTTTTTTTTTATTATAAATTAAAACATTAAACTATTTAAAAATCTTTGCACTTAATTTTCCCACTCCAGTCAGTGCAACAGTAGGGAAAGTGTTGGATAGCGGAAGGGTAAAATGTACTATTCCCAATCCAATCAGTGCAACAGTAGGGAAAGTGGTGGATTGCAGAAGGGTAACAATTAATATTCCCACTGCAGTCAGTTCAAAATTAAAAACAAACACATTTTTAACACAAACAAAAATTTAAAAAACAAAATAAATAAAAAAATATAAATATTTTAAAAATTCAAATTCAAATATATTTAATATTAAAAATGAAAAAAATATAAACATCTTATGTTAAATACATATGACAAATACCTACAAAAATTATATTAAATAAAATAAAAAATAATTATCAAAAAATGAATATTTTAATTAGAAAATATTTACAAACAAAAACATTAATTATTACATAAATATAGGTTTTTTATTTCCAACCTTAACACATAACACCACACAATTCACACAATTCACAACCCACATCTAAATTTTAAAACAAAATGTACTTCCATAATTAACATAATTAATTACCAATCAAAGAAATATTATTAATTAAAAAACAAATTAAAACTCATAAAAATTAAGTAACTCCCCACACTTTACCCCTATAATCTCCACAACCCACACTTAAAATTAAACTGTAAAAAAATTAATTACACAATTAAAACTTATTTTCAATAAAAAAACTAATAGTATTTAACAATTAATTCTAAAGTAAGTAAAATTAATGTACTCCCCACCCTTTACCCCTATACAATTAAAACACAAAAAAACAATTAACCTAATTAAATATCAAATAATTAATTAATATCAATGATCAACTAATTATTAATTAATTAAACATAAATTACTTCCCACCCTTTACCCCTATAAACCCCACAACCCACACCTAAAATTAATTACACAATTTCCATAATTAATTTTCAATAAATTAATTAATATCAATTAACAATTAATTATTAATTAATCAAAAATAAATTACTTCCCACCCATTACCCCTTTAAACCCCACAACCCGCACCTAAAATTAATTTCACAATTTTCATATTTAATTTTCAATTAATTAATTAACAACGTATTAATTAATTAAAAATAAATTACTTCCCACTCTAAACCCACAACCCGCACCTAAAAAAATTACACAATTACCATAATTAATTAGCAATTTATTAATTAATATTAATTAAAAACCAATTAATAAATTAATAATAAATTACTTTCCACATATAACACTATAAAATCTCAATTAAATAAATAACAAATAATCATTAATTTCTTATAGTTAAATTACTTCCCACTCAATTCCTCTATAAACCAGCAACCCGCTACAGAACTAAAAAACGCAAAATGTAATTAAAATAAAATTGATAACCACTAAAAATTTAACACATATATTAAAAAACATAAACAATTCTTAGACAAAAAAAATACATCACATACATTTAAAATATATACTAAATACATAACACTAATTAAAAAATCGATATTTTAAACAACTAGAAGGCCCATTACGATACCCGGCGTAAAAAAATCCGCCAGGCATGAAAGCGGCAAAAATCCGCCCGCACACACCGTCTGAACACCGACCACGCCATTACGATTACACAAACCAAAACCGCCATCGGCGGAAAACCACACAAGATACCGCCCGCCCTCGTCCGAGTCGGAGTCAAACCGCCCGCCACGGACGGAAACACGCACGACAACACAAAACCGCCCGCCCTCACGGCCGACACACCGCACGTGAAATTACGATCGCACCGCCATGAGCGCGGGTAAACCACAAATATACCGCCCGCCAGCGCAAACAACGCCGATGAGAATTGACACGGCAGAAGCCATGGCGCCCACGTCCCTGCACAGAAACCATCCACTGACAAAAACAATCGCACACAACATGGCCAACAAGTCCACACAGCAAGGCACGCACAAATACACAAGCACAGTACACATCCCGAAAACACCCCCTGGACAAACAAAAAATACAAAGGCCAGAACACCAGACACAACACACCTGAAAACAACAGACCATGAGGACACACCCACATAGGTAAGTACAAAAGCAGCACTCCCACAGACCACAACCCCTTGCAACATTGCAAACTGGAGAGGAGAGGACACAGTGACACAGCAAGGACAGCAGCACACCACAGAAACGCACACATCACAACCACCACCACCACCACCACCACCACCAAACACCGGCACCACAAACCCCCTGCACATTACACAACACACACCGCACCAGCACCACAAACACCATGGCACCACAAAGAATGCCCAAGTTCACGCCCATTGAGCTGACGGTCATGGTCGACGAGATTATCAAGGTGCACCCACAAATCTATGGGAACCTGGTCCAGCACACACCACTAGCCACCAGAAAGAGAATGTGGAACCGGATCGTAGACCAGGTCAATGCAGTCGGGACCCTGCCCAGGAACAGAGTTGAAATCAACAAACGGTGGAATGACGTCAAGAGCCTGGTCAAGAAGAAGGAGAGCAAGAACAGAGAGCTGGCTGCCGTCACTGGCGGAGGGAATCCCGCGCTCTTCAAGACCTTCAAAGCGTGGGAGGAGAAGGTGCGAGTCATTATACATCCGGAGATCCTCGCCGGATTACCAGGGGAGTGGAGGCTGGTAAGTACAAACTAATGTATACCAGCACACCGCTATGTACTCACATGCACTACCACCATGCCACAGCTCCCAGGGACAAACACCCCCATGTCCAGCACACAATACACAACACATCACACACACATGCAACAGACACCACCACACACAGCCCAAACCTAACAACTGTAAGATACGTGGGGGCATGTGTACACTCAGCCAGCCACGTAACCACCAACAGGTCCCCAAGTATGCCAGAAGCGCCACAACGAGCACCCACCACACCCATGTGTCCGCCATAGCTGCACTAACCGACAAGTAACAGGTAAGTGGCAGGAACACAAAGTGCAGTGGGTGGGAGGGTGGACAGCTCAAGTACAACACACACCAGGACCCTAGTCCCACAGCACAGCAAGGAGGAGCATCCCCCACACCCCACACCCACGTGTCAGCCACCGCAGTGCACACCGACAGCCGAAAGGTAGACATCACGGTCCACAACAATCGGAGTCAGTGGGTGTCCAGCCATCACCACGACCCACAACACCGCCCCCACCGACCTGCAACATGGAGCACCCCCCGCTTAGAACCATGTGGCATCCAGTACAGTGCACGCACGAACAACCTGCAGGTGGGAAACTGGACAGGGCTGGATTACTGGAGGCATGAGGACCGTAACACGACCAACACATGGGACATGTTACGTAGCAGACGAACACGCAGCACCGCCCACTGTCACGAACAAGTGAACAATGTGCACACGGACATGAACCACAGACTCACACCCCACATGACCCATCACAGACACAGCAACACCCAAGGAGCCACGTCTGCATGCACAAGCCACACTGAATATAGTACCACACGGCAGCCACTGTGCAACCCATCACACACAACCGAAACACCATTGAAGTCCTGTCCATGTAGCCCCTACTGCCTGTCAACCACACACCCCACAACTACGCCTATGTAAGACAAACAACACTAGACGCAACAGAGCGGAACAACATAAATGCACACGAACACCACTGAACCCATCAAACACACAGACACACCATGCACATACAACATACCATCCATCCCATCCGTCAGCCCCAGTCTCATGAAAGGCATGTCATCCGCACAGCTGCCACACATACAGCAGTCACGCTAAGATACATGCCCATGACCAACCATGTGCCAGAAGTCAATGAAGCGCACGCCACACTGTGAGCAACAACACACAACATGGGCCACACCCCCCGAGCACTGCAGTGATGCACATGGCACAGGGCAGCACGCACACCAAGGAGATGGGACAACTGCAATACGTCGGGTGGCACACAACCATCACACACTCATAACGATGCGTCCAATGCCATGTCCAGTAATCACAACAGACAGCAAATATGCAGGGTATGTCAGGCATGCACACACCTCAGACCATGCACTGTCATGCTGCCACAACACATGTCACGTTCGGCACCCATGGCTCACAGCATGTAGCCCAAAAGCATATTCCATCCCAAATGCGTTCCTGGGGCATGACCCCCATGTTGCCAAATGCGTTCCTAAGCGTTCCATATGCACCCCAAAAGCAAAGTACAAACCAGACCCAGGATGGGCCTGGAGCATGCATACACCAGAGTCACAATAAGTAGGAGCACAGCAACACACCCATCGGCATAGCCAATCCGTCCCATGCCACATGTGCACAGCACACAGTCCCATTGCCAAGCACACACAACAACAGATTGTACAGCCACACAGCCGCCTCCGGGACACACGTGCACGAGAGTGCACGAACGGAGAATGTCAGACAACCAATACAGACTTCGCCAGGTGCAACACAATAACAAATCTCATTCTCTCCACAGGTGACGAACTGCTGGATGCTGGGGATGGAGACAGCAGCCAGCACAGCCAGCCTACAAGCCCCCAACGAGGACACACGGATGTGGAGGATCTGTCCTCCTCTTCGGACACGGACCACCAAGCAGGCCCATCTAGTGTGGCAGGGCCCAGCCGCTCCCCAGGACCCCTCCTACCCACCAACCCATCATCCAGGGCTGCTGAACATTCCCAGCCCCCTGCTGCCACTGTCGTTGCGGCCACACCCACGGTCATTGCGGCCACACCCACGGGCATTGCGGCCACACCCACGGTCATTGCGGCCACACCCACGGTCATTGCGGCCACTACCACTGCCGCAACCGCCACCACGTCTTCGCTGGCCCCAGCCCCAGCGCAGGTGGTGGCCCGGACGACTGGATCCACCCTGGGAGCCAGGGCGAGGACCGTGGTGAGCAATGTGGCTAGTGGGCAGGCCGGTGGCAGCAGGACTGGTAGGAGGAGCAGGGTCAGGGAAACGCCAGACTCCCCTGGGAGCCATGCCCTGCCTCAAATGGCCAGAGTCCTTGGGGCCTATGAAGAGGCCCAAGGACAATGGGCCAGGTCAGCTACAGACACGCGTGAGGTGCTGGGGGTGCTGAGGTCCATGGACGCCCGTATGGGCCAACTCGTGGACCTCATGGGCCAGCTGGTGGTGGCGGTGAGGTCACAGCCAGGGACAGCAGCTCCCCTCCGCCACCACCTGCCGGGGCGCAGGGTCGAGCAGCAGTGTCCAGTTCCCCTGCGTCCACAGCCAGTGAGCACACCTCAACCACCAGCATGTCGCAAGCAGGCACCCCCTCGCAAACGTGGAAGGGGCCGTCCGAAGTGGAAACAGATCTCCCGGGAGGACTTCGCACGCTCCAGACGCAAGTGAGGCAGCCAGCCAGCCTTCCTTGACCACCCACTGCATTGACTTGGACTACGATCCCACTCCACACAGCCATCTGGATGGCATGTGTGTGTTGGACTATGGACATAGAACCAGTGGGTACACCCTGAGCATCACGCAGCCATGACCGACAGCTCATTGTCACTGCACGCACCACTTTTGTCATCACCTTACACACAATCACATGTCACAGTTTGAAATAAATGCACCTCTTCCACAAACTGCTGTCTGTGCCCTGTGTTTTAATTGTACGGAATACAACGGCCACCTTGAGCGGAACGGCACCTGATGCGTGGCATGGCAATGGAACCGGAGGGCCTGTAGGGACCTAGGGGTGGGAGACAGAACAGGAGCACATTCAATGAGTGTGTCACACACCCATCACACAGTACATGTCAACAACTACAAGCAATGTACACACATCGCACAGAGCAATAGGGCACAATGCCACAGCCACCATCAGTGGCATACTAACCTGGGCATGGAGCGTTGACACACAGCACGCAGTGAACAAAAGGCCACCCTGACACAGCACACACACACCTGCACAAATACAGACACATCAGCCGTCGTACATGGACACTCACCGTCAAGTGAAGTAGCGGGCGATGAGCTGCTGGCGCACATTCCCAGCTTCCTCCTCTCCGCTGTCCTCCTCACTCGAGCTGTCCTGGTCTGCGGGCTGGGGCCCTGGTTGATCTCCGTCATCCACAATGAGGGGGATCTGCTTCCGAATGGCCAGATTGTGCAGCATGCAGCACGCCACCACTATCTGGCACACCTTCTGTGGGGAGTACGCCAGCGCACCCTCGGTGCGGTCCAGGCACCTGAACCTGGACTTGAGGAGGCCAAAGGTACGCTCGACCACACGTCTGGTCCTCCCATGTGCCTCATTGTAGCGATCGTCTGCTGGGGTGCGAGGATTCCTCAATGGACTGAGCAGCCATGCCCCATTCGGGTACGCAGAGTCACCTGGGTGTGAGGGACACAGAGAACCGTTGCTATTCCAACTGGACAGGGGACAGCATCGCACAACCAGCACGCTACACCACTCCACATACTCACCGACAATACAGCCACGATCCTGTTGCAGATTGGACATCAGTCGTGGCAAGATGCTGTTGCGCATTACGTGTGCGTCATGGGCCGAGCCTGGGAACTTTGCACACACGTGGGTTATCACCATGTCCGCAAGGCACACCACTTGCACATTCAGGGAGTGCGTGTGCTTCCTGTTGCGGTACAGGTGCTCAGTGGCCTGTGGTGGAACAAGGCCAACATGTGTGCAATCAATGGCACCAACGACGTGTGGGATCCTGCCAAGGGCATAGAATGCACCCTTCACTGCCGCCAATTCACGAGCCCTGGGGAATCTGATGTACCTGTTTCGGTACAGCATCATGGCTGCCAGTACATCCCTCAGCACCTTGCTGAACATGGGCTGGGACATCCCTCCTCCACTGCCCACTGTGTGCTGGAATGACCCAGTGGCGAAGAAATGCATGGCGGCCATCACCTTAGCCGTGGGGGTGAATGCTGTCGGATACACCCTACGGGGACGGAGATGGGGTTCCAACATGGCACACAGTCGATGCAGGGTTGGCCTGTCCAGCCGAAACTTCCTTATGACCTCAGTATCCTCCATGTCCGCCAGCAATTGGTATGGGCGGTCAATGTTCGGTCTCCGCCTAGGGAAGATGGCAGTGGACACATGTCAAAGCAACACAACACATAGCAATTTCGCATTCACATCACTGACATGACTGAGCAAGCACATGAGTCACAGCCCAGCTGTCAAGCAGGGACGGCACGGCCACAATACACTTACACAGGTCTCCCACCAATGGCAATGGCTAGTGATGCAAACCACTGCCATGGTCATGCACATGGGGATCTAGGCCCCAATGACTTGCGGGTTTTGCTGATGGGGACTGACTGCATATTCGTCAAGCGGCAATGCCACGGCAACATGTATGTCTGCTGAGCATGGCACTGCTTCCGAGGCTGGATGAGTATGGCACACGACGACGACGATGTGGGCACAGGCTGAGCGGCCAAAACAAGTGGGACCTGTGGCACGAGGGGATATGAGACAGTAGTAGGTGTCAGCACTGCACCCTATGTACAGCACTGTACGGATCACACCTCCCGAAACATTGACAGGTGTCCACATTGACAGCCCCATGCCAAGACGGCTGTGTGCTTGCAGTCACACGTCACAGGTGAGAGGTTACATTGCACGTGCCAGGTGGCAGACGTACATAGTGGGAGCTATCATGTGTGTGCATGTGTCTCCTGTTCAGGATCCACCAGATGGGCGCTGACTCTGTACTGACCATTGGACACAGCATGTTCCGTGGAAGGCTTGTGTGTGTGGGATGGTGGCACTGGATGTGCCTCCGTTGGGTGGGGGGCCATGCACAGGGCGGGTACGTCGATGATTGCGCATTGTTGGTCACGGTGGGTGCACCCACTAAGATGTGTTGCCCTGTGTACAATTCCTATGTCCGCATGATGATGGACTGTAGATGTGGGCAGACTACACATTGGTCGATGTGCTGTCTATGTGCATGTGCCTTCACACCAGGCACAGCTGCCCCTGCACATGTGACCCCTGCTGGACTCGCTGCTGGGTCTGTGGAGCTGATGCACCTTCTGTGCGTGGGGCGGACAGCTCACCTCACTTCCCTCATTGCGCATGTCATGACTTTGCCGCAGGTGACATGGATCATGGAGGGCCCACATGTACGCGTGGGTAGGCTACACATGTTTGTTCACTGGTCGCCACCCCCAGTCAGTGTTTCGAATGGGAAGGTTGTTGTGCTGGTGGTATATTCGATGTGGCGGATGGGCGGGCCTAGGTGCGGGCTTACATTCCGGACATGGGGGGTAGTTGGATTGGCGACTAGTTGCAGTACACACGGGACACGTCTCTTCCTTTCCACATCTGGGTCATCCCTTGTACTCACTGACAGTGATACAGTCATCTTCGCCCCAGCCCTCATGTCCTCCCCTCGCTCCCCCAATATGCATGTGCACCTGCGAGGCTAGCGCTTGCACAGGCAGCCCCAAGCTCGCACCAGAGAGGGCAAGGAGTGTATGTGTGGGTCCAGTTGCACGAGTGGGCTGTCTCAGGGTATGATGTGTGGCGGGACGCCGTCCACCTGCGTGGTGCCCCAAATGGAGACCCGGCCTGCATGGACTATGCATCACAGTCTTCGCCTTCCGGATCCGCCACCTGCGACACCCAGTGGCTGTGGCTGCCCTTGCGGCCAGGCCGCGTCCGTCTGTGACTGATGGCCCACACATTCACTCTTTGGCCTCTCTGGGGAGGGCTCGGGGTGGTGGCGCACGCGCTTGCACTTAGTCGCAATGGCATGTGGCGTGGTTGGTATAATGGGCAATGGATGGGATGGTGCGAGCCACCTCCCGTGACGTCAGTGCTGCTCGTGCTGAGGTGCGTCCCCCTACACTTCCATTTGACTTGTGCCATGCTACACGTTGAGGTTCTATTGCCTGCGTGATATGACCAGGAGGAGCGCGAGGAGACCTCTCACACACCATGCTCCACTGCCATCCCGTGCCCTGTATCGCCTGTGCGGATTGACTATGTTGGGGTTACACCTGGTCGACTGGGGCTGTGTGTGCCTTGTCAAGGGGCATGGCGGGCGCACAACAGGATCCAGCTAGTCCACGGAGGGTGGGCTGACGTGTGCGCCTGGTTCAGCATTGTTCGTGTGCCCGGCTGCTGTGCACACACGTGTTCACTTCCCCCGACAGGTGTCCTCTCACAATGCCCAGGGAAGCGGTGGTGTACTGTTCATGACCCCTCCCAACACGGCGTGCTCCAACTTGGCATGTGCGCATCTACCCATCGCACCCACCCACCTGAGCACTGCGTCCATACGACTTCACACGACACATGTGTGTCTTCCACAGTTGTGCTACTCATTTGCGTTGACATCCAATACCAGTGGACTACATGGTCATGTCACGACTGCCGTGTACTTCACATACTCTCATCCTCTCTCATTCGTACTTGTGAAATGAGTCAGCGGAGACAGTTTTGGTTTCAAACATTATATTGAGTCTTCTGTCCTCTGTGATGCAGTATAGTGGACACTACTGGCAGCGGAATACATGTTGAGGATATACTGAGCATGATTACAAATGGGATAGGGTGTGGGGTTACATGTGATTGGCTGTTGCATGTGGGATGTGGGCTTCAGAGTTACATCTGCTTGGCCAAGGCTGTGCTAATGTACATTTACGTATAGCTGCGGAGCTGCGGACTTTGACACAGACGGTATACAAGTAGCCTACCAGACCGCTTGGCATCATGGGCACAGTCCATCTCAGTTCCATGTGACAGGTTTGCTGCGGTTGTTCCTCATGCACGCGTGCATGTGAGATGACATCAGGGCATGTGCTTGCGTGCATGCAGCGGCGTGCCACTTGTTGTTGCAATGTGGTGGTTACTGGACATGTCACAGTCACTGGGGTCGTGTTGTTGTTGTTTGCACTTGTCGTCCGTGCAAAGGTCCTGGTATGGGATTCCCGGGGCGGGGGTGGGAGGGGTGCAGCACCCACAGACTCCAGGCGACCTATTCATGTCCACTGAGCGGTGTGTGTGTCCATGGGCGCTGGATCCATGTCGTGTCCTGGTTGTTCGTGCAGTTCCGTCCATGTGGGTGCGATACACAGACCCCATGCCACTGCCTCCCACGATGCATGCGGTGTTCCTGGATGTGATGGGGAACATTGTGCATGTCCCGGTCATATCCGATGTCATGGCGATGTCGTTGATGGTGTGGTAATTGTTGCCGGTCGTTTGGTATGGCTGTTGTGGTGGTGACTGGCCAGTCCGTGCGGAAGCTAAGCATGGGTGCGGGGTTGGACATCATAGGTCAATCGGGGAACCTGCGTTGGGGTCCGACGAATTTACAGGTTGTCAGGTATGCGATGCCATCCAGCAGGGCTTCCATGTCATTGGTGGTGTTTATGTTTGCCATCCAATGTAGCGGATGGTGGCTGTCAAGGTGTTGTTCGTAAGTTGTCCCTTGGAGGACCATGATGGGGCATGCTGGGTGACATTCGATGTAGCTGTGCTCGATGATCCGTCGTGTGGAGGCACAGTGGTCCCATTTCAGTGCGGGTGCGATGTTGGCCACATACGCCATGCCCCCATAGGCAGAGCAGGCCCTGTCGTGTGCGTCCAGAGGGAGGAGTAGTGCTAGCAGGTCCGCCTTTAGACATGCCGGGTTGGAGAGACACATCTCCACGGGATGCTGGTAGGGACACCTCCGACAGTAGAAGACGGGTATGACGCAGCTGAACAATGTGATGCGGTAAGTCAGTCGGTAACTTACGTTCAGCAGGGACAGCAGTTCGCATCCCAATATATGTGTCAGGTTGGTTTTGTACAGCTTGACCTGTCCGGCGTAGTTGGGTAGGTGTGTTGCGGTTGCCATTTTGCAGCGGTGCGTTGTGGTGGCGTGCTCCGGCTGTGTGTGCAGTCTGCAATGTGCACGCTCCGAGGTTGCTGTGAGCTCTGTGTAGTCGTAGGGAGACAGGACTTGTGTTCTGTTGGCTTGTGCGGAGGACACGGGCCCTCATCCCACATGCTTCTCAGACAGTTCAAGGTCAGTGATGTGTGACTCCTTCCAATTAACTTGCATGGGGCCGACATGGGGGAGTGTTTTCTTTATTCTTTCCCGTCCGTTGTGTTCTTCTGTGATATGCGCTATCTGCCCTGTGGTCGGTCTCCTCTGCATGCCTGTGTTGGTCTTTTATTGGACAATGGCTGTATTCACCGGCTTCTTTCGTAGGGCTGTGGTTTCGGAGTTGGAATGGAAGGTCATTCAGTGCTGTCTGCTCTCCCTTGTGTGGCGCGCTGCTTGGGCCTTGTGTGTGAGTGTTATTCTTGGGCCACCTGTTGTCGGTCCCCGGGCTCTTTGGTGTTCCGTTTTGTATGTCTTGTTCATATGTGCAGGGTGGTATGGGTGTTTCAGTGTGGTACTGGCGTTCCTCTTCCCGAAGAGGCCCTGCTTCTCCTAGTTGGTGTTGCCGCCGCTGTGTGCTTCGCCATGTTTGTTGCACTGGGGTGTGTCCTGCTGTTGCGTGACTTCACTGACATGTGTGCGTCGGTTGTGTGACATTGGGTGTTGTCCGTGAATTGGGCGTTGGGGACATGTCTGTGGCAGGCCTGTCACGTGTCATGTGCATTCGGGGTGGGGCTGGTGTGTGTGCTGCTTGGTTGTGTCCCTGTGTCTGTGTGCGACGCATGCATGGCGCTGCGGTTGGCCTCTGCGTTGTGCGCATGTGTGGCAGCGTCATCGCCGCTTTGGGGCCGTGACGGGGTGGTTGGTTCCTAGTCCCAGGTGGTGTGTACACATGTGTTACGAGATGTTACAATTTGGCCTGTGTGTCATATGTGGATGCTATGGTAGATGTGTCGTGTACACGCGGGGGTGGGGGTTGTCCGCTTTTCCGCCCTTGCACTGTGTGCGCTGTTTGCGTGCACTTGTTGTGTGTGTGCCTACCTGCGTCTTCGCGGTACGTTGCGTCCTTGGTGGTGCATCAGATAGAGCATAGGGAGGGCCTGCAGTGCTGGATTCATGCTCGGGGTGCCGCTTCTTCGGTGTCCGTGCTCGGCGTTCGTGTTACCGCTTCGGTTTGACGTACGGTGTCTCTTAGCCGTGGGTTCAGTTTGTGTGCGGCATCGTAATTTGTACGCCGGGCGGTACGTGTTTCGTCGGACGGTGTGTGTCAATTGTGCTGCGCCGCTACGTGTACGGGCGCACTTTGATGGCGGACGGTGTCGCTGGCTTGCCGGCGGTGTTTGGCTGACTTTTCGCATCGTAATCGGGCGGGCGTGTGGACTGCTGCGTGCAGGCGGTAACTGGTGGTTTTTGCATCCGCCAGCACGGCGGTAGTGCTTCCGCCCGACATCCTAATGGGCCCCTAAATTCTTGCAAACGATATTAATGACTTCTATAGTTTTAAAAACGATATTTCTTACCTTAAAATCGATATTCTTGACCACGATATTCTTGCTGTCGATATTTCTGACTCACAATATTTAGGATTCGATATTTCTGTAGTTCAACACTTCCAACTCGATATTCTGTCTGCACACCTTATAAAACTCTGGAATTTGTGTTGAATTTTTGGTTTGCCACGTTTTTTCAAGTAGCCGCTACCTAACAGGTTTTTGTTCTGTGGAATATCCCAGCCTCAGCCTACGTAACTATGTTGTAGACAGGAACACACCTGCCAATCTCTTCAAAAATGGTTTTAGTGTGTGCTCACCAAGCAGCGTGCAATCCCAGCCTTGGTACTGCACCTGTTCAAAATGTTAAGGGCTGCCAGTGTCATTAAGACATTCTTGCAGCAAAATGGTGTGACTCACACTGCCTTACAATACAAACAATGGGCATATTCACCCACCGGGTTGAAACTACTTTTACAGGGATATGCCCATTATGCACAAACAAAATGCTTTCAAACACTGTGAAGACAGCCAGTGACTCAAGTGTGCTGACACATTTCCCAGGGTCGGACTGGGACCGAGAAAAAGACTTGGGTGCCAAAATAAAAATGTTCTCCATAAACAAATTAAATAGCCTCATTGCCCTTTAGGCCAGACCGACAGTGCTGTTACCCCATGCTCTAGGCAGAATTAAAACATGACTGACAGTTGAACAGACGAATGGATGAAGAGGGTTAACTGAAAGCCCCGTTTTGAAATATATAATATATATATTTATATGATTTTTAGTAAAGCCAAAAGGTATTGGCTAACGCTAGACCTAGAAATGTTCTGCAGGGAAAGATAAAACATACGGGACCCAGCATCTGGCACCATCGAGTGATACTAGATGTATTAGCTGCCTCCAGTGGCGGTTCGCATAGGGCGTGCTGTGGGACGTTGAGGCAGGGCGAGGAGGGGCAGGGTGGGGGGTAGTAAACTCGGACATACGACGGAACGGAGGATAGTAATTATTACTTTCCTCCGTTCCGTCGTATGTCCGAGTTTACTACCCCCCCACCCTGCCCCTCCCCTGCCTCGCCTCACCGCCCCGCAGCACGCCCTATGCGAGCCGCCACTCGCTGCCTCTTTATTAAGAACAAGGACATGCTTGTTTTTAAATCAATACATAAAAATAAAGAAATAAATGTTGCAACACATGAGAGAGAGAGTGTGTGCCTCAAAAAGCATGCGGTATGGGGATAAGGATCCTTCTGCCCCCACTCCCCACCCACCCCTTCCGATGGAACTGCCCAAGATTCATTAAACTTTTAATATATTGATCAAAGCGAGTAGGAAACTCCGCTCGGATGAACTTCACTTAGTCGAAGTCCCCAGAATCAAGAGGTCCAGAAGCGGTGGTCGTCTCTTTTCCCTTAATGCAGCTAGACTCTGGAATGCACTACCTCTTCACCTCCGCATGGAGCCCAGCCACCTTGTCTTCCGAAAACAACTGAAAACTCTTCTGTTTCCTGAATAACATCTGTCTCTGATTACTGATTATGCACAGCGCTGGGAGCCATGCTCTTTATAAATATCCCTTCATTTCATTTCATTTCATTTCACTGCAGCACAATTTAGAGCTCCCAACGTCAGGGCGGCTCAAATGCTCCACTTCATCAAATCCATTTTTTCCCCTATGCGTCTGATGTTTTTATGCCTTAAAAATTGGTTTGCACTGGGTCTAGTTCTGCTGTGTGCTTACACTCAAATGCAAAATAATTAACTAAAGGCCTAATGTGCGCACGCACAGATTGAATATAGCAAAGTGGTGCATCATTGTGAGAATGTGCGGAAGCAGCCCTACAATACTGTTCTTGAATATATTCGAGTACATTGAATAATCTATCTCGAGTGATAAAAATAGAAATCTGCAAATGTTAAGCAGGTGAAAAACAGCACGTGTTTATTTAAAGGGCTACCAGATTTTGGGCCACATGTATGAAAGTATCATTTTGCAATTACCAATTAGTGATTTCTAAGAAATCACTATTTGGTAATCGCAAAATGTAATGTAACAAAATAGACAGGAAATAGCGATTCCCTAATTGCGATTTCTTAAAAATTATTTGTAATTGCGACTCCTTTCTTTCCTATGGGCCTCAGGCCCATAGGTGAGAATGGTCTTGCATTACCTAAATTGGTAATCGCAAATTAGGTAATACAAAGGCAAGGGTGCCCGGGGGCCTAAGGCCCCCTGAAGCGCCCCTAACAAAAAAAGGTGCACATGTAAAGCACACACATGTGCTAGGGGCATGTGTGCGCTACATGGCACTTTGAAAAATGCAGTTCTGTGCATTTTTCAAAGTGTGCGCATGGATACCATCAACTTGAAGTTGATGCTAATAGCGTGTCCTAAATGCACAGTTCGCACTTAGGAAAGGCTTCTTACATGTGCATTAGGGAATCGCAATGGGTGGTTCAAGCTGCAGTGGCTTCCTGACAAGGGCCCTGGCACTATTTATTTTACAAGTTAAGGACTGATTATTTATGTATTATTAAGCATTCCTGGGGATACAATAAATGATGCTACCCATAATGAAATACGAGACGAGAGAGATCATAGGAAAGTAAGCCCTCTATGCTCCAAATGAGTCAAGCCACCCATTCTTAAGCTTGAATGCAGGGGCGGTGCGTTCATTTGGGCGCTGGGGCGTTGCCCCACCTGCCACGATGCCCCCATGTGGCCCCAGGGCCCATTCATTATTCGTTCAATGTGACGAACGAGATTGAAGTTCAATCTCGTTCGTTCAATCTAATCTGATGATTGTGTGTGTGTTGAAAGAAAGTGAAACTCGAGTCGCGTGGCTGTTCCGGGCCGGCACCTGACCCCGGGGCACGCCCACTTGGTGGTGACTGACAGTCAGACAACAAGCAGCAGTTGTTGTCTGTGAGCGCAGTAATAGTGTGCATGTTCGGTTTTGGGCATGGTCATTTTTATGACCAGCCCGAACATGCGCACTACTACTAGACGCAGCCTTCCCCTTAGGAGAGCGAGGGACCGAGGGTTGCTTGCTTCATTGCAGCAGCCCCGGCCCCCAGGTCTCCTAATGGGCGGGGGGCATCTCTGCCCTCTATCCAATCCCTTTCCCAAATCGTCACAGGGGGCGGTCCCTGCTCTATGACGATTTATGAAGGGGTGGGGTAGAGAGGCTGCAGGCAGGCGACGGGAAGCTCAAAAGTTGATTGTGCGCAGTCGTATCCCGCTGGCTGGACTTACCGCGCTCTGCTGTGCTCCCAATCCCACCTGCTTACATACAGCGCTATGAGGAGACGTCCAGAGCAGGAAGTGAGCGGGTAGGCAGAGCGGGTGCAGGCTCAGACGCAGCTGAAAAGCCTCGAGGGGGTCGCATGTTGAAGGCGCGGAGCTGAGTGCAGGCGAGGGGCTCACATGGCAGGTGAGTGTGGTGGCTCCGAGTCGCGGCAGCAGCGCCTGCAGTGTCACCTGTGCACTAGCGCCCCACCCCCAGCGGCACACACTATATACCGGGTGGTGGGAGGGGCAGTGACACCTGGATGGGCACGGCCACCCCGCTGGGCTTTAGATACTCAGGAAGGGAGTACAACCATGACCGGAGTAGTGAATTGGGGAGATGGCATGCCCTTACCACTGTGCACAACACACTCGAGAGAGGGCATGGGGCTCAGTAGCACTAGGGGGGCACCACCGGGCATGACCCCAGGGAACGGGGGCATACAGGGTTTGAGAAACCACCAGTGTGAGAGGAGCGAGCTGTCATGTACACGTCATTGATCACGGCATACCCTAAGCACGGGGGCAAGGGTACCACACCGCCATTACGGACATGCCAGGGGGCACTAGAGCAGAACGGGTCGGGCCCGGTACTCTGCCGCACCAGAGCGCTACATGTCACACTGCACCTGATCAGACACACAGCACTATGTGCAGACATCATCCTGAAACGGCCAGTGAGTATTTAACCTGCCTACATGTTGTTTATTATTGCATAATTGAGCACCTTGAAATAGTGAGTTCAGCATGTGCGTTGTTCAAAGACCTCTTGTGTTTAGGATATTAAACAATGACGTTGCTCTGAGTTTAATATAAATCTAGACCCTTATAGACTACATGAGGCAATGACTTGTCTCCGAGTTGGCATTGTGTCTGTGGCGGCACATGGATGCTTCTAAGCTCAGTTTACACTATCCCTGTTAACAGCGCTATAAACTGGTGTGCTGCGGTGAAATGCTCAGCGGTGTGAGACAACATGATGGGGGGCCTCTGCAGGGTGTGGTGAGGGCGCGTGAAACTCCCAGCAGTTCATAGATAATCAACAGGGTTTAGTCGGAAGTAGGGGCTGCCGTAAATAGTGGAGGCCCACTGTGTGTGCTGCTTCCCAATGTTAAAAAAACGTTTAATTTTGAAGAGATTTTATATTATTTTTACATGATGTTTGTTGCACAATTTATATCAACCAGTATCATGGCTCGGCTCGTGTGCGCCGGGCTCTGAGAGCCAAGCCAGACCCCAGGATCTACAGCAGTCAATATGCTTTTGTTATATTGCGCCGGCGCCGTGACAATGTGGCTGCTCTGTCTCCCGGGACATTTAATTTCCGCTCCTCAAATGAGCTGCAAAGCTGTGAAGCCTGTCAGTGTTCTTCGCAGACACTCTGCGATGCATATAATGAGGCTACTGATAGGAGCCTGGGAGACTGCAATGGGCCCGAGCACAGCCGTGGCTTGATAATGCTTTATGCCAGTGGTATCACAGCACAGCCCTATCACCCCTTCAGGAATGCCTCATCTTTATGTGCACTGCAGCAGCTGTCACCTTAAATGGCTAATGGGGAAGCAAAGTAGAACCGTGGTGCCAGTGATCTTTGTCACTTATTAATTTTAAAGGCACCAGACTTCAAGTTCTAATAAAAGTGCACTTGCCCTATCTATGCAGCGTGCTCGCGAACAGAATATAAATTGAAAAAATCCACGGTGCTGCTCTGCAGCAGATCTAATTTGGCGCCATCGGAACAGGCAACTAAGGCAACTAATTAAAATGTATCGCAGTTAGGGGATGCTTGGAAAGGAGGTGCGCGTGCGTTTAACGGAAAGATTGGCTGGCCTTTTCTCGATTATAGCAGCTAACAAATGCCGGAGAAATGCCCAAAAGTAATGCAGGCTTGAGAGACCTATCATGCCCTCGATTTATGGTCCATAAATGACCAATCCACAAACCAGCATCAAGACACCACTTATGGCAGGACCCCAGCCAAATCAATGCTGACAGTTCTCACACAAGCTGTCAAGGCGGCCCAATGGCGAGGGAAGTCCTTCATAATATAGTAAGCAGTGATACACCGTTGAGCAGCAGAAATGTAAACAAGTTTTTTTTTATGACCGAGGATGTGGTAAATAAACGAGGGACTGTGTATTACAAGAGGCTGATTCTTGATGCGTGCTCGATAATTAGTAAGTCATTTACCCAGGCCTTTAAGTGACATTGTATTTCTCCTCTCTAGTGTATTTTTTATAAAAATTATAAAAATATTTATAGAATGAAAGCATGTTACAGCATTTGATGATTTAAATGTTCATAAGTCATTCGCAGTAATGTTTTATGCATCCCAGTTATATTCTGTGCATTCAAACCACGTACGAAGCATTCTTTGCCCTTAAAGTATTCAGCAACCCTGTATGCTATGCATTCAAGATACTTACAGCGCTTTGATTCTGCACCCCTTGCATAACTTTTGTATCCAAGTCATTCACAGCGCTTTCTAGTAAAGTATTGTGCATTTCTGTCATATGCGATGCATCCAAGTCACTTATAGCTCTTTTATTCTGCACCCCTGTCATAAGTTATGTATCCAAGCCGTTTGCAGCAGTGATGGCGTGTGAACAATCCAATGTGTTTATGTCACCCAACACGAGCAGTTCAGACTTTATGAACTCAATTTAAACAGCGCCTACACATTGAATGAATGAATGAGAATCTTAAATGTCATGCTTGAGTCTGGATCAAATATATATGAGAATGCAAACATCTGGATGCCACTTCCATTCACAATATGCATGTGATTGTGGTCATTAAGGTAGATCATTTGGTGGCCATGGAGAAAACGTGGAAGTGGGCAGTGGGGACTTGTTATGATTTTAAGTCGTGTTGTAGGGTGTTATGTTCCATGGGCTTTCCTGGGCATTGCTGAAGCATGGGGGTTCTACTGTAGTCTGTTACCAGGTAATGTCAGGCCTAGACAGGCTGTAATAAATTAAACCTATTGACTGCAGTGCAGCGAAGGGTGAGTGATGTCTGTGTGAGTGCAGATTGAGCAGTGTGCCTGTGTGAGACCAGGGTGAGTGATGTGGATAGGTGAATGCATGCTTAGTGATGTGTCAGGAAGGGTGAGCAATGGGTCTATGAGTGCAGGGTGAGTAGTGTGCCTATGTGAATGCAGGGAGAGTGATGTATCTGTGCAAGTGCAAAGAGACTTGTCTGGCTACTCCCAGAGATGTGTTTGCCAAGCCACCTCTTTCTCAAATTTGCTTGAGAATGCACCATTTGCCCACTCTTTTTCAAAATTTTCACCGCTGTAGGTGGTTCGGGCTCGTTCGCTACGCTCGCTCGCCACAGTGCAGTAATTACGTCTCACCACTTTCAAATGTCACCAGCCGCCACTGCTTGAATGCATCATTTATGACAGTGGCTCCAGAAGAGACAATGAGTGGCACTCTCCACGGGGTACTAGCAGTCCCTCGGGAAACTCTCAGCTCTATGCACCTCAGTGAATCTCTGTCATTCCCACAGGCTCCCCCTATTCTCAAAGCTCAGAATAAAAATATCTAAATGATGGACTTTGTGTGTTATGCAAGTTGCACCCTCAACTTCTATAATATAAAATTATGTTAAGGAGTGAGTTTGGACACTTGTACGTGGGACATTCTCTTTTGCATATGAGCTTCAAACATATTTGCAGATTGGCAACGGGTGGTATCAGCTGTGATTTCCCACAGCTGCACACACAGATCATCACCATACATATTCAGTACCAGGCCGTAGAGCAATCCCAGACATTAAACCCGCTTGCTGCCAATGACTATTGCCCAATTCTTTACATAGGGGCTCAAAACATAAACTGTTAATTGGTGTCATGACCCAAATAAATGCAGTTTTTAAGCTATCATTATGTCTTGGCCCCATGCCTGTCTCCAAAAAGTAATCGAGCAATTCAATGTATGACTTTGTTAAATAGAAATGTTTTTGTCCTAAAAGGTATCACAGAATATATTGTCAGTGTCACCAAACTCTACAACATGCCATATAAACCTGACTTTTCTCAGATGTGTTTACTAGGACCATTAACAGAGCTAAATTAACCGATATTAACCATAGGTCAATGTTTTCAGGAACCCTACCCTTTCAGAATCCATTGAGTCATGTGTGTGTGAATTAAATAGACCAATTTAAGGGTTTTATCTAATTAAGGAGTAAAGGCTACTTTCTAATCTTTCTGCAAATAGCTTGTGAAAGAGAGAGTTCATTAACAATTTAATTTGCAACGTCATTAATTTGCTCATCAAGCAGTTCATTAACTTATTGTAGCTTTAGCGCAATGATCAAATGAATACATCTGTTCTTGATGATATGTAGACACTGTATTATCTTTGCTTCGGGATGAAAGTGATGGAGTGTGCACTGTGAAGCTACTAAAATAAATTGTAAATCCGACAGATGTACAGTACCAAAGTGCTGCATTTTGTCTGCCATTTATCACATCTTTTACATGCTCCTGTGTTATGACTTTCAGTCATCCACTCCCATGCATTAAAAAATCGATGTTGGAGGTGAAAAATAGTGGGTTCTTACAACCAATAAAATGCAGCAACTATGCTTCTTGCAACCGTCAACTTATACATTACCATTAAAAAACACACATTTTTTTTAAACACAAGGTGTATTACCCCGAAAACGTTAAAGGACTGATACAATAACAATATAATACAATGGGGAGGGTACTCTTGGGCAGTTATTGACAGTGTGTTATGGCCTCTTGACTGTGGCTCAGGCCCCCTGAGCCATTCCCAGTCAGTAACTACATGAGATTGCCCTCCCCTTTGTATAATTTTCTTAAGTATTGTGGCGATAAGAAAACATAAAAAAGGAAGATATTTCATTATGCGCAGTGCTAAATGAATATCCATTATTTTATTTCTTGAATTAAAACACAAGGGGTGTCATGACTATTTTAGTATGTGTAAGGTACCGAATTTTAATTTTTTTAATCGTCAGTAACACTGGATTAGTGTAGCTAGTTTGAATGAATATCTGACAACTGCAATACTGTCTTGATGTAACAGGGCTGGAAAATAAAGTTGCCATAAAAATTCAATTACAATAAAACATTTTCTAGCTTTCGCAACAAGAATTTTGGATTCTCTTAAGGACACGGTGGCAGGGATTATTACCCTTCTTTACTGCCAAAACGACATCAGCCAATCAAAACATTTATAATCAAAACAACAAATCCCATGAGCATCAAAACACACCCCTTTAACACTTCCTTCCCTGTCCACCAATCATAGGTCCTCCATGTCATCAAAACCGAGATACACTAACTTACTGCCTCTTTCTTTGCGAGGCTAGTCCAACCATCAGAGAATATGAAGACAAACAGAAACTCCAATATCGACAACAGAACCCCAAACAACTCAGACTTTAAGCAGCGGGATACCAATAGGGTTCACTCCTGCTTTCACTCTGCATTTCAAGCAGTAGGACACCAACAGGGTTCACTCCTGCTTCTCTCTGTACCTGCAATAACAAAATTAAGCCATAGCCGACATTACACTCGCAATCAGGGTGGGAAAGAATCCAAACATTTCAGAAATACCAGCATTACATATAAACCATCAATACAATACTAAAGTAAACGCTCCACAATAAACACAGGGTGGGATAAACCTTGTCTCTGTGTCCTTAATAGAATCGAAAATTCTTGTCACGAAAGCTAGAATTTCTTTTATCCTATGTCAGGGCCAGAGGCTCTGATTATGCTAGTTCAAAGCTAGCTAACAACCACATTTGACTTATGAACAACTGGATTATAATAAAACTGCTTAAATGTTGAATCCGGGGACCAGTCAGCCCTCCCTCAGAATGTCTTCCAGCCTGGAACCCAAAGAGAGAGCCTAAGAGGCCATAGCTCCACAAACAGAGTGCACCAGACCTGCTAACAATAATGCCTTTCTCAGCCATCACACATCTGTCCCTCTGGGAAGGAGTTGCGGCTGCCACAGGCTTAAAAGGCTTTTGTACAGCAATCAAAAAGTTTACCATTCGCATCAGCAATAACAATCTAGTACAGTTCTCATAAGTTGCTGGACATTTTACCACACATAGCTTCCCATCATGAGGAAAAGCAGGATAATCAATAGACTTTTAAAATGTTTTATTATGTCTAGAGATAGCAAAAAAAAACCTCCAGAGAGATTACTCTACCTGCTAAATCCAGCACACGGATGCCCGAAACTCTCCAACAGGAGACAAGGCAAAGCAACATAGCGAGCTTAGCAGGCAGTTGCTTCCTAGACAAAAGCTCATTGTCTGGCCACCTCTGAAACAATCTCAGTACCAAATTGGCGTCCCATAAGTGCTCATAACGAGGCTTGGGAGGATTAGAAACTCTAATATCTGAGTGTAGAGGGCCCATGCTCGATGAAGATATGTAAAAGTCTGTTTCGAAATTCCTGGCACAAAGCAACTTCACCAAAACCTTCCACTGCATGAGAGGTAGATAGTTTTGCAATATCAGAGGATGAAGTCCTCCCAAGGGGTCCTGCAAGATTTCCAGGAACATTGGAAGAGTAACAAGGTGGGCTACTGACATCTGAAGAAAAACCAGGAACCATGGCTGGGGCTTCTAAATCAGGGCAACCAAGACTACTGTTGCTCCCTGTTCTGTGCCACCACTGTCGAAATAATGGCAAAGAGGGGAAAGGCATAAGGCAGCCCCTTGGACCAGTCCTGCAGAAACATATCCCTGGTTCTTAGCAAAGGATCTGGCCTCCAACTGAAGAATACCGGAAGTTGGTGATTCAGTCAGGAAGCAAACAAGTCGATCACACAAGGGCCGAGAGGAGTCTGAATCTACTGAAGTACAAGGGGGTGCAACCTCCAGTCGATTGCATCCGTCAAGCAGTGGCATAACGAAACTTGAGGAAGCCCCCATGCGAAGTACATGGAGGAGGCCCCGGCCCACCACCTTTCACTTTACCCCACTGCCAAAAAATCAGGTATCTTTTAAATTGAAACCTCCAACATTTAATGAAATGCCTCTATATTGTCTCGCTCAAAGTTCTAATAAGAAAGTGAGAAACACTCCTAACATATAAGCAAAACCATTTGTAACATTATTGTCAAGAGCAGATTATTTAACTTAGACAGCAATCAGAACAATGCCAAGGTGCGATCCTATTGTCTCACTAACTGCCTATCGCTGAAGAACAAAGAACAACTACACAGTGTCTAAATTAGAATTGATATTGATGGAAAATAACTTGAAAATTTGAAAGACAAACCAAACCTGCAATTTCACAGACTCGACTGACAATATACACAAGGAGTACAGAAGATATAACTCAGTTTCCTGCCAGCTCCAAGAGAAATAAACTCATGTGAATTATCTGCATGCCACACACTTGCGTCTGTCAGGGGTTGTGCATGATAATAACCACTCTATAGTATTTAAAATGAACTGAGGAAGCAATTCCAACCATCATGGCTTTCTTAGTAAGCAGGACAAAAAACAGGCAGGCAAACAAGGCTGAGGATGGAAATTGCTTGGATGCTTCAGAACATTGATGCATATGTTTGTCTGTTTGTATTTATGATGTCTGTGGTGTAAATAATGCTAATTACAAGCTTTAAGGCACACATATTACAGACAAGTGCAAACAACACCGTAAATAACACATCATGTAGAATAAAAACAAACCATATTAGCAAGTACCTAAAGACAGAATCCATACTAATTGTAGTTGTTAAAGCAACGGAAAAAGTGCAAATACTTTTGAAGTGCATAATAAAACAATCACCAGTCCAGCAATATACAAAAATCAAGTGTGTTTTGTAAAACAATCCCCTTTTCTTCTTGCATCAAGGTGAAAATACTTTCAAAGTGCATGATATAAACAAGTCCAGCTGTATGCAAAAATGAAGCAAGGTTAGTCAAACAATTCCCGATTTGGTTTGTGCATGAAGGCGCAAATATTTCAAAGTGACTTATCAAACAAAAACAGGTGCAACAGCTCACAAAAATCAGACCAGTTTAATCAAACTATGGCCCTTTGGTCTGTGCATGAAGGTGCAAATATTTCAAAGAGACTGTTAAAACAACAACAAGTACAGCAGACAGCAGCATACAAAAATAAATCTAGTTTAGTCAATTTATGCCTCTGTGGTTTGTGCATGAAGGTGCAAATATTTCATAGTAAATGGCAAAACAGTAACAAGTTCACCAGCATAAAAATCAAACCCTTACGCAAACAATTCCCTTTTGAAGGCACAAATATTTCAAAGTAACTGGTGAAACAATAACAGGTTCGGCAGCATAAAAATCAAACCAGTTTAAGCAAAAATTCAATTTTTGAAGGCACAAATATTTCAAAGTGACAAATGAAACAACAGCAAGTTCAGTAGCATAAAAATCAAACCAGTTTAAACAAACAATTCCCATTTTGAAGGTGCAAAATTTTTAAAGTGACTGGTGAAACAATAAGTTCAGCAGCATAAAAATCAAAATGTGAGGTTCTGTTTTGATCTACAAGAAACTTTTATGAATGTTGCATGAAACATAAAGACAACATTTTTTCTGCAAAATGTATGTAAGAGACTCTCACACATTACCCACATTAAGAATAAATTCCAGGACACCGGTATTTAAAATTATTTGTTTATGATTCAGGGTCATCAAGGCAAGACTCAGTGACTCTGCAGAACAGAGCTGTCTCTATCGGGGGCCCCCGTGGAAGCTGGGGCCTTGGGCTGGAGCCCACTTTGACCATGCCTTAAAACGTCTCTGAATGTGCCTGAAAGGTAGACTCGCCCTCT
Source organism: Calotriton arnoldi (assembly GCA_963921515.1). Lineage (NCBI taxonomy): Eukaryota > Metazoa > Chordata > Amphibia > Caudata > Salamandridae > Calotriton > Calotriton arnoldi. Next base: position 397,992 of record CAWUFW010014268.1, read on the forward strand.
CCCTGCAGCACATTTCTGCCCTGTGGCCAGTAACTGGACCCTGCACAGGAAAAGCAGCCTGCCCTGTGTCGCTATGTTTTCATGATAATAATAGTGGAGGCCGGAGGGGCGGGGAATGAGGCATCAATAATACCGCCTCCAGCCCGGTACACTCCCTAGGCAACCTGCACCGCCACCTGCACCATTCAAAGGGCCTTATCGTCACAACAGGGTGAGGTGACTGAAAATATACTGCACGTCTGCACCTATGTGGGTCAGGTGACGGTGTAGTAGTACCAACTGCACTGTAGGCTGCGCTGCTTCGCTTACTTCACACTTACTACTGTGGCATTGGCAGCAGTCTGAGCAGTGGCAGGGCCAGGCGCAGAGTAGATGCTTTGCTGGTGCGGTCCAGTCTCGAATTTCACTGCGAGGTGCACGCAACCTGGGCATGACGGACCTACCCTCCTGTGCCCCACCTGAAGACCATGGTGTGGGTGGTCACCTTCACTGTGAAGAAACGGCGCAGCGCTGCATCCGTGCCTTTCACAAATGTGAGCGAGCTGCACTGCACAGCCATGCAAGATCAACTTTTGTCTCCAGGCAGGCCCAGGGGCACGCATATCAAATTAATAATGGCCTGCCGCCCAGGCCCATGGCCATAATACAGCAAGTGTGGTGCACGGGCGCGGTGGCAGGCAATTAAAACGTGGCGCAGAGACTGTGCGTGGAACCTGTTCTTCAGACTGTTCTCGTGTCACTCAGTCACAATGCTGCTGCTAATTAAACTAATTGGCCCCCGTCCAGTTGGCCGTGGTCAACAACAAAGGAGGGAGGGAGCCCATATAACCTGCTAGAGCTTAGGCTACACCCTTCAAATTTGCAAGAAACAACAATGAACAGCTGTAGAAGCAATGATTGAAATGCTTTTTAGAGAAGAATGACTAAGGGGTCGATTCTGATGCGGGTTGGAAAAGCTTCCCGACCGAATCGGTTGGGAAATGGTTTCCGACCCACTCGGATCGGGAAAGTCCGACCGGCGGAGTAGGATGCATCCGGATGCTTCCAGATACGATTTGGTTGAACTCCCATTGACTTCAATGGGAACATTTGTTCCTAACCGCATCAGAATTGGGCCCTCGGTCGGGAAGACACGTTCCCGATCCGATTTGGAAGGAGCAAATGCCGTTAGGAGGCCTTCCTAACCGCATCAGAATCAGGCCCTCGGTCGGGAAGCTTTTCCAACCCGCATCAGAATCGGGCCCTAACTATTTGTTGCCTCTAGCAGTAGAAAATTCGAACTCGCTTAGTGTGTATAATCAATTACTAATGAACCTGAGGGGAATTAGTATCTCTTAGCTCAGAGAGGACTTTACTGAACACCAAGTCACAGCACAGCTATTTCTTTTGTATCTATTTTTATGGTGTAGTTTTCAATAGTCAAAATCTTTTCACAAATAACTTAAAAACACCCTCATATATATAATCAATATTAACACAACACAGGAAAGACATCACATTAGCATAAAAACTAGGTGAACACAAGTTGCCGCAATGGCGGATTATCTACCCTTATTACAACAATTACAATAGGAGTAATTGATTGTACAAACTAAGCGAGTTCGATATTTTTACTGCTAGAGGCAACAAATAGTAAGTCATTCTTCTCTAAGAAGCATTTTAATCATTACTGCTAGAGCTGTTCTTTGTTGTTTCTTGCAGTTGGCCGTGGTCGGCGTCATCCCCCAACCAAGTCCTGCTATCACCTCAGTCTCAGAGCCAGTTTGTATTTGTGGTGAGGGGCCCTTGGACCTCTGGGGCCCTCCCCACCGCAGGGGCTGTGGGGGCTATAGTTACGCCAGTGCCATCAAGAACCTGGAGTTCCAGTCCACAACAATGTTCTTCTGCCCCGGAAGACACTCCATAATCACTGAAATTCGATGTTTCAGGCAGATATGATAAAAATCCTTGGCAAATCTCCGCCAACAACTTAGACTTGAGTGCCCCCAAGTTTGTTGATATACCTGACTGCCTGGACTTTGTCCATCCGCTGCAGGATGCAACAATTGTTCTTCTGAGGACAGAGTGTTTGAATAGCAAAGAGCCTGCCAACAGTTCCAGGCAATTTATGTGAAGGTCCAATTTATGAGGTGCCCAACGACTTCCTGGAAGATATTTCCGCATCTGGTGCCCTAGCCCCATCGGCTGGCACTGGACTCGATCATCACATCTGGTAGAGCGCCAAAGATGGCCCTGCCATTCCAGGCATCCATGTGCAGCAACCACCAGTTCAGTTCTTTCTTGGCCTCATTGGAAAAGGGAATCTGTGTATTGTACGAATGGCCACTGGGGAGATGTCTGATCTTCAGACATTGAAGAGCCTAATAATGGAGTGGCCCGGGAAGATGGCCTGAATGGATGATGCAAGGAGTCTGACAATCCTCACTATCTTCCATAACAATATCAATTATTTGCTCAATTTTGATCTCAATACCTTCTTGATGTCCCTCAATTTCTGGAAGGGGAGCTGCAGAAGCTCCTTGCCCAAGTCGACAGGGAACACCAGGAACTCTATGTTCCAAATCCTGAAGGAGATGAACTGTATAGGACAAGTGGCCCTATAGAAGGGCCTGTGATTAAGCCATGAGAGTCATGTTGTATAGATAAATGATTAATCTCATGCCTTTCTCCATATGTCTGCCACCATGGGCCACATCAGCTTTGCGAAACACCAGGGCACTGACAAAAGGGAGAGCCAGGTACTCATTGAAATTGCAGGAACCGCCTGTGTAGTAGAAAGATCTAAACTGTAAGGTAAGCGTCCTTCAGGTCCAGACGGACCATCTATTCAACCTCCATCAACAGATCTTGAAGCAAGTGGATCAGCTCCATTTTGAAATGCCTGTAGACCAAACAGTGGTTGAAATCCCTGAGGCCAGGATCTCTGGATCTATAGCAGAGCCAGTCTCCTGCGCCTCATGAGCCATCTCTAAAATTTTGGCTAAGGGCAAAGAGAGGTCTAGGAGTTTATCTTGGCACATTTTCCATGCCCTGTCAATACTCTATTTGGGGTCCCTGCACATATTTCTTCAAAAGGTTAGCATGCTGGAGTCTATGTCGAGGGTCCAGGCCATCGTGCCCGGGATGTCAGACCTGGTACATTCAGTAGGCAGACTGATAATACGATGCTGCATGTACTCTGCCACAACCGGAGCAGGGGACTAGTCGGAGCACCTTGGGAGGACAATATCTTCGGGAGCAAACTGAAAAGGATTAAAGCCACTAGGACCGCTTCTTAGGGGACTCAGGGGAATCAGAATGAGAGGAATGAGAGGAGGTAGAGTCTGTGTGTGAAGCGCCCTGACTACGTTTCTGGGGAGGGGCTGGGAAGGGTCATAAACACTGTAGCAATGATCACCCAACCAGTCCTGGGAGAATTGAGCCAGGACCTCTGAATGACGACAGTTTGTCGACTTGGAAGGATGTTCTCTAGGAGTAGAGGAACTCCCCTGCATGGAGGAGGCCAAGGCCAATTTCTCCTTCTTTTAGGTCAAATGCTCAAGCTGGTCGGTAATGGGCTGAAGAACCGAGGCCATAGCCTTATTAATCGATTTTTAAAAGACCATTATTAAAACAGTATTCACCCTCCTGTTCAAAAGGCTCATAGTCTGCAGAATCATAGGGCTAGCAGTCAGACATGATGGCCAATAATCAAGGCACCAGACACTGGGAGAACAAGGAGGGGTTAACCAACCCCTACAGCATGAAAAAGAAGGAAGCATTCCTCAGGCAGAGCCTGTACCAGAATTCCTGCAGCCCCCAAAAGGCCCAGCAGGGAGGAGCATCACTGAATGGCCAAACCAAAAGTTCCAAAAATGATTGTAACCACAATTAAAACCTATAAAGTTTGCTCAAGCATAGAGAAGGGGGAATGAGCCAGGCTTACGGTGTATTAATTGCCCAATTTATGCGGGGGACATGGCCTCCTGTTCTAACAGCCGGAGTCAGCGACTGTTACCACACCCGAAAGCCATGGAGCCGTGAGGGAGTAGCAAGAAATAGAGAGTGAAAGAGGACTGTGTGCAGCGCCAAATCGGGTGACACAAGCACAAAGGGGAGCGGCAATCCGAACCAGTTGCTCATGCAAGTGAGTAGGCTGGCACCTCAGGAGATTGTGGGGTGAGTGGGAGTTTGTGACGAAGAGGGAGCGGACACCGAGCAGGTCCCGTGCAAAAGACAAAAGGCACTCAGCAACCACAGTAGCAAACAGCAATAAAGTAGTAGAAATAAAAGCAATCTATAAAACCAATTTCTAACTAAATCAATTCATAGTAGCATACACACATCATACAACAAGGAGAGGTACAAAACAGAGAGACACTTATCTTGACTGCTGAGCAGCAAAGAAAGAGGCAGCAAGATGAAGTTTCTCGGTTTTGAGAATATGGAGGAGCTATGAGTGATGGACTGGGGAGGAAGTGTTAAAGGGTGTGTGTTTTGATATTCTTGGGATTTGTAGTTTTGTTTATAAATGTTTTGAGTGGCTGCTGTGGTTTTGGCAGTAAAGAAAGAGAAGCATAATCGGAGCCTTCGGTCCTGACATACAATCCAAAACAAAAAATTATCAAGTAACATCTTTTTTTAGTCTGGAATGGAGAACAGAGAAAGAGATCCATCACACGGGGCTATCTCTCAACAACCATAAACCCCATTGGAAATAAGAAACTCTTCTCTTTTTAATAATACTCTACTTTCTATGCAGTTTGACAGGAGACAACAGCTAGTTTGGATTCACCTGAAAGATTCAGCTGATGTAGTCAATCCGTCAACAAATGACATTACTTCAGCATCACAACTGGAATAGATGATCAAATGCAATCTGGTGGCCAAATGTTCAACACATAAGGTTGCCCTGGTTAGGCTTGATCAACTTGTAAATAGACAGCATAATGGTACTGCTCTGTCACCATTTTTCATTTGGGTTAACATACATATTAATCTATGCCTCCTATACTTATATAAAGTGTGATTTCCATGTTAAGGTTGACTATAGTTACTAATTTCATGGTAAATTACTTATAGTTAATGTAGGCCTCAGTTTAAATGACTCATGCTAACATTCACAATCTATTTACGGCTGCTGGTCCTCTAACTATTTTCTAGTTTCAGAAACCTAGCTGCAGCAGCTTGAACTAAATTGTTGCAAATGTTTTGGTTTCTGTGAAAACGGTTTATCTTTGTAGGTTTCAAGGAAAGCTGAATAATGAATTTTCTACTCCTGTTCAGGGGCTGGGCTGACCATGATGTGTTACTGTCGTTTATGAGATAGCTCCTCAAAGGCATACAGCTGAAAATTCCATTGTGTGATGCCTGGTAAGAGTCATAAAAAGGTATTTTATTGCGAAAGGTTGATTCTGGTTAGCCCCACTTCTTGGGAACCATGGAAAGTGTTTCATACTTTTGAGAATTGTATAATTTAATTGTGCATTGCTGAGCTAGTTCGTTTCAGATGCTCCTTCCTACTCTCCTAAGACTACACGTCTTACTTTGTTGCTGCTTAAAGATTAGCAAGAGTACTGAGCAAATCCATTCTTTCTTTGCCTGACTGAACCTTGATTTGGTTCTACCTTTAGAGGCTTTCCTTGCTGACACCTGCTGCTTGACTTACACCATCTTGATTTGAATTCTTAATTTAACATTAGGGAACTTCTCTCCATAGGAAACTGAAACTTGCTCAATTTGCTTATGGCAACTTTAAATAGTATGTCTGTGTACTTGCCGTTCTGAATCACTTTGAATTACTCTGATCGATGATTTGCATTATGATTGATGATTTACGATTTTCTGGATTGATTTGAATGTGCAAATTTGCTAATAAACCTTCATGCTTTGCAAATCTACTCCAATTTATCATCCCCCGTCGAAAAGAGTGACCTTCAAACTGCTCACTCATGCCTACAAATTCCTCCACAACACCGGACCCCAATACCTCAACGAAAGAATCTCCTTCCACACCCCCAAGAGAAACCTCCGCCCTGATGTTAAGGCTCAATTCTAGACAAAGGTCCATCCAATCAAATGCAGCTTGTATTTGAATTTGACACAACAATTTGTATGGTGCACACCCCATCCCATATTGCTTCAAAATGGCGGCCATTGAGGCTCCATGCGACGGCACTTGAAGCATCTTTGGCAGAGCGGCTCCCTTCATATAAAATCGGTTTTGCTGCCAGGTATTTATTCAAGAACCACACAGGATGCTGTTCATTATCTTTTTATGTACTGGGAGCGAGTAAATCACCTCATTTCAGGAACACGTCTTCCCTTCAAGGGCTGACGGCATTTTATGGCGAGCTGAGGAGACGCGTTGAAGTATGACAGCTGGCGTCTGTACAACTCTTCCTGTATTTAACCCTTGCAAGTGAGGCATATTTGGAGCTGTTATTTCCTTACATTTAGAACTTTTCTCAGGATGCAGTTTTTATTTCTTTGAAGCATTTCGTCTATTTGACTGATGTTTCATGGATATATTGCCTTAACTGTGCCTGCATTTACCTAAGCATATATTTGGTTATGTTCCACTCTTGTATTCTTGCTAAGGCTGAAAATAACACATTCCATTGTGTTTTCAATTTATTTATAGCTTCTTCTGAGGAGAATTATTTTCATACAGGGGCCTATTTTTAAGCACTGGTCAGGTTTTGTTTTTATCATTTGAGACTTCTTCTCAGTTATTCACCTAGTCTCCTACGTATGGGCAAATTACAAAATAAAAACACTTGATCAGGCTTTCTTCAAGCAAGTTCCCTAAACGTTCCCCTGTGCTTTGCAATTACTTTAAAATGGAGAACGCTTTACAACACAAGAATGCTGGTGCATCTTCTTCCTCAGTCACACCTGCTACGATTGTCCAAGCTAATGCTAGCAAAGCGTCAAATAAAAGACTTAAGAAAGATCCACTGTCACCTTCTGAGTCTCATCACAATGCCTCTCTGGATTTGCTATTGGAGGAAATAAGAGGTTTGTGCCAATTCATTGAAGAAACTAATGCTAGGTTACAGAATCTTTCGGACAGATCGAATCTAATAAGAGGAATGCGTCTTTAGTTTGGAACAGCAAATTTGCGATTTCATGGATACTCCTACTAAGGTTAATCTTCTTCAGGAACAAGTAACTAGCTTACCCAGACAGGATGAAGATTTAGAAAATCGCAACAGAAGAAACAACCTCCACATTTCCGGTCTACCTGAAGGCAAAGAGGGCACACAACCTATCTCCTTTCTCAAGACTTTCCTACCACAGATTTTAAACCTTCCTGAAGGTCCGTCTCTTAACATTCAACATGCTCACAGACTTGGACATTCTTCCAAAGACCCGACCACCTCTAGGAAACCTCGAGAAGTCATCTTCTATTTTCTAAAGTATACGGAACGAATGCAGGTTATTTCAATTGCCAGACACCTCAAACAAATATCCTGGTCTGGGCATGATCTATTCTTCTTCCAGGACTATGTAAAGATTACTGCAGATCGAGCGAAAAGAGTTCCTGACTATGCGTCAGATGCTTCGTTCTCTTAGAGCTTGATTTGGGCTTTTTCACCCTTGTCTTTTCAAGGTCACATATAATAATAAAACTACGACTTACGAGGATCCATCTTGTTTGAAAGAATTTCTTGCAAGTAAAAAGATAGAGAATATGGATTTTACTGCATCAACTTATCTGTCAAAATAATGCTTCATGGTTTTGACTTTATTCTTTCGTCTTCTGTACTTGTTCTTCGCTTGAAATATGCAGAAAAGTTAGCAAGATATGTTCCAATTGATTTCTTACAGTTTGAGTTTTCGATATAGTATGGGCAGCGTTCTTTGGATAATATTTAATGCCTCCTACTAATTATAATACTTTTTTCCCTACAGGATTGATCTTGTGTTGTCTCATGTTCTTGTCTCCCATCATGTGTTCTATTGCCCTTCATGTGCCTTCCTTTCCGCTGGGGGTTCACGTCCCAGCTTCTCATGTGGTCTTCCCCACAATCTCATCAACATTTCTTGTAGGTATGTTTTTTTTATTGTTATCCTCTTCTTCTTACACTCTTTCTCTCTCTTGCATCTTATCCTTTTCTATTTCTTTCACCTCTCATGTAACTTTGTTTTTTCTTTATTATTCAATTTATCCTTTCTAACAAATTGTATGATCCTTTTCAATCTTTTTAATGATGAGTCTGATTGTATCAATTGCACTGATTCTTTTAAATGTTTTTGACAGTAGGTTTTTGGAATGTCAGGGGTTTAAACTCTCCTATCAAACATCAAAGAGTCCTCACGCACCTCTCAAAACTTAATGCTCACATTGCGTTTTTGCAAGAATCCCATCATAAAGACCAGGATTGTATGAAAATACGCAGGGTTGGGTAGGTGATGTGCTTTTTTGCAAGGTAATGGTAAAAGAAATGGTGTTATCATCTTATGCCACAAATCTTTACAGGTCCAATTGCTCGCAGAAGAATCACTCAGAAGGGAGATGGTTATTGCTTACATAATCTATTAACAAAGTTTCCATTGTTTTGTTCAATGTGTATGGCCCTACTGCTACTGATTGTCAGTTTTGGTCTACTATTGCCCAGAAACTGTTACAGCACTCAGATGATAATTTAATATTAGCAGGGATTGCAATCATTTAGTTGATCCCATTTTAGACAGACACTCTTTAACACACTTTGTTCCCATCAAATCACAAACGGCATTTGTACATGCTATTAGTCAACGTCAACTGATAGATTCTTGGTGAATATGTAATCCTTCCCTGAGGTAATACATGTATTTTTCTCCAGTTCATCATGCACAATCTAGGATAGATCATATTTTTATTTTACATCATCTCACTCAATCTTTACATGCTGCGGACATTAGCACCATCCTAATTTCTGATCATGCTCCAGTTTCAATTCAACTAGACCTTTTACCTAAGTGTGATTCTCCTAAACGGTGGCGATTCAATAATTTCTTGCTATTGGATACCAATTTTACTTCTTCCTTTACTTCTTTTTTGAATTAGTATTTTCATTTTAATCTTTCTGATACTATTCCTTTTCATACCATTTGGGATGTTTTAAAGCCTCAACTTGGGATGTTATCATCAATTTTGTCCCTAAAAAAAAGGGAAAGCATCTCAGGCCCATTCAAAAACATTACTCTAGAATATCAAATATCTTGAACATACATATTACATTTCTCGTACACAGCAGTCCTTGCAACAACTTATTAAGGCTAAGTTACTTTTCAACAAAGTATCCACTGAGACTGCATTGTCTTATCTTCTTAAAACTAGTGAAAAATAGGTCTGATACGTTGTTAAAGAATTATCTTAAAATTAGACAAAATAGACTATTTATTGAATCAATTATAGACAATACTAATCAGACTTATTCCATTGACTCGGATATTCTTGATCAATTTCATAATTTTTATACCAACTTATATATGCCTGTGCATTCACCTTCGGACCAAGACATTTTACAATATCTCTCCTCTATTCAAAAGCCAGATTTTTCCCAAATAGATTTTAAATCTTAGGAAAAGGAGCTGTCTTTTTCAGAATTACATTTTGCTATGCTTTTCCTTAAAAAGATAAAGCTCCAGGGCTTTCTGGTTTTACTGCAGAATTATATATTCCTTTCTCTCATATTCTCTTACTCAAACTCCTCCTCTAGGCTCTTTACTCAAAGCACGTACTTGTCTTATCCCAAAAGATGGTAAAGATCTGCATTATTGCAAATATTACATACCCATCTCTTTGGTCAATTTAGATTATACATTTTTGCTAAGGCATTGGCATCTAGATTACAATCTTCTCTTCCTAATCTTTTAGGAAAGGAGAAATCAGGGTTTGTCTCAGGAAGATCTCTTTCAAACACTTGTTTGTTCTTCGATATCATCTCAAAGTCTGCTGATCTTCCTGAACCCTTGGCAGCCATTGCTTTAGATGCGGAGAAGGCTTTTGATAAGCTAAATTGGTCTTTTCTATTTCATACCCTTTATTGGTTTGACCCTAAAATCATCCCTCTTATACTCCTCTCCCTAAGCTGCCATTTGTGCTAACGGCCTTACTTCTGTTTTTTCCTTTGGGACAGGAATGCCCTCTTTTGCATTTCTCTTTAACCTAGCACTTGAACCTTTTTATCTACAATTAGACAAAACTCACTTATTAATGGCTTTTCATATAATGCTCAACACATTAAATTAGCTGCATATGCAGATGATATTTTATTATTTATATTGAATCCCCATTCTTGCCTCTCTGCTTCTTCGTCTGAGGTTGCATCTTATGCTTTGGTTTCTGGATAGAAATTAAATACTGGCAAATGCGAAATCTTACCTTTAAATAAATTTACCGTTAAGCATGACTTTTCTTTTTCCAACTTTAAATGGCAACCTAATCAAATTAAATAACTTGGTCTTCAATTCACTCGATCACTTAATGCTTCCATTTCCATTAATTTAGACGTGTGCATCTATAGGATTACTTCCTTAACAACTAGATGGCAACCTCTACACGTATCTTGGTGGGGTAGGTTAGATAGGGTTAAAATGATGTTAGTCCCTCCCATTCTTTTTACTATTTCTAATATCCTGTTAAATATTCTGCTTAAATCATATAAAAAAATTATTCAATTCTATCCTCTTTTCTCTGGAATAATAAAAAATCTTGTATGTCATTATCCAAATTGAAGCGGCATAAAGCAGAGGGAGGAGTAAACATCTCGAATTTTGCTAATTACCATAAAGCATTTTTATTAAAACAACCTGTACTTTGTCTTCATCTTCATTTACTCCATTATGGGTAGAGTTGGAACTGGAGTTTCTTTATCCTATCTCATTTCGGAAATTTATCACCTTTATGCACAAACCTCAAAAAAATATACACCTTAATCTTTAGACACACCTGTAAATTACTGATCTCTGTCACTCAAAGCTATCCTACAGATCTAGAACCTTTTCTGGATTCCACAATTTGGCATAATCATTTTATACAAATAAATAATAGACCTATCTACTGGCCATCTTGAAGATCTAAAGGTTTAATTTGGGTCAAACAATTGAATAACAATGACTCTTTTATTTCTTTTTCAGAAGCTTTAATAATATTTGGCTTATCATCTACTTCTGGTCATGAATTTATGATCCTACAAAATGTAATCTCTCAATCATATACTCACTTTCAGTCCATTTCCCTTACTAATCCATCGCCCTCCATTAACCTAACTAATCACTTCATATACAAATCCAAAAGCCTCCTCTATTTATTTAATTCTTCAACATACGATTAGTGATCTTCCTAAATCACCAACAGAACTCGCCTGGGAAAATGACCTTCATGCCACCTTGCCTATTTCTTCTTGGAAGCAGATTTGGATCAAAATTAGGAAATCCTCCTGTGCAGCGAACACAACACAAACAATTTATTTTTTGTCTACAATAGACTTTTACAACACTTTTTCTTCTTCACAAGATTAATTCAGACACTCCAGACATTTGTTGGACATGGTCTGCACAATACGCTGACCTCAAACACTTAATATTTACTTGTCAATATGTTTCCACTTTCTGGCTAAAAGTTTGGCCTCAAATTTATTCCATATTCTGTTTCAATATTCCATATTCTATTCAAAATGTATTCTTAGGAAGCGTTTCTAGTGTGTGGGCTAATGCTTCTTTTCATGTGCAATAGTAGACCTTTTGTTAGCAATTGCTTGCGTTGGAAGGGCTCTAAACAATTATTGTCTAAAGCATGGTGGTGCGCAGTCTGTTATAATCATAGATTAGATACTGCGTATATGCAGCCTATGTCTCTTGTTTTAAAGCGCCAAGAACTTTGGACACCAATTACTCAGTTTTTAGATGATTCTGCCGAAAGATCGTTTGCACTTTTACCTGCAACTCAAGAAGTACTTAAACCTCCCTGACTTTCACTTTTGATTGCAGTATTTTGCTTATCTATTATTTACTGTTCGATCCATGTCTTAATGCTTATTTGTCATTCTCAATCAGACATTTATGTAATTTTATTTAACTTTCTTCCTTTCCCTCCCCTTTAATTTTTTTTTTTTACTGATCTCGTTCTTTTTCTTTTTTCAACTGCTGTATTCTTATGTATTTCTATGATTGTAGTGCTTTTACATGAACTCAATACATTTCTCATTTAAATTATTTTTTAAACTTGGCACCCAAATGTAATCAGTGGCACATTTTACAGTGAATAGAATTGAGATGCATATGTATTTTGCTGAATGCCAATGGCCAATTCTTCATGGCTCAACATTATAATTGCCATTTTTTTCCAAGAAAAGTAATCTGTCCTGTTTCCAGGTGGCCAAGTTTGTAATTGACATTCCTCTCATACAATTGCTTTACTATTGACTATTACTACTGTGATATACAATTTCACTCCAGCATGGACTTGATTTCAATTATCATATTAGTGCTGATGCCTCATGCAACCTCTTCTAATAAGTGGCAAACATGAGTAAAGGGAGCAGAACATCAGAAAGGCCAAAATTCTCTACATACCAACAAAAATGTCCATGCTAAGATAATGAGGGTGTGGCATAAAAATGACATTTGCACGTTACAGTAAAACATTTCTTGATGCTTTAGTCGTAAAGGATTCTATTTTAAAAATACGCAGAAGGCAACCTAATATCATGATCGTTTGAAGTGAAAGATGTCTCATCTCTTGACTGCTCAGGTTCAGTTTCAAGAGGGAAAAAGCACAGAAATAAATCAGAACATGTCGAATTCGGTATGTTAAGTAGCAATTCTGCATGTTATGTCTCATTTTCAAGTGAAAATAGATATCCCACCTCGTTGTAATGGTATTTACCAAGTGAAATGGATTTCCTACCCTATTCCGACTAACTTGTAATAAGGGCCCTATAATTGTCAGTTCTTGACGCAATGATGCATTTCACGCTAAGAAATAGCATGAAAAACACAATAGGCACAAACAACAGATGCCTGTATTCAAGTTCACATTGTTCCTGCACTCCCATGCTATGATTTAGGTCCTGGTCGGGCTGTATCATGCTGCACCGTTTCCAGTGAAGCCGACAGTCAGGAGCTGTGTGGTGATACTTGAGCTGCAGCTGGTCCAGTGAAGCTGCCAATCAGGAGCTACAAAGTGCTGTGGTGCAAGGTTTTGCGGCGGGATGCATCAGGATGTGTTGTGTTGTGCTGGTTCCAGTGAGACCTTCAGTTGCTCCGGAAGAGTACACTCCTAACTCCACCCAAGGACTGAGGGGCACCTTTTGGGGATCAGGACTCACTCAGAGGCCAACAGCAGGCATTTCCAGTTGCTACTAATCAGCTGGGCAGGTGCAGGGCAACTAGAAGCTTCCTGTGTCCCTGTAGCTCAAAGTGCGCATGTCTGGCTGGCGGTCGCAAGACAGCCAGCCAAAATGACATGTGCACTTTAAACTTAAGTGTATAGCCCACCACTTCCTCTCTGCTGCTGCCACTCAGCAGCAATGGCCTCGCCTCATCCTGACACTGGGTTCGGGATGGGTTGGTGAAAAATAAAATGGTAATAAATTAATTTTATTACCAATTTATTTTTCATTTCTGGGGGTTTTCTGTGTGCATTTTATTTAGTGGGGCAACGCTCCTCCGCTCCAATGGAGGAGTTGCTCCTGACTGCCAAGACATGTCCTACTTTTTAAATATCATGGACCCTGCCCCAGTGGTGGTTAACGTGTTTTTAAAGAACAGTGGTCAAGATGAGGCCAGAATGGTCCTCGGGTAGCCAGAGCTACTATTAGTCGAGATAAAGCTTTCGTCTGAGCTCTCGTGTTACAAGAGAGAAGGAAGGGAAAAACAGCGTATGGCGGGACACAAGGTTGTAGGGATGACAAGACGGCGTTTCGATCTCTATAAATTAGAGACCATCATCAGGACGAGTAACCGTGTGAGCAAGTAGAATCTGAAGGGGCGGACTGATCCAGCAGGCTTTTCCATTGCAGTGCCTCGCCGCCTGCTCGGAATCACCGGAGGAGACCCGGCATACTGCCCTTAACCAAATTACCTACCAGCAATCGGGACACACTGCCCGGAACCCTTGAAGTATCCATTCGAATTTAGAACTTAGCGGTTCACCGCCCCTTCAGATTCTACTTGCTCACACGGTTACTCGTCCTGATGATGGTCTCTAATTTATAGAGATCGAAACGCCGTCGACCTATTACAACCAAAACTTCAACTGTAAAAATTCACTTGAGTTTTGCCTATGTTGTCAATGTGATGTAATTTTAAGTCACCAGCACTTTTTCACCTTTTCACGCAACCTCACTTGATGTGTGAGCACCAGGACTAGATCCTAAAATATGTGTGGATGATATAACGTTTATGATGTAATAAATGTCTTGTCATCCCTACAACCTTGTGGTCCCGCCATACGCTGTTTTTCCCTTCCTTCTCTCTTGTAACACGAGAGCTCAGACGAAAGCTTTATCTCGACTAATAGTAGCTCTGGCTACCCGAGGACCATTCTGGCCTCATCTTGACCACTGTTCTTTAAAAACACGTATACCACCCCAGGTCGTACCTTTGGGGTTCCCTTGTTCGCTAAATATACCAGTGGTGGTTAAGGCCTAACTTAGGAGTGACATATACGCTTTAAAAAGGAAGGTTTAAGCTTGGCAAAAGGTATATTTTGCCGGGTTGAGACAGCAGTTTAAAACTGCACTACAGGCTGCAGTGGCAGACATGAGACATGTTTTACAGTGCTACTTTAGTGGGTGGCACAATGCGTGCTGCTGCCCAATAGTAGTGTTTAATTTACAGGCCCAGTGTACATGTAGACCAATTAACTAGGAATTTACAAGTAAATTAAATGTGCCAATTAGGTGTAGCCCAATTTTAGTATGTTTTAAGGAGAGAACAAGAATGTTAGCACTGGTTAGCAGGGGTATAGTACAAGAGTCATATAGCAAACAAAAACTAGATCAGAAAATGTTAGGGACCGAAAGCAAAAGGTTTGAGGCAAAACCATGCCAAGAATGTCAGGTCTAACAACAACCCTAGGCAATATTATACTCTAACTTTGGAAAACACCCCCTCGGATTTAGAGCCCTTAAATACGTCAACTTGGGTGAGGTGATTCAGTAGATCAATGCATTCACTGCAGGCTTTCAATTTTCAGAAGTTGATAAAATGAATGCAGTTGGGTAAAACTGAGCATCTGTTATTTGGTGCTAAGATTCCCTTTGGGTTGAACGTGGGCTTCATGTGCACTTGTGTTATGTTAAGCATTAATGAGACAAAGCACCTTGAATAATAGATAAGTTAAATGTTCTTAATAAGTTCTATTTGCCAAACACCTTGCAATGACCCAATTTTATAAAGTACGCCTTATACCCTAAACACCATGTGATAATAGCTCTTCTGGTAAGTGCCAAAGTTTAGCTGGGACTTGCTCACCGACAAATAATCAGTGGAGGCAGAAACAAATTAATTCCTACATAATCAAGAGCTTCCTTCCTTGAGACCGGAAATCTAGAGAGCGTTTGCCACAAGGAAAACTTTTAATTAGCTTTTTGCATGGCCTATCTAATTCGCTTGCCCTTCATTTGTTCTCTAATTGTTTTTGTCTTCTTCATTCCTATTTGTTTTTATTAGCAAACCACTTAATGTTGTAGTTATCTGCAGAGGTTACTTTACTATTTTCGTTTCTGCACCCACATACTTCAAAGTTAACTGTTCCAATGTGTATTAAGGCACGTACAACAACCACATGCATAAATATAGGTGAACATTCTCCTCACCATTAAATTCAGCTTGTGATTAATTGACATTGCGGAGTGTTCCAATGCTTTAAATACCGATGCATAGCAGTCACTTAGCTTTGTATATTTTCCAACTAGAGCAATGGAGCAGTTCTGCATCATCCGTTCATATCTGATGGGGGAAAAAGACCTGATTATTAAGTTAAAGAAGCATTTCGTTATCACAAAGTGTGGAAAAAATCTGTTTATTTTCATATAATAACTCTCACAAATAAGCTCTGATTAGGTAAAGGCACTGATATTCGCGGGTCATGTTAGCGCTATTTAAAACTCTCAAATAAATCAATAAATCAGTAATTGGGCATCTTTCTGTAGGAAAATTGCATTTCAACATCTGATAATTATATAATCTGAGCCTTAGGCTTATGGTCAATATGAATTAATGGAAAACGGAAACTGTGGAAACCACATTGGAGGAAACCAAATCGTGGAAAACCAATTTTTAGGAAATAGAAATAAAGGAAAGCTAAATCCACATTTCCACCCTTGAGTGAAGATTAGGGATAGTGAGGGTTTTTTGGGTTCAGGAATGGGTGATGTTTGGGGGCGATGAGAGTTTTTTTATTTATTTTTTAGAGTTTTAGGGTTAGGGTTGGCTGGAGTTTAGGGATGGCAAGTGTTTTTTACGGATCAGGCATAGGTGGAGTTTAGGGTGGTGAGGGTTTTTAGGGTTCACGGATGAGTGGAGTTTAGGAGTGGTGAGGGGTTTTAGGGTTCAGGGATGGGTGGAGTGTAGGGAGGTTGAGGTGTTTTAGGTTTTATGGATCAGTGGAGTTTAGGGCTGGTGAGTGTTTTTAAGGTTCAGTTATGGGTAAAGTTTTGGGGTGGTTATTGGTTTTTAGTGTTCCAGAATGGGTGGAGGTTAAGGTGGTGTGAGGTTTTAATGGTTCAAGGATCGATGGAGTTTATATAAAGAAAGTGTTTTTAGGGTTCAGGGATGTGGGAGTTTAGAGGTAGTGAGGGCTTTTTAGGGGTCGTAAATGGGTTGTTTTCAGGGTGTAGTGAGGGTTTTTTAGGGTTCAGGGATGAGTGGAGTTTAGGGGTGGAGTGGGATTTTAAAGGATCAGGGATGGGTGGGGTTTAGGCCTAGAAAGGGTTTTGAGGGTTCAGCAATGGGTGGAGTTTAGTGGTAGGGAGGAGGTTTAGGTAAAGACATGGGTGGAGTTTAGGAGTAGAAAGGGCTTTAAAATTCAGGGATGGGTGTAGTTTTGGGGTCAGAGATGGGTGTAGTTTATGCATGGGGTGGCATTTTTAGGGGGCAGAGATGGATGGTGAAGGTTCAGTGAATAGAAAACATCCAAAGTAATTGGTTCACAATGCAAAAGATAAAAATCCGAAATAATGTCCACTGACGTAAAGGATCAAAATAAATACCTTTGGCAAAAATGTTTCTGAAAGTAAGCCTTGCAATTATTTCATCTACACTTTAAAAGTAAGTATGCAGTAGCCAATTTCGAAAAAAGGCTTTCCATGAATTGGTTTCTATGAAAATGTAAATGCCAAGCATCTTGAACCTTTCCATTAAACCGCTTAGTTGAAATGGTTTCTCAGTAGTGGTATTCTATGAAATCGTTTTTCTTTGAAATGACATGCAACCTTAGCAGGGCTGGACTGGCCGTAGCGGGCACCGGGCGTTTCCCGGTGGGCCGCCATGATGGGGGCCGGTATTGGGCCCCTGGGGGCCGTTTTGTTACCGGGGCCGGCAATATCGGCCCCTGTAACAAATCGTCGAAACCGGCCCAAACAAACAGCTCAGCCGCACTCCTCCCCTCCACCTTAGGGGGTCGGCCGAGCAGTTAGCCAGGGCCGGTTCCAGTTCCCAGTCCGGCCCTGAACCTTAGGCTCACCATCACAAGGCCCCAACAACCTGAACGATAAATGTAAACTTATTTCGAATAGCTAGCTTGTCCTAGGTAGCTTGGAACAAGTATCTAGGCCTTCCTCAAATACCATGCATGTGGTATGTGTTCAATAATTAGCCAAAACAATAACATAGTTAATAAATACAGAACATAAAATGTTCAAAGATATTAGTTAAACATAAAAAACCATTGAATAAGAAATATGATGTCAAAAAAATAAACAAAATACTACATAAAGAAAACAAAAACTGCCAACAATAATGCTTTCCATAGGGTTACCTTGGTCTTTGACACCATCTGGGGCTGACTTGACAGTGGCTGCGGCCAGGTAAAAACCAGGCATTTGGTCCAAGTGACAGATTTGACCTATTCAAGAGGTCGGACGTATACTAGCCTGAAATCTGTAAGCAGGAAGGGGTACCATATGGTCGGACACACTTGTTGAGCCAATAAGCTCATGGTGGTAAAAACTCTGAGATGCAGCCACCGATGTGGTGTCTTTTTGGGTAAGGTTGACACCTTGTTATAGTCGTCCAGAAGTTAACATTTTCAAAGTTCCGACTTTGCTTTAAATGTTCTGATAGCACTGCTGTTTTGAGGAAAAGTTCTCGAGTCTTCTGTGCTTCAAGGAAATGCACACTTAGGGTCACATTACGATGGCGAGCGGACAAAGTCCGCCCGCCACCCTCAACGGAATGCGGGACCGTCCGAAAGGGGTGCTGCAGACCCGCCATGGGTATTAGGATGCCACGGTGGCATCTCGTATTGCTCGACAGGCGGGCGGTGCTGTCACCAGCACCCACCGCAATGCGAAAACGCATGTTGTGCATTTGAATGCACAACGTGACAGGCACCGCGCGGTGCCTGCCACCTTGTGCATTCAAATGTAGGGGGTATGCACCCCCACCCCCAAATCCTGGGGGCCCGCAACGGGCCCTCAGAAGCAAAGACCACATGCCTTTCCATGGCGGCAACACCGCCATGGAAAGGCTGCTTTCGCCAACATCCTAATATGGATGGCAGGTGTCTTGCAGACACCGCCACCATATTAGGGTCTTACCGCCCGGTCCCTGTGGGACCGGGCGGAAAACCGGCGGACGGTCTTTCCGTCTGCCGGGCTCCCCCGCCATCGTAATATGGCGGGGGGAAATGGCATGCGGGCGGTGGGAAATGGCGGGCGGATCGCCACCGCCATACGGGCGGTGGCGATCCGCCCGTCATTGTAATGACCCCTAAGTTCTGGAGAAAATATAGACGCAGAAGTCCTAGCCAGAGCTGAAGACACTATTCTCCTCTACTTACACCAAAAAGGCAGCAACTTCAGTGCAGCAACAGGCAGAAAAGCCCTTTCTCTTCTTAACTTACAGGTAGATTCTGTCCTTGAAATGGGAAACAAATTTTAAAGGCTAAACCCATCAGTCGTTAGTGACGAGAAATAGCCAATCCAAATAATCTACCCACCCCAACTTTTTCCGCAAAATGATTCACTTCCTTTCCTGGGAACATGCTTTGAGGAAACAAATCGTTTCCAGAATTCCACGCACCCAAAAACCAAGATGATGCAACCATACATAGAAACTTGACCTGAAGCAGAAGATGCTTGGTATGACATAAACTGACAAGCACCTGTTCCGTGTGGTGCTCAAAATCTCGGGAGCAGTGTCCATGTGACAACATGCTCCCTGTTATATCATTCTGGCTGGTTGTAGAGAAGGGAAAGAGGTGATTAATAATAAGAATAATGAAACCAAAAGGAGTTCACGTGGGAGCCAGGCATTGTGGCAAAATGATGACTACAACTGATGGAGATCAGCTGAGAATCAACTGAAAAAGCAGAACCTTCCACAGCATTCTAAAAATAATATAATTAATCAAATTCAAATTACACAAAGTATGTGATGAATTCCCAGTATGTTTTCCCTAGCTATTAGGCCTGTGTCACGAGTCTCATACATGTGCTTAATCAGACTTAAGTAAGTTGCTCACAAAGAGAGTGCTAGGCTCTGTTGGGTGACAGGGTTCAAAGAAAGTGCCCTCACTGTACAATTTGTTTTGAAGCCAAGCCAACTGTCTTGCTTGCATCATCATTCTAGAGAAAGCAAAAGGAATAGACTTTGTTGCAAAGACCTGCCAAGCCAGTTCAAGTAGATCAATTGTCACAGGTCTAAAACTTGGGCCCACATTTACTGAGGCCCTTGTGCCGCTCGTTGCGTCACTTTTTGTGCAAACCACTAAATCATATTTATGAAGCAACGCAAGGCCACTTTGTGTGACTTTGAATGGCCTCATAAATGTAAAGTAAGGTAAGGCAGCTCAAATCGCTGCGTTGCCTTTACTCTGCGTTAGGGACGTGTGCCATGTGGCGTTGCGGTAGGTGTTTCCTTTATTTAATAGTCTTTTATTTAATAATAACGGAATACACAACATTTATTATTGATTTGAAGTATTTTTGGTCTCAAACATGCTTTTTAACTTTCATGGTTCTTGTAGTCCCGGATTCTATTTTATTCAGAGTAGTACATTTGCACATTTCTGCATGGTGCTACTTCGTTTTCTAACATTGGAAGAGGGATTTTGGGAGAATAATGAGCTCAGTATTATACTCATGAGCTATATTGTTGTGGCTTATGCCAATGGAAGGTGATGTTGTCATTTGCCTTCCAGAAGCGTGAGTATGCAATGTAGAATATTATGACGGGGTTGTATTGTAGGTAGTAACACCCAGGACGCTGCCCTGGACATTTTGTGATATTTGTCGCTTAATAAATTCATCGTTGGACTTCACTTTGTCTTGTATGCATTGCTTCAACACAACACTGCCAATGAGCTGCTTGGGAGGAGACAGGCATCTTTCACTAACCTCGCCAGTAACCCACGTCATCTTTGGTAATCGATGTCCATTTTAAGTGGTCATTTTGCATTTGCTGGATTTCCCTCTCAGTCATCTTACTGCTGGTTGCAAGTGCCTAAAGGCACTTCTTTTGTATACATTTCATTTGGCCTTTTGTAAAGCATTTTGTGTGACGTGTGGCATTGTGTCAGGTAGTCATTTTGATTTGGGTAGTATATGTGCTTCAGAGAGCAGTCACATTCATGCTGTGGGTACAACTTTGTGCTGATTTGATAACCGCCGCTGCCAACTTCCAAATAAGGGCAATTATATCTACCATCACGACAATGGTGTGAACTATTTGCGTGCTACCTCACATGTTATAAGGTAATCTTCTCAATCCCTGTGTGACTTTATTTTGGTTTAATAAAGCGAATACTGTGGACAGATTTGATAATACCTAGACCTTGCATAATATGCTTTTCCTCTTTTGATGGACAATGGGAAGTTCCTATTGGTTTCGAGTTACATAAAGGGCTTACCCACACATGGCAGCAGCTAGTATTAGCTAGTATGTCTCAACCTCCAGCTTTTCTTTTCTGAAACGTTTTGATTCATACCAATTAGCAATTAGAGGTGAAAAATATTCTGCTGCCAGGAAACTGGGAGATCACCTACACAACATCAGAGTTGAAGGCAGTTTGGAAACCATATCAAAAGGAGATGGAAAAAGAGAAGCAAAGGATATCTTTGATATGTTAGTGATGATGTTGGAGAAACACTTTGATACCATGTTAAATGCAGTTTTGGATTGACAAATTCTTTGCCAGAACTCAAGGAAAACTGAATCTGTAGGGAACTACATAGAGTGTGTACAAACATTAGCATGCACATGTGACTTTGGTCTTATAGCAAATTCACTGATCAGGGACCAATTTTTGCAATGTGCCAATAGCAGGTGAGCTCAGGAAAACTATTAACAAAAATCCTGATCTCAGATAAGCCATCGCTTTGGATTAAAGTATGGAAAATACTAACAGTTGGGTACAAGAGATGTGTGGATAGTGGGTCAATTGACAATCCTGTTGCTGAAGTTTTGTATAACGCAGTGTGTGAGTGATAAGAGTCACATACTAAAAGTGAACGTAGAAGGGAAATCATCTCGGTAGACATGGACTCGAAGAATTCAAATTGAAATGTTATCAATATGGTAATCCAGGTCACTTCTTAATATAGTTCAAACCGCTATTCCAGAAACTCAACCCGCAGAAAATGCTGGTAGAAAGTGGCACTCTGCCTGTGTTTGCAAAGGCAACAAGTTCCATAGTGCTGAAGCTGATTCTGAAAGTTTGAACAAGATGGTTTTTAACGTAAAATGAAGCGCAGAGTGAGGTTGATGCTGGTCCCATAATTATGTGGAATGTTGCATCTAACTAGATAGTAAGAGTGGTATATTTTTAGCAGATTCATCTCAACTTATACAATGGTGGGAGATAAGAACTAAGAAAAGGAATATAGGAAATTATCTACTCTCATTACTTCCGCCTAATATTTGTCCAAGTACCCAATGGTGAAGCAAGAATTTATGTTTTGGGGTATATTGTCATGACAACTGAATTTCGTGGTAAAGAGATTGCTGGGAAGGTTTACGCTTATCAAGCCGTGGTGAAAACTTATTAGGTTCACCAACGTGACATGGGGATTACATTAAACCCCAATGCACCACAGCAAATTATGATGGTGAGTAAGGAGATTGGACATGAGAATATGTATGAAGAAATCCCTGCAGTATTCAGTAACACACTGGGGGCATATTTACAAGCCCCTATCGCCAGCACAACATCACTTTCCAGGACCTTGTAGTGGCAATAGGGGTTCTGCCTAGCTTACAGGCAGCGTTAAGCCACTTAACGTGACTTAACGCTGCCTTGTAATAAGGCACCCTTTCACGCTATACGTAGCATGAAAGGGGAGGGCAATGGGTGTTGCTGTGGGTGTTCCACCACAACACCCATTGATTTTGACGCTGCCCCATATTTACAAGGGTGGCGTAAATATGGGGCCAAATTAAGACCAGGGAAAACCTGCTCTTACTTCTGACATAAACAAGGAGAAATGTTTAATTTCTCCTGTGTTTTTGCTGTTCCCATGTGTAGTGTGTTGTGCAGCACACATGGAAACAGCAACATGCCAATGATTGTTTATGTACAGGAAGGTGTCCCTTCCTGCACATAAACAATTATTTGTAAAACTTGATGTTTTGTAACTTCTCTGTGTGCTGCATTAAGCAGCACACATAGAAGTTACAAAACATCAATTTAAAGATTGTTTATGTGCAGGAAGGAACACCTTCCTGCACATAAACAATCTTCCCCTGTAACACAGACATCCTTGTACTATGGTGCAATGGTGCCTGCGTTGGCGCTAAGCAGCTAAATTTAGCGCCTGCGCAGGTGGAAACGCAGGGCTGCACCATATTCTTGTAAATATGGTGCAGCTCTCATGCTTTCTAAAGTGACGGAGCGTGTTGTTAGCCTTATTGGCTTAAAGGCACGCTTCGCCACTTTACTAGTAAATATGCCCCAGGGTATCTTAAAAGATTTTGAACATAAGATCATTTTAAAGAGTAACGCTATTCTGGGCATTCACAAGTTTAGAAAGGTTACTAAACTCATGCTGGAACCTCTCAAGAAGAAAATTCACGAGTTACTAGAGACAGGAGTAATTGAAGAAATTGAATACTCAGAATGGTTGGCACCAGTTGTGCTGGCACTGAACGATGGAGGCAGGCAAATTAAGATATGTGTCGATCTCACGGCCTTGAACAAAATCATCAGGATAGATTGACACTCTGCACATTTTCATTTATGGAAAATGTACCACTGGCTCCATGTGTACACAAAATAGTGGATTCTTTAGACTTTAGAGCAACTTGAACTTTCTTGGAAATCATTTGTGCCCTGGGTGGTCTTTTTTGAGATGGGGAAGGCAAGTTTCACAAACATCATTGCCCTCTTTGTAAGGTGGTTTATATAAATATTCAACCCACCTTTGGAGAGACCCTCCAGCCTACTGACCAGCCTAACATGAATTAGACATCATTCCTAGATTTCTTAACCCGGTCCTTCTGAAAAATGTAGACATTCTGAGCAAATGGCGTGGCAATTTAAACATGGTACTAGACTACAAGATAGACAGATCTCATCCTCTGTTATGTAGCTCGCAACCTGCCTTACCTGCCCCTATATTAGATATCTGATGCCATTAACACCCAGAGGACCGTGAGTATTCATTGTATCCTTTTGTACACAGAACACATACCAGACTGTACCTGTTTCTGGGGGATATAGGGACAACCCTTAAGATGCCAGGATTGCATATTTAGGCCGAGCGGTATTGATCACAATCCACTCCTGTTATCGATAAATTGAATGAAGACTTCCTGGTGATCCCCATGTGGCACTTACAGGCAGCAGCAGGTCGAGATATGCCATTCCATGCTGCAATAGGAAAGCACATAGATAATTATTTCTCTGAAAATGGCAATATGGCTTGCAGCATAGCCACTGAATGGGAAGCTTTTAAGATGGTGACATGAGGAAAATGTTGTCAGACATCCTTTAGTGTGAAGCAGAAATTACCAACAGAGATTTTTAACATCCAAACATCAGATATATGAATGAAAAAAAAGGTTATTTAATGTGGGACATCAGACTGAATTAGTTGATGCCCAAAAACAATATCTTTCTAGGCAGGCTGAAAAGTGGTGAACTATTTAGAAAACATGGTTAGACAGTAAGATGAAGGAGACAGAGTCGGATGCCGATTAGAATGGCTCTTACAGTCTGAGGTTGCTGCTTCTCTGAACTGCGCCATCAGCAATCATAATAGGGAACGAGCATATGCCCAGAAGGAGATTAATGCAATATTTGCCAATTACTATGAGTCACTTTGCACCCTTATTCAGGAAACATATGTCCCAAATATTCAAGGATTTCTTGAGCGCTCTCAAGTCACCCACCTTACAGCTGCCTCAGATCTCAGCCATGGAAGAACCAATCACTGTAGTCCAGATAATATAAAGGATAGACCAATTAGCTGCAGGTTAAACAGCAGGCCCGAATGCTGCCCCCCTGAATTGTATTCCTCATTTAAGGCAAAACTAGCCCAGCGTCTCTTGAATATGTATACAGATGCATTTTATAAAAGGATCCTACACCAATCCACCACGAAATAAATGTTCATTGTGCCCTCAACATGAAAGAGATCCTGCTTAATAAATGCTCCGATAGACTGCTGTCCCTAATAAATATTTAATGTAAAATCCTGGTTAAGCTGATGTTGATCAGGTTTCAGGACCTGATGAGAGACCTGGTTCACCATGACCAGTGTGGCTTTATTCCTGACCAGAAAACTTTCTCTAACCTTAGGCGCGTGTTCCACAATATGGACGATTCCCTCATGCAAAATACCAAATCTAATCTAAGCATTGTACTAGAGTTGCAAAATTTAATAAACAAATTATCCGTTGTTTATAGTCAAACATTTAAAAACACGCAAACAATATTAAGTACAATTTGCAGTTAATATCAAACAATTCATACACAAGTCCTTTTTCCTAAAAATTCTGTCAGAATTCTGTAGGATGTATAAAGTGTGACTATAATACTATAAACGACGCATGATTTGTTTACGAAATTTAGCAAATCTGGTACAATGTTTAGATAACATTTGGTATGCATTAAGAGTACAGTCACATCCTTCCCGGGTTTTTAATATTTTTACTGAATAGTTATCGATTTATATATTGTAAACCTTTGGAAGAATTTAAGTAAACAAATATTTCTTAATAACAAAGGAGACAGTCATAATTGGTAATACAGAGTTAAATATTGTAAATTATTCAGTGCAGCCCTATTGGACTACTAGTTGATACACAGAAGTTGTATGGATTTTTAAGCATAGCAGGAAAGGGAAATTGTTTGTTCATTGGTTTACTTACTCCTGTCCCTTTTGGTTCAGAAGAGTGACTCTTTGTACTCAGTGAACATATAAATAAGACCCTTAGGGGCTGATTACGATGGCGGGCGGAGGCACCACC